>KB664255.1:5620263-6125931 GCA_000349025.1 Anopheles minimus | reverse complement strand
GAGATTTGACCGTCGGCGGCGATAGCTAGAGAGGCAGGGGTACATGAAACTGAGAGAAATCATCTGAGAAATATACAACTCCTCTCAGCTAAACTTCAATAGATTCATATAGGTTCTTTTGGACCCCAGGTTCACGTTCCGTTCCTTTTCAAAAATGAACTGGTTCCGTTCCGTTCCTTTTTTTCAGCGATATTCCCAACACTACTTTATACAACTTGAGCAAAGACCCGATTGGTTACGTTTATCCGAATATAAGCACGTAAACACACACAACAAGTAGTTGGGAAGGTGCAACAACAAAAAAAAAAGGTTACCTCCAGCAAATGAAGTGAATTTTTTGGCAAAGAGGTGCCAATTTGACACATTTAATTAGTGGCATTAGCCGCGCGGCTGCGAAGAGAAGCAAAGTGCAGCAGTGTTCTTTAGCGACGGTTATATTGCGCGTTCGTCGAGTGATTATGCTAAGGTGAGCAGCATTTCTGCTCCGTCATGCCCGTCTATCTCTCTCGCTCGCTCGTTCAAGAGAAGATTCAAGTACCGAAGCATGACATGAAGCGAGCAAAATGAGCCATCAATTGCGGGTCCCGGCGAGGCTACGATTGACGTGGCAATGTATTGATGCATTTGTATAGGAATGCTTGATTAAGATTTACTAAGCATTAATTCACACGTAAGGCGATTTTTTAAACCATCTCTAAATATTTCAACTGAAGCGCTTCAACTGAAGTATGTTTTCTAATGCTATGTATATTAAAAATCTATTTCTATTTTTAAACAATATGTAAAAAGTTATAAGAATTGTTAATTATAATTGCTAATCTAATTCCCTTTCTATACAGTATGTACAAATGTTGAAAAAAGACTTAAAGTTTTGAAGGGAAATACTATTCTTTTCGAAAAAGTTTGTAAAAAAAACCGTTTTATAAATTCAAACATACACACGCGCTACACAGCAGCTGAACAGTAGTAAAATAGAGAAACAAATATTGTATAATGGATTTTGTTTTACCTTCACTCTCCTGTGCCGTTTCACTTAGGACAACGGAGTTACAGGCTTTAAGGTGCGCTTGGGAAACACAATATGGTGCGTTAGGGGGAAATGGATGGAAGTAATATGTGTCTGTACCCGTGGAACGGGCTTCGATTGCTTATATTCAGAATACGGATATTAGTAACGGCTGTACGCGAGGAAGATGGCGTTTGTGTGCAAAGTTGTTGAAGATCGTCAACGTTGTCCGAGACTTACCTAGCGTAGAGAGAGAGAGAGAGAGAGAGAAAGAGAGAAGAGAAAAGATTATAAAAATATTGTAAGAAACGTACAAATACAGCTCTAATATAAGTTCTATATATTAATTTGTTGGTGCTTAAACATATCGTGTCTCTATATCTAAGTGTACGGTGTAAAGTGTAAGCACAAAAAGATCATTTGAGCGCCCAACGTGGGGCTCGAACCCACGACCCTGAGATTAAGAGTCTCATGCTCTACCGACTGAGCTAGCCGGGCTGTTGAGTTTTCCGCTCGAGGTGGTGCTATATGTTTGATTTTCCTTTTCCCATTTTCGTTGAAACACGGTGTGCCAGTTGTGCACGGTTGCTCGATCGTCATAGATCAGTGGTCGGCAAAGTATGGCACGCAAGTCGCTTACAGCTCTATGTGGAGAGTAATACGATATGACGGTTCATAAAAAAATGGAAATTTTTTTTATATTGTAGTCATTTTTTATGAAGATTTTCAATTATTTCTTAACGTGTTCAGAGTTTTGCTTCGTTCGCCTTAGGCTTGAGCCGTGGAACAAATTTGTCAAAATGGTCATTTTATTAACACCAATTGCATACAAACTAAAAATAGTTGGGTGGATTTATCTTCAAGTTTTAGTAAAGGTCGAGTGAGATAATTCCACGCTTTGATCGAGTGGGGTTTTAAAATCTGTTATTGTTTCATATGAGTTTCACACCTGTGTAACAAAACTTACTGTTTAAATTTCAGTTAAACTTTTTTACAAAAAAAAAAAACAGATATAAATTTATAGGAGACTTTGAAATTTAGTTATCCAGTAAACCCTAAATTGTAAATATAGTATAAAATTCGGCTTAAGCTTCAATTAATGCCCCGCCCACTCACGGGCACTCATTTTGACCATTTGACGGACGAATTTGGTAAACCCAATAGACAAATTCGAATATCGTGGTCTTATTTATTTAAAAAAAATAGGAATTATTCAATTTAAAAAAAAAAACATATTATGAAACTATTTGTACTACATGATTATTTAATTTATTTAAAATCAATTAATTTTGTTAATTCATTAATTCAGCCTTAAACCTAAAATTCACACAATTGGGCTCAATATTTGTCTCCTTGCTCCAAGTAGTTTGCCGACCACTGACAAAGATCGTTAGCGCTTGCGCCTAGGATGATGAAATTCCTTTTTTTTACTACAAGCTTCACCCGGTTTGGGAAGGAATGATCATTGTCTCGCAAATGTAACCCTCTCTTCCACTAAATACGCTTGTACGGCTAAGTGCAATCCGATCGACATTTTCTTTCCCGGAAAAACGGGACAGATGGAAAATTGTAGGAATGAACGAAAGCAAAAAAAAAACACACACATGAAAACCAATCCATGAAACATGTGGACGTGTACTAAATTTAGAGAATATTTTGGAACGTACGTACTTGCCTCGAAAGGTAACACATGAGTGGGTGGCCAAAAATGTGTCAGAGTACAAAAAAAATGCTTCAATGTTACCTCACGAGTAACTAATTCAAATAAAGAAAAAAATCTTTTTTTTGTATTCAGTTAAAGCACAAAAATACAAAAAATATATAAATTTTAGCCAAATAATAAACCTAATTTAAGCTTACTTGTTTAATCGTGTGTTTTTGAGTTAGATGTACAACATTTTAATAAAAAAATAAATAAAACATAAATGAATTTAGAGAACTTTGCTGTGAACCCTATAAGAACAGTAGCACGAGAAAGATCAACAACACGCCGTTGCAATAAGTGCATCAGAAGCGACATGCGTTCGTCTTACATAAGAGAGTACTTAATTGAATGAGTAACATCCCTGCCACAGCATCCCGAACGCACGCACAACCGCATCCAGTGTTTTGTTTCCCCCTTTTACCGAACCCGTGCTCGATCCGTTCCGAAACCGACAGTTCGACCACCGTTTCGGTAGCAGAATTTCCACAACACTTTCGCTCTGGTGCACGTACAGAAAGGGAACACGCCTAAGGGCCCGGGGGCTATTTTTGGCATTCATGTTCCGGGGGCACGTTCCGTGGGGGGGTTGTTTTCCCCGTAACCGGTCCCGGTTGTCGTATGATGCTCGTGTGATCACATTACACCGCTCGGTACGGTGCATCGGACGTGCGGGTGCATTTATTCGGTGGAGGCGTATGCACATGAGAATAAATGCTGATGCGCTACCCCAACCGCCCCATTGGAGCATCATGACGGCACGTGCTGTCATCGATCATAAAACTTTTCAGCTGTATGCTTCCAGTGGTTCCTATGGATTTCCGATGTGGAAACCGCGTGATAGAATGCTTCATATTTGATTGATTTCATTTGTCGTAGGTAATTATGTGGATGGTTTCATAATTTTAGCATTTATTTTTATGTTGAAGAGGTCTTTAAAAATGTTGACCACAAAAAGCAGAAGCTCAATCACTTTATTTTTTAACTCTTATCAATTAAGCGAATTGTACAAAAAACTATTCCAAAAAATCAAGTTCCCAAAAAAAGAACTACAATGAGCTGCAAATTGTGCAACTAAATTAATCCACCTTAATCCGCGGTCCGGAAGAGACTACCAGCGGACCGCAAAACCACAAAACAGAAACAAAACTAAACACCGAAATCAACTAACTGACCTGCACTGGTCAGATTTAAACGGCACCCAGCAAGCAAGTCGAGCAAGTTGGTGCAGCTCGGTATCAAAACCCCCACAAAAACAAAAATAGTGCAAAAAGTTTCTGCAAACGTCTGATGGAGCCTTTTTTTTTGGTTTGTCCATCAAAAAAAACCCTCCATACGTTCGTCCACGGAAGGAATGGAACTCAACTTGAAACACTCAGCCACGATCTGGAGCTGAGAGAAACAAGCATGAATCATTAATCTCCTACCGCAGACAAGGCTCATAAAGATAATTAAGCAATTTCGGCGCGTTGATCCTGTTCGCGAGAGGGGAGTGAATGGGTTTTGGGCTGTTGATTTGCGGCCGAAATGAAGTCTGGCGGTCTTTCGGTGGGTGTGAGCAAATAAAAAGTGCATTGCAGCGGCAATGCTGTTTTCATGCAATTCAAATTGAAGGTTACCATTCCCGGTTTGCGGGTGCGTGAGGTCGTTGGACGTATTGTGGGCCACTTGCCACCCACTCGCCATTGAAAAAAAAAGTTAAAAAAGGCAGAAAAGAGTTATCCCGGAGCTAATTTTTCATTCTCGTTATTTTTACCTCACTAGTGAGTAGAGGGGTTGGGGTTGTTTTTTTTCACCCTTCATCCGAATTTCCTTCCTCCTCGTTTTTAAAGTGCGTTCCCATTTGGACAAACGCGGGCAAAGCATAATAAATCGAGCTCGATCTGTCTCCCATCATAACGAGAATGGAATGCTTGCGTACTTCTGCACCCCGGACGAATGTGTACGAGCGTGAGTTCAGCTGATCGTCTGATCGTGATGATGACGATCGTACGGCTTCCGTAACACGGTTTCATTGGAAACGGAAGCACAATTGAAGCGAACCATTCCAGAAGCGCCACCGGAAGGTATTGAAGGGTGGGCGAGAGGAGGAGGAGGGGAGTGTGAGTAGCATCTTAGACGCATGAATAAATCACCCGGGAAAAATTAAAACAAACCACACGACCACCACTACTCACTCGCTGCTAGCTGTGAAGATGCTGTTTATCCACTTTTCCGGATGAAAACTGATGGCGCACGGTTTTAGTACCGTGTGGGCCGCGGGAGGGGATGGAGTGGATTTTTTCACCCTCCCCCCCTCTCCCTTGTTTTTCCCTCTGGTAGATGCCTTTGGGTGTGTGTGATTGCGTTTCATGGTAAAGAATTTTCCACCCATCAGCTCTGTCCTCCGTTCGTGGTACTTTTGTTCTTACACACAGCTTATGATGAGCTCTGCTAAGTCTCTGTTTCCTTTTTTTCTTTTTGCTCCCTCCACCGTACGGAGAGATTGCACAGATGATGCGTACGGCCATAAGTTATGGTTATGAATTTTGGAAAAATCTAGCACGTGCTTGAAGATTGCTCGTGGTGATGAGATTGCACACTGGCGCCAACAAAAAAAAGGAACAGGCGTGATGTAAACGGTTGGGAATTAAATCGACACCGCGTGCGAGAAGTGTTTGCTGTACTGTACTGAGAGCAATGGAGGAAGAGTAAAATAAAACGTCGTAGTATGGCATAAAACTGATAATGATTTGAACGGTGGGGGCCAGCAGAAGAGCGTAATAATCTACCCAGCATCACGGCATGTGCCCGGCTAGCTCAGTCGGTAGAGCATGAGACTCTTAATCTCAGGGTCGTGGGTTCGAGCCCCACGTTGGGCGAGAGAGAGGAAAAGTGTAATCACTATTTTGATGATTGCTACTTGACGACATTACACGGACTATGGATGAGGAGATCACGACGATGAAGTTGTTGAGTAATAATAGAACACATTTTATTTATCAAAAAAAATAATACAATAAAGCTATATTAAGAATAACAGTGTAAGAGTGCTCTATATCGTTTTCTATTCAAAATTGTACGATTTTTTTCTCCATTTTTTCAAATAAAAAATGATAACTAAAGTGCTAAATAAATATAATAATTGTAAAAAAGTAATGAAATTTTCTAATAAAAAAACGACATTTTTTTTAAGTTTCAGTGCCATCGAAGGTTGTTTGTGCCCATCTTTCTTATCTCGTTGTTTTAAGAAACAAAATCCTTCTTACTTTTGCTACCCTATCAATGCAATCACTACCGAACAAACAAAACCAAAAAAACAACAAACTGCTGCTACGGTGGTGCGGTCACATGTGTTCGGGACCCCACCGTTTGCCGTGGGGTCGACAACCACTACGGCATTACTTGCTGCGAGACTTTACCGGCATACGGTTCACCCTGAGTACGAATTTGTCGTGACGATTGGCAGAGCTATTGAAGCCTCCCATAGCATTGTTTTGCGCGGTGTATCTGTAGGTGTGGTACTGTACGTGTGTCTGTCTGTCTGTGTGTGTGTTTTCTTTTAGCGGACGTAGTAGTAGCAGTAGTAGAAGTAGACATTGGGGGCAGTGTTGGCACTATTGGTTTGTCACTAGAATAAAACAAACAAACAAACAAAATAAATAAGAAAAAAGGGGTATAGCAAGAAGCAAAATCATTATTCACAAACGTAATACACGATCTTGTGCGATCGTTTTTCGTTTATAACCATTTTTAAGTACAGTAAGACGACAATGAGAAAACACAGAAAAATGAACACACTAATATGTCAAAAATCGAACACGTTGTATGTGACGTCACCGAAATGGAGTCTTAATGCATTTGAAAGTGACGTGAAACGAGAAGATGTTTGGATTCGTTGTTTTTTTTTGTGCGACACTCAAAATTCCACAGCTCACTATCAGCTAAACTCAACAGATAAAATAAAATGCAACAAAATTATCAAACGATCATCACCATCATGTTTTTCGGTCCCATCCCCGGTCCAGGGTACAGTAGACGAAATATTTTACACATTAATTACATTACATCCTCGGCTGCATCGCAATCTCAACGATGGCCCCGGGGGGTGGGTGGGTGCGAAAACGGCGAAACTAATGGCGGCCATTACTTTAACGGTGTACATGTTTCGTTTGAACATGCGTGTGTGTTTTTTCTCTTCCTTTTAGGCGTTAAGAGATAACTCTCCGAGCGGAGCTGTTCTTTTTTTTTCTCGGTGGGTCTAATTTAATTAGAACCATCTGTACGCCACTGCAGACGACGATCCAGACGATGGGTGATCATGATTTTTTTTTTTTGCGGTCGTTTTATTCCCCGACACGTCCCCGTACGCATCATTACGGCGCTATGAGGTTTAGTGAATTCGTGGAAAATTGGCACATCTTTCCTGAGGACTTCGGCAATGAATCAAATCGCTACCCAAAAACAAAATGGATCATAATATCGATAAAACTAGAATTACACAGGTACGTCCGAATTTGTACAGGTGCACTGTTGAGGTTGTTTGTATTTTAATCAAATTAAAAGCGGTGCAATCCAATCTATAGTGGAGTGTTTATCCATCCAACACCATAAACGCTTTGATAAGCGTTAAAACTATCATCCTTGGCTTGTGCGATCAGCCCGTTGGTTTAACGGTGTGCCGTTGGCGATCTTGTTGCAATTCGCGAGTTTGTATTCCTCGGCCGCCTGTGCAGCAGCATAAATTAAAGCGATGCGCACCAAGCGGCGAACCCGCTCTTGGCTCGCGCGAGACATCATCCCTCCAGAAAAAAGGGCCTCCTAAACCAGCTGTGTTAGATTAGATTCCCAATTCGCCCGAGCCGCCATCGCATCAGCCGGCAGTCACAAGTGGTGGTGGAAAATTGATCAAAATAGCCCAACCGATGCGATCGTGAACCTCGCGCAACCCTCTTCTTTTCCATCACGAAAAGGGCGAGAAGGTGGAACGGTGGAATAGCCACCCTGTGCACCCCCGAAGAGGGGCCAGCTAGCCTCATCTAATCAAACCGGTCGTGGCGGCTCGTGCCATCCTTCGATATGCTGCGCCAAACTTAATCGCTAACGCAACTACAAGCCGGCAACTTGAGACAAAACAAAAAAATTGTATATAAGCCGTCCGCCACAAAAGCCTCTCTAATACTATGCTGCTTTTTGCGGGTAGGTTTGGCTGCAAGGTAGGTTAACCTGGCATTAGAGCAGCGAATTAGAGAAGCAGCAGCAGCTGGCTGAATGCATAATTTGTTTTCCTGGTGGCAGCTCTAGTTTTTGCCGCTCCACCCCGTGATGGTTTCGTTCGGTGCAGCATTTTATTTATTTTTTCACCATTCGCTCACTGTTGCAGGACATGATTTCCTAGAAATTGGCAAAAGTTGAATCCTCGGGCACGGGTTAGATGGTCGGGTTTTGGGGGGCAGAGTTCCGAAAAAGGGAATTCGTTATTTATTTGCCGCACACTGGCGATCAAACATCTGCAGCCCGGGCAGGATGCAATCTAGCGATCGTAGTTGAATGGTGCATCTGATGTAGACCGCCTGCGTTTAATTCGGTCGTTAATTTACCGGCGTCAAGTGCTGCTTGTCCGTCGGTGAGGTATTTATTGATGTCTTAATGAAGAGACAAAAATCTTATGTTTCTTTTGTAATTTGTAGTCCTTTAAAAGTATCAACAAAGTACAGAAAAAAACGATCGAATGCTGTGTAATTGTGTGTAATAAACCTCAATTGAGAGTGAGTAAAACCCAATGAACTGTCAAATGAACTGAATGTACTCCACGGAGACAAGTGTCTGAAGATCCTTGTCCCGTCTGCTGTGATCGTTTCTTCAGGTCTTTCTTGTCGGACACGGGAGTCGTATATCATTGCAACTGCCTGAAACGATTATTTCGCTTTATCCATTGCACACACGAGGACATTCATTATACGAGCGTCTGTATCTTCAGCAGCGCATCGAAGATGTCAGCACCGGTGGTTCCTCAATTCGGATGACACTTAGCCGACATGAGTACATGAGACAGGGTAGATGTCTTACTTGCGCTTCCTTACACAAAAAGCCACAAAAAAAGGAAACCAAAAACAACCACAAAGCAATTCGTCATCAAACGTTCGGGAGCTTGAACGACGCTCAAAACAATTCCACGTCGGACGATTACAATAACGCCTTTTTAGGCACATTGCACTCCACTGGCGACTTCGGCTCGGGCGCTGTCATTCTGCTCGCTTTAACGTTACTGGCAAACTTCGATGCCAATCTCTCATATCATTATTCTACGTCTTTCCAAGTCTGTCCGTCGGTGGCGACCCCGTTGTCTTCCGTGTGAGAGGGATGTTAGGGCTTTAATTCGGTTCCATTTGCTTTCCGGGGGAGCACTGACGGATGGTAGTTGTTGCAAATATTGCTGCCAACAATCCCGTTTACTCCCCAATTCCGACGCGTTTCGTCTGTGTTGTCTCTTTCAAGGTCAATCATCGTTATGTTTATAAATTAACAAAACTGTATGTAAATCTTCGGGTCTGTTCGTGTGTGAGTGTTCCATCCCAACCGGGCATGACATGTGAAATGTTATTATTATTTCCCGTTTGCCCCGTGCACGCCTTATGGGCGATAGTAGCTTCAAAAGTTTTCCCCCCGTTTAACCCATTTTTCCCTGCTTCGCTCGCTGCCAGACGGATTGGCTGGCTGGTTTGTTGTGAATGAGTTGAACGAGGGGGTAATGGATGAGTAGTCCACTCGATCCAGCAAGCGGGAAGAAGCCGAACCACGGCGGACGGAGCGAGGTGAGAGCAGAAATGCACAATTTGGTGGCCATTTTGGGCTATATGGTATAGAAGGGGGTTGAGGATTTTTTTTTTAAAGAGTAAGTGTTAGGGAAGATGAACCTCCCTTAGTCACTCACAGTTGGAAGGGAGATAGTGTGGAAAGGGGAGGATTGGTAGTACACTAATAGACGATCGTAATGATGGCAAACAAATGGACACATTTGTACTAAATCTCTTATTTTGATTAATTATAATTTAATAATAAAAAAAAAGATTTCTTAAAAAAATATCTTCCCCTACGTATTCCCTTTATTTTGTAAATAAAATTAAAACTAGCAAATTAAAAACATAAATTTATTTTCCTTACACCCTTTCCTCCCAGGAGTGGGGGATTCGTGCCTGGCTGTTACTGTACCACTTGGTTCCGCACACCAACCATAAGCTGCTGACGGTTTGACAGGAATAATGTGCCCGATATGTTCATAAACCACCCTGGACTGGTGGAACCATTACCATTTGTCGGGGGATGTGGGGGGTGTGTAAAGAAAAAGACGATCCGGTGGTTAGTTTGCGTGCCGGTTGAGTTTAATTTTTCCTGTTTACCATAACGAACCCCGAACAAATGGCCAGGGTCGTAAACGCACGCGAATCCAAAAAAAAAAGGCCGTAAGTGCCGGGAACACAGGGAACGCATTCGTAACCGAGACAACAACAAAAAAATCTCACGAAAAATGGGAGTTTGATGGTGCAAGGGAGGAAGGAATTGAAGTTTTTTCTCTCTCTGTCCCATCCACCGCTTCTTCCGTGCTCCGGTCGCAAACCATTGGCAGTGGTGTTGTTTAACATTTCCGTGCTTCAACGGGTGATTGTTTATTAAACATCGCTCATTGTGCAACCATTAATTGTGTTGGAATCGCTCGCAGGAACATTGCGAATGATTAGGCAATGATACGGGGGTACGAATGTCAGGAAGACAAAGCAAAAATGTTTGGGTGGAATACGGTAGAATTTTATGCGTTTTATACGTAAGAGAATAAAGCTAGTACACTGTCCCAGCGAGTTGACACACATTTGAGTGTGTCATTTTGGAATTGTTATCCTTTTCTTTTTCGTCATCCCTACTCCTCTCCTCATCACACCACGTCCTGAATGGGCTGAGGATATTGATTCTCGAACGCAGCGCCCTTCGCCATCAAAACATCAATTTCCGATGGCCTTGGGTGGAAGAGAAAAAGAATGGACAAACTGTAAAATTTTACGCCTCCCAGCAAGGATCGCTTCTCCCTTGCTATTGTTGTTGCGCTTGCTTTCGTCACATTCCACACAAGTTCCCCTCCTCCCCCTCCAGGTCACAGGGAGGAACGGGGGACTGGTATCGAAAAAATGTTTCACTTCACGTTCGTTCGCTTCCGAGAAGAAGCCCAAGGACACGCCAGAACACACACATACAAGGGTGGGCTCTGTGTGCGAGCGTCTGCTTTCGTCGGCTGTCGCTCGATTTCCGTTTTGGGGCCTTCTACGCCTTTCCTCGTGTTTTGGTCCCCCCACCCTACCCCGCACCGCATGCATTCCATTACCCCTTGTGCATCAAAATCACGCCGTTTCGTTTGTTGGCTCCACCACGCTGGAGAGGAATTTGCTGGCGAAACCTACACTTAGATTGCATTTATCATCACGAGACCTTGGGTTTTCTGGGGGCCCCAGACGGATGCTACCGAGATGCGCCAAAATCTGTGTGCACTTGGCGCATAAACATCAAGGACGCCTTAGTGCAGCCGAAAATGAGGGCTCTCCTCGACTGGTGACCGAGACGCCACCAGCGCACACCCAAAGCGGCGTCGTAAAATGTGCTGGAAACTGTTTAACCGTCCAAGTCGTCCATTGAAGTTCGATTGGTCTGGGCGGTCGGGAGCTGTTAAAACAGCGCCAGCCATGTAGCAGTGCCAGCCAATCGCCCTAATAACCGCTATTAGGGCGGCTAATATGATTAATAAAATCAAAAAACCCCCGGCCGGCCACCGTTGAACGTTGGGGAGGGTTTTTGGATGCTGTGAATGTGTGGGGTTATGTCGAGCTTCCGATTGCTGCCTGCGCCACAAACTCGGTTCGGTAAACAAAGCCAATCGCTTAACGGAAAACGATCGAATCGTGCGGGAAGCATAGTTGGAAACCGATAAATTGGGTGAAAATTACACCCGGAACGAACGATTTGTTTGTTTACTTTTTTCCCGATCACGCGGTAAATATTTAATTTTAATTTAATAATTTTCCGCGGAACGGGCGCATTCAAAGTGACATTTCTGGATAGAAAAATAAAATTTGTAGGAATAAAAAGAATTACATAGTTTATGCTTCCAGCTCGCTTTATACATGGGATATTCAAAAAGAGAATATTTTTGTTTAGCTCGATGTTTAGGAACTCTTAAATATTTGGGAATAAAAATTAAAGCCTCATATGTTGGAATATTAAACTTTATATGATCAAATGCGTCTTTCTCAAAACAAAATTTCACAAATAAATGTCCAGAATTTCTTGGAAGCTCCGGATCGGTGAAACAACAAAATTCAAAATAAAAATTGAGGCCTTAACACCTTTAGCTAGGGAAAGCTCCATCTACCACTATTCTGAACTGTTGGACTTAAAATATTCATCAATTTTTACACTTACTTTATCCTTAAGGTCCTTGAAGGAAGCTTTTGGTATCGATCTGCTTTCCTAATTTATTTCACTTCTTTTATTTATGTTCTTAAAATATGGCTACAAAATTATTTACGTTGTTTAACACAAAAATATATTTTTTACGATTTTTTAGATGTAGACATAACCTTAAATTGACGTATCATAGTTAATTCAATACATTAAAACAAATGGTTTTTCATACTTTTAGTTTTGATATTTTACTTAAATATATTTAAAACAAACTATGCGTGTTACTAAAGCATTAATTGAAACAAAAAAAATATATGTTATAAATATTTTTGTTTTGTTTATTCATCGTCATTGATCGATACGGCCAGGCCGTATTGCTATTATAAATATAATATGATAACCTTGAAACCGGCAAAAATTACATGAACATTGAAAACCGGGCCAAGAAACAGTAAAGAATCATCTTTCTAAATATTTATAATTTATTTGTTTTCTACAATTTTGTAGAGAAGCGCTTTACAGAAAGTCGTACTAAAAAACGTTCAAATATATCGAATTTTTGTGTTATTCTTTAAACTAAATCACAAAAATAATATTTTTTTCATAATATATCTCCTTCTTAGTTACATCTGCCAACATTCGTTACTACCACTCTGTCTGCTCAGTTATATCTTTACCATTGAGTGCATAAATTGAAGTGAGGCAAAACGCTTGGTACCTATAAAACCCATCCTTGCCAATGAATCATTGCTCGGTGGAAGGCAGTGACGAGCTCTAATTATTATATCAAAAGTTCGTTTAAACTATTTAAAATGAATTTCATTTGCCGTGGCTCCCTAACTCGCTCGAAAAACGAATGAAAACGAGTTAGATATCGTGCCGTACCATACGTCCATAGACGGGACGCATAATTTCACTCTAATTTAGAGCCATCCTTCCACCCAGTTCCTGCTGCCTTTCGGGCACTCTAATTTACTCTAGCGACTCCTCGCCGTAGGAGCGCCGAGTAGCCGAGGGAAATCCATCAAAAACTCAACTGCCATCGCCGGCACATTCAAACAACATGACGACGATCATTTTTGCAAAACGCCAGGCAGGAGGAACCAGATAAGGATCCGCTTTCGGTGCGTTCCTTCGATTGCAACTCGTTGCCACATCGAATCGAACCGTGCGATAGACGCCGGGAAGGATACTAACGAACGTGCGACGGAATAAAAAATACCCACCCCCCCCAGAGATCCTGTTTCGTGCCGGAAATTACCACTCGGATGGGACGCATGTCTCGTGCGCACACAAAAAAGGCAAACCACCGGTACCAGGTTGTGCGAGTTGGTAAAGTTTTCTCCCAGATCCCCCACACAGCACATAACCCTATTTCCACCGGCGGTAGGCGAAGGACATTCGGGTCCGAGTCGACCGAGCTCGGACAAACTAACGGTGGTATAAGCGAAATTGTCGGTTGTCTACCGAGTGCCGCAGGAAAATGAAAATTTTCAAGCCACCGGGCAAAAGGTTTCGGGGCGAAGGGTTTTGGAATTGCGTTTTTCGCACAAGCAAATGTACCGTTCGTTACTTGCGTGATGTCTGCCCGGTTGAGTTGAGGCTTCAAACACGACATGCGGAACGCATTTGGGCCGGTCCGGGGCCACTTTTTGATGTGCGTCTCGGCACCACTTTCGACAACAAACAATCGCTCATTATCCTTTTCGTTGATTCGTTTGTTTTGCATCAGTGTCAAACAAAATGAGGATTAAACGGCTAGGATAATGTGTATTTTGTTTTTGGGTAGAAAGTGGAAAATGAGGAGATATTAGGTTGGTTCCGGGGGGATTAATTACGGTGCGCCTGTGCGCCAAGTGTTGGCAATGAGCTGTAACACGTATTTTGGGGTGGGAAGGAGAAATTGTAACGATTTATTATGTTTATAATGTCTTAAATTTTAAAGTTTAAATTTAAAAAATAAAACAGTCAAACAATATTTTGTGGAAAACATATTAAATCGTGCTTGAGGTGCAACTGAGTCTGATCCAAAATTCTACTATAGGGAACTAGAATTATAATTGATCATCATTCATCATTTGTCTGGAGCGGTTCAGACATTTGCCGCCGCGAAGCAAAATGCATTTTGGTGCGTCAATTTCCTTCGAGCGGTGTCGAACCCTATCCTCGACAGATAATTGTTAACCTCCCGTGCTCAATCTTCAAGGACTCGTCTTAATAACTTCAATGTCCGTAAGTAGCGTTGAACGCACGCTTAGAAATCAAAGTCGCACCATCAAATCAACCTGTCGGAACTAACCCTTTTGTAGTCTGTGTGCCATAATGAAAAACCTTCATTCGACCACCCCGCAACAGACACGGGCGTACCGCCAGCGGCATCAAAAATCGGACCCAATTTGGCGGGGTGATATAAAAAAAAAACTCCAAACGAACCGCCCCACCGGTGCTGATGTGCTTCAATCGCTACGGTTAAGTACATTTTAATTGTGCAACCGTCCCGACCATCGAATATACAGCGAACTGGAGTGGAACTGCGTTTCCGCTGATCACCGATTCGAGCTGGCGCCGACCGGGAGGATTCCTAAGGAGATTCGTCCGCGGGTTCGCAACACCGTTTTGTGATGCTCGATGCGTCCTAATTTGTGTGCAAGTTTGCAGTCTAGCGCGATGGATGGTTAAGCGAACGATCAATTATGGTTGTGCAGGCTGCTGGGGATGCAATGGCTAAACGCTAATTTACTGCACCTTGTTTTTTTTTTGTTGCGAATCAGTTTTATTGGTGATTTCTTTGAGGTGTTCTTTTGGGGCTAGCAGTTGGATCATTCATAAATTAAAATCTAATTCTTTTGGGGTGAAGTTTGCACGATCGCGAAGGATGTTGATTGACGGATGCATTATGATTGGAGATCGAGTTATTTATGGACTATTGAGTGAAGAAGGATATAAAACCTCAGACTATTAATGAGATTCTAAAACAGAACAATCACCTTGAGAACTGTTTAAACTAATGTCTATTACTGATATAATAATAAGTTCCAAAATTATATCATCGCAGCTTGTTAAACAACTGCATCACACTGTTGTTACCACAATTTCTAACACATAATCCCCAAATCACGACAAAACTACGCACCCATCCAACGGAACTTTTGTGGCAGCGAATGTTAAAATAAAACCAGCTAACCAGCTCAAAATGCTCGCTACAAAGCAAACCACCTAAATCACCCATATCGCTTGCGTCCTGCAGCATAGAACCCGGCGGCCGACCGGTGAGAAGATGAGGGTTTATGAGCGCTCCAAAATTATACCTTTTGGTACGGATTGTTACCAACAGCACCGAACACCGAAAGACCGAAAGACCACAAACGGTTGGATGTGTTGGTGAGTGTGCAAAATGTTTTCAAGGTTTTTTTGCGTTTGTAGCTGAGGTCCGTTTTATTATTATTATATGCATTAAATTATCTTTTACACTCTCATCCCGCAAGGGGTTGTGTGGGGTGGGGATGATGGGGTGCTCCACCGAAAACTGGCCGGCGGCGTGCTTTGCGGTGCATATGAAGATTTTGCTCGAAGGCCAACCGAAAAACAAAGCAAAAGAAAAAAAAATACATCACGCCGTACCAACGAGAAATTGGTAAATTCTTTCCACTTCGGAAGGATTGATTTCATAGGAAACGGTGCAGTGGTTGGTTGGGTGAGTGCGATTAGTTTCTTTCTAAGTCTTCTTCAATAGCCCCGCAGGGGAATGATTGCATACCGAAACCGCTAAAGGATTGCGCAAGTCTTCCGGTGTACGGGTGGATGCCTCCGGGGCATTTGGGGTTGAAACTTCCCTTCCCAGCATCCAAACCACACGCCTTCGGGTCGGTAATGAATTTGCACTGTTAATCCTTTCTGCCAAAGCGAGTTTCTGCGCCTTTTTGCATATTTATAGCATCACAGTTCAGCGTTAGTGCACGAGAACTTGCATGTTAACTTCACTTTTTAGTGTTTTTCCCATTTTTTTGTTGCATTGTGAGTCACAAGTTTGATGTACGTGGCACTTAACCCATTCAGTTTCGTTGGACGGTGGTCGCATGTTTCAGAACTCCGAACCGAATTTCCAGAACCCGACAATTGGAGCATCCTGACGGAGGTCCGAAAGACCTTGGACTGCAATTTTCGCTCAACCAACCGGCCAGAGGCTCTCACTCAACTCACTTCGTGGGCATTGTTCAAGCTGCCATTCGCTTCGTTACCGGGTGGAAAATCTAACGGGACTTTGGACGTCTCCTTTCTGGGTTGTTTTGTGCTATTTTTTTCTTCCCCCGAACCGGACGCCATGTTGCTAGCGCGCTGCCAGTCCCGTACGCCCGGCAGATGAGCCCAGGGGTGGTTTTTTGTTGTTTTGCTGCACGGGATAAAGCAACGGTTTTCGGCGGTGAAGGTTGTGGAGGAGAGCAAACCGGCAAACAAGGATCCAATAAAAGGACAACAACACCCAGCAAAAAGAAAAAAAAACAGACAAACTGCACTCACACACTCGGGAACTAGTTGGGGGAGGTGGGAAAAGGGTTCGATTTGGTACCGAAATTCCCGGTAATCGAGGTACGGCCGCGTGGAGCCAACAGTTTGCAAACGGCACACACACACAGTCCACATTTTGCCACATATCGATGGATTAATGTTTCCGCCCTTTCCGAAATTATAGCATTCGTGCAGTGAATCTTAATGAGAATCGCGTTTTCGGTAACCGGCGTGCCATGTTTTACCCATGTGGAGCCGTTCGGGATGTGCGGCTGCCATTGTATCCTTTCACCAATTTTAAGACCCGTTGCTTTGTCGGATTGTGCCCATGTGTGTGTGTGTGAGTGAGAGGAGTGAGAAAGGCGGAAGTGGGCTCATCCTGGAAAGGATGATTGGCTGTGAAGTTTTTGGGCTTTCTGCTGCTGTGTGGGCAAAAGTAACGGTGTAGGCATGAGAAATTACTTTAGTTGGAATATCCCTTCAGCTCGGCACAGTAAATGCAATTATTCCCGACACGATAGAACAAAACTGCGAACAAAGAATTTTGGGTGTTTTGGCTGAAACAAAACAAAAAAAACCCTCAAAAACCAGTAACTGCCAAAGACTTGCACCCGGGCGTGATAAATTGTGGCATTATTCGTTGACTTTGAATAAGAAAACATGCCTTCGAGTGACATCATCGTCTTACGCCATTTGCTAAGTATTTGCAACGTATTGTTACGAGCCATTTATTACCGATGCCGTGTTCAATAATCTCTCTCCTTTTCTCTTTGTTTGCTGTGTGGATAAGAATAAAAATAATATATAAAAATAACATATAAAAAGAAGCGGTCAAATCATTCGGAGGATATCAACGAGAGGGAATTGGAAATAGAAAATAAAATTACCTTCAAACCGGAGCATAAAATGGTACGTAATCATTGTGTGCATCTATTCTTGATCGTCCCAAAAAAAGCGTAAGTACCGCACAAATACAATGCAATGTTTAGAACCGTCCGCTACAACCAAGCACGAAGCGCGGGCCGAAAAGAATACAACAATAAAACTAAAATACAAAAAAAAAACATTGTACGAACCGGAATCGTGGGCAGTAAATTCTTTTCGGGACGGAAATTTCGTTCCCATGCCTGTGCCTGCACACTGTGTGTGTGTGTGTGTATGTGGATTTGGTGTGAATCAAACAAACCAGTAACCAACCGTCCCGCAGACAGAAGTTGACCAAACAGCATCCGCGCAATCGTCGAATCTCCGTGTTCTCGCTTTCATCGTCATCGTCGTTGTCGTCTTTCGTCGACGTCTAAGGTTTCACCCACCCTCGCCCTGAAGGGGTGAGAATGGGAGGGAAAGGGGGGGGGATCACAGCAAGCATCCCCCAGTCGACGAGTATACCAATTTATGTACATTCTTGCATTAAACCCCCCGAGCCGGCAAACGCAGGTCACTCGATTAATGATGCACCGAATGCTGCAAGTGTCGCATTTCGTGCAACTATTAATTTGGAATGCATTTCTTTATACGCTTGTTGCAAATTCAATCAGCTGCAATGCATTTTTACATTTAAGAAACATACACGGCCGTAATTAAAACAAATGAAATGCATTAAGATCAAACATTCAGCCCCAAGATTACCCTGATAAAGAAACTTGTTTTGGGTTTTGTGATGGGTTTTTAAAAATATTTGATCATTCCACTTTTTTTCTTGCAGTCCCGGTTCCGTTTTGGTGGTAATTTTATTTGCGAGTGTGTTGTTCGACAATATCACTCCCCACAATGATCTCGCTCCCAGCACTGTCTCCCTTATTTCATGATAAATTAATGCTTCATTTATTTTTGCCTTTTGCGCGAACGCGGACGTGCCCGGCGCGGAGTACACGCGGTAGTCATCCGAACGGGTTCTGCTGTCCCCTAAATCTGAGTACCCTCAGGGGGGGAGGGAGCCTGGAGGTGGTAGTGGAGCACTTCCATCCAGTTTCGGGAGCAAGCTTTATGTGTTTAATTTTTAATACACCGCCATGAATCTTGCTTCCAGCCAGCGGAACCCGAAGGGATGGTACACGCGTGTGGTGGGTATGCCCGTACAGACACAGCGACACACCGAAGACGCGACATGCGAAAATCACATTTTCAGACGCTGCCGGGGTGCTGCTGCTGCTGCAGTGAATATCAATTGTGGTGACCTTGAATATTTTCGATTTCGTTTCGGGCCGCGGCTTTCGCAGACTGCGCGTTCCATTTCGCGCGTGAGCGCCTGTGTGTATATGTGCGACGAAAGTATAGAATCGACAAATACAGAAAGAAACGCATTAAATACAAATATAATAACACAAAGAGAAAAAAACACACCAACGTTAAGTCGCGGCTGCTAATGCAAACGCGCATCGCAAAAATTGTGCACAAACTGGAAACCATGGCACGGTATGGTCCGGCCTGGTCCCGGAACGGAGTCAGAGGATGCAACGATATCAAACATGCAGTGTGTTTTCGTTTAAAGTGAGAAAGGAAGCGAGAGTTGTGAACGACATGATCTTCCCACTCGTTTCCAGAAACGAAGCGCGAAAACCGCGCAGGACGTAAAGAAAGGATAATGGATTTTATCTGATGAAATAATTTCACTGACATCCAGACGGACGTTCAAGGTCAGGGTGAGCGCGAAACATGAAGCGCATGACTCACGGGGTTGGTAGCCGGTTTTTTGGTGATTGTAAAAATTAATAGTATACATCCGGTTGACGGGAGATTCTAAGGAAGTGGAAGGATTTTTGCGAACATTTTTAACAAAAATTTAAAATAATTATTTTGAGTTATGTATAAATAAGTAGATGCTAAACAGTTGTTAAAAAGTCAGAAGAATTAATAAATTGAAGTTCTATGTACCCGAAACGTTCCGTTTCCGCCACGAGATGCAATACACGTGTCCCGATCTGAATGTTTTTACTGCCACGGAAAACATTATTCTTGTGATGCTATTAATTCTATCTTGAGCATCCAAACCTCAACGGCCATCTCTTCAAAGCATCAGAACAGATCAAGAACTCTCAAGCGGAGAGAAAGAGAGATAGAAAACTAAAAAGTTCAATTTAAAATCCCATCTCCAAAAACACAACTAAAACTACCCCCGGAATAACAAGAGAAGAAAGTGATCCAGAATGCAACGAGCGGAACAGGCATCTAAAATGCACCGGCACCGGGTGCAATCTTCCCAATAAGCGTGCACAGTATTCAAATCAAAGCGAACCTTTCGCCCCCCATTCGGAACCGGAAGATAGTCTTAAAAGCAAGTGATTTATCTTTTGCGCCGGATAGTTTGAAGACACCGGAGGCCCACAGTATGCCCACCCAAGGAAGTGGGAAATTATCTTTCATGAGCTTCCTTTCCCGTTCAAGTGTGTTTCTAGTTGCGCGCCAGTATTCGTGGGGGCCAAAGAACGACGGCTTTAGCCACTTCAACGCCTGGAAGCGCAGCAGCATCCGTCCTATATTGCGGACAACCGGTTTTTGGGAGGCTGTGACTTGCGTTCCGTAAAATGCTGGGCCAATTTTTTTTTGTCTTTTTGGCAAACGAGACATCCAACGAGAGAGCCTTCTGGGTGGATTGATCTTTTTGCTCCATTTATTCGTGGCCCCACGGTGTGTTAGTGTGCCGGTTCGTGCTCGCGAGCTCGCGCTTCTCGGTGTCGGTGCATCGCGAAGGCCAACATACTGACATACTGACTGACACTTCCACTCACTTGCATTTGCCGATGCAACCGACACGCTCTCGGATGATGCATTCGCCCACTTCCTGCTCAAACGGCACTGGGGAAGGAACGTATCCTTCGGGTGGCGTGGAAAGGCGCGGTGAATCTTTCCACTGACGCAGACGATGATGAATCGACCGGAATGTTGATTCGTTCCCTTTTGTGCCATTTAGTTTTTTTTCTCTTTCGTTTCTTCTTTTGCATACATTTAGTGGTTACGTAACGCCAACGAGTTCTTCGGTCACTTTCTTCCATTCGTGCCCTGTTCGTTTTTTTTACGGTGGGATGATTTATTCAACGACAGCACATGATTAGCGTGCGATGTACAGTGTGCACAGAATGTTTCGGATCAAACACTTTCCATTAAAAAAAAAAATGACAACAAAATAAATGAACGAATAAATATTGTGGTGCTGCTGCTGTTCCGTTCGTGACACGTCCGTCGACAACTCGCGGGGGCAAGTGAGAGAAAATGTCAACACACACGCTACCACCTGTCGGGAGGAATGCGCCGGCCGCCGAGTGCTCGGTTATTTCACACTACCGGACAAGTGACCCAACACAAACCGGGAACCGTTTAACAACAAATAATGCTAATTATTTATTGCCTTTCCGCAACGTGAGCATTCGTGAGGTCGGGTAAAGGTTATATTCGCCCATCAGCCTCCCCGCGGCACGGTGACGATCGATGATGATCGTTTTTTTTTTGTTCTGAAGCGTTTCACTTTAGATCTTGTGATGTGACGGGCAACATGGTCGGTAATTTTAAGAAACAGTACACGATGGATTTACTGTGATGACGCGAGGTGAAATGCTCATGACAGCGGCGGTATTTTCAATGTGACAGCTTACTCAACCCGAGTGGTTGAGTGTCCGTACGTACTTCATTATCTGCGCGGGTAAATTACCCCCTTGGTGGCAAGTGTGTTTTTTTTTCGTTTGTTTCATATTTCCCGTACGCAAATGTTTTGCAAAAATTTTAATCCTCACAATTAGCTAACCCTTCAAGTGACGGGCGGATGGATTAGAGAGTAGGATTAGTGTATCGTAGATATTTATATCATTTTCGCAATTATCCTTCAACTTAGTTGTTGTTTATAGGTATGTTTTACACTGTGTTCTAAGGCGATAGTATCACCCAGCATTTTGTTCTCTACCTGGGGTTTAGATATTAACAGGGGAATTTTCTAAATATCTCAGATTTTGTGCCCATTAAAAAAATGCTTTATACGATGGTGTATTCACTGACAGTCTCACAGTCTCATAAATAATTTATAATTGAGCCTTTCATAATAATTATTTATTAAGTCAAGATTAGGTTTTGACACACTTTCTAAAAAAGACTGGCAGTTCAAATATATTCTTATACTAATTCTTATCCCTGTTGAACATTTCAAATTGTACTCTCCGAACATGTTTTGTTGCATTAAGGTCTGATCGTCGTCAAGGACGACAATTGTTGTCTTGTTCTGTAAAAGAATGGATTATTCTTATGAACTGCATGATTCCGAACTCTTTAAGTATGTTAACAATATGCCAAATAACTCATACTTATGATTTCAAAACGCCTCCTATGTAATGACATTATAATTCATAACGCGTTCTACTTTGCCGTGGTCTGCGCCATTCGCATAAATGTTGTCTTTGTATCTTTCCCTTGTGTTTTCTCAATTAGTCCCCGGACCTGTAAGAGAACAATAAACCCTATTAAATAACAATTAAATTAAATAACTTTGTCGTTATAAGCCATGTAGCTTATGTTTCAAATCTCTCTAGGAAATAAAATTTCTTTTTGAAAAACCTGTGCAATACAAAACATTTAATACTTGCGCCCTTTTATACATTCTTTGATGATAAATTTTCAGTAGTAGTAGTAGGTTTGAGGAATTATAAGATTTTCAAGCTTTCCCTTGTGTCTACCAATCTTTGCGTTTCCCAACGGTCATGTAACAGATCGATCGTAGTCCCGTAGCAAATTGTTTGTTGAGTATTAATTTTAAGCAACTTTAATATATTTTTAAAACAGCAATATTACAAGTAAATTGACATCTATTTCATTAATCACCTATAATTTAGAGCTAATGAGGACTTGGAATCCTCTTAAACATTAAATTTGTTCCAAATTCCACCATATTAAAGTATAAAATATTTTGTTAATTTAGAATGTAATAAAAACACATTGTAGTACTATGCAATGCTACCTTTTTGGAAAGCAGTGTAAACAATCATTAATCCCATCCTTTTGAGTGTATTTTGTTGTTAAGGGTTATGGCACATGTCACGTTCAGCTCATGGGCTAATTTTTACTTTCCGTCAAGTGACCATTTCCCTACCGTCCCGTGCAGTTGGATGGCACTTTTACGCGTTTTCCGTACTACCTTCGATTGCAAGAATGTCTTACTTTGATCGATGGCACCAGTTAATCCCTCCCGTACGTAGGGTTGGTTTTGTCTGTAAGCGCAACCCAACACGGATGTGTCCGCCAGCCAAGCTCTCAGTACTACGGATGTTTGAAATAGAATTATTTTTACTTTCTCCTTGCTTTTTTTCTGGTTCACGTTTTTTCACTTCCATTACGACAAAAACTACAGCAGCAGGGACAGCAGCAGGGTCGAAGGTGTTACGCGTGTGTGTGATTTTTTTCTTCTCTTTCTTGTAACATTTTCAAGGAGGATTTATTCATGGATGGAGCACACACGCTTAATGCTCTCTAGTTTTTCCATTTAAATGATTTTTTTTTTTGGTTGCTCTCCCTCATCGCATTCACCACTCGGAAATACCCGATGCACTCGGCATACGGTTTTTTCCCGTCCGTGGTCGTCCGGCCCCCGGTATCGGCGTCGAACAATTCACCCAGACTGGGTGGAATCAAAACTGATGTAATCGAGGATCGCGACGCCAAGAAAGGCAAGAGCCGGAGTGTGTGTGTGTGCGCGTGTTTGAGAGTGTGTTTTGCTACTTAAGAAAACATAAACATTCGACGATGGAACATGGGCAAACGAAGTGTTTGTTCGGAATGATCGTTCAAGGTGGGAGGAGGATATGAGCACGAAGCCGAAATAGGATGGCTAACGGTGCTAGAGCATTATAGCAGATTACTTCTTTTCCCCCGTTTTCCCGCACCCACGATCACAAGGCCGGAAGGGGGGTTGGGAGGAAAAAAAGCAATAATGCGCGTCGGGCCTTATGCACACGGAGTACAATTAATTATTTTTAATATCCACGTTGCGTTAATTTTAGATTTTTCATGTGACAGAAATTTGTTCCCACTTGCGCGGTGCGGCGCGTGCGTTTTCGTTTGGGCGTACCGAGAGACCGGCTTGGTACGCTGGCTCCGGGTACCCGAACCGGCCAAGCTCAGCTGGTGAGGCGTTGATGATATTTTGAATTTCCCTTCCCTAGGTGTGTTGTGTGTTAAAAATTTTCGCCAGAACATTGAAGGTTGGTCGGAGGATGAGTGAGAGAAGGACACAAGTGACGCCAATAAATGTGGAAAGAATGAAATTTTAAGAGGTTTTCTTATTTGCCTAGCATATGCAACATCCTCCTGAAAGGAGACGCGTTTTATTAACGTTCTTGGTATGGTTTAATGATGGAAGCGAGTTTTTCTCCTCCACGAGCATGTCTCGTGTACAACCGTGCTTAGTGTGCTGAGTGAAATGGGCAAAACTGTAATAAATTTTATTAATTACTCCCACGCGAATAAGTAAATCCAGTGCGTCAATGGTTCATTTTCATTCTGCACCAGCGTGATGGAATTGGGCAAGTGTGCGGCGCTTGCGAACGCCATCGCGAGCTAGAACAGTTTTAATGTGTCGCTGAATCATACTAAATTTTGCAGAACTTAGCCCATCACGCCGTTCACACTTACTGCTGTCGTTGAAAAGCATAAATGAGTTTATTCCGGCTACCCGGACTGATGCACTTGCAGCATTCTTTATGCTTCCCATTTTATCTTCCCATTTAATTCTCCCCATTCATTTTGGTGCAACGCCGCAAGACGAGATGCATCTGTTCCGCTGAACGATGCAGAACATTTCGTCCCGAGTGGTGCATCATCGGACGTACACGTGCTTCGTTCATCGTTCGGTGCCGGGAAGAAAGAATGGGAAAATTCAATTGCAGACGTAAGAAAACGGACGAACCAACGAGGTTTGGAATTTCCCAAAATTCTCCAACGAGAAGATCATCGCAGGGAAATACCGTAACCGGAAATAATTATGTGTGGCAGCATGTTCCAGTGCATCGTACGGGTTTGCGATAGCTTTTTTTTTGTTTAAGAAGAAGGTAGCATGCATTCCGTTGCATTTTTGCTGCACCATGTTGTGAATCACGATGCAATAATGGACTTGGTTTTTGTTTTTGGTGAAAGCGAAATTGGTCAACGTTGCAATTCCATTCATGTTCTTTATGCTGATGATTCATGCTGGATGCTGGATAACGAGATTATGCTTGCACGGAAATTGAATGAATGATTATATTATGATTCATTCAATATTGGATGATTCAGATCGAGAATTGGTACTGCAATTTATATAAGAAAAGTAATATTGTTATATATAAAAAGTATATAAGACACCTACGAAACCTCATATACATTAATTTCATAATCAAAATAGGAATCTTCCATGTTTAAAAACAAGAAAAGGACACAATTTATGTGATTTAGAGAAATAATTTAACACACCGACAACTGAGCGGTTTCCAAACCTTTCAAATCGTGCTAGCGTACGGCTGACTGCCGGTCGGAAAAGTGTAATAAATAATTTTAATGAACGTGCTTACGTAAGCCCCCATTGCCATCAACGTAAGAGAAAAAGGGGGATATTAAATCTTCATTCGTCGTGCTTTGACATCGACTACTGCTGCAAGTCGATATTCCAGTGCCCGAATTGCCTTGGGGATACGATTGGTAACGGCCCGGGGACTATCTGTCGAAGCATGTTGTTTTCTGTTATGCTTGTGAAACTCATCAGATGTGGATTAACTCTTTTTCCGGGTGTACACCAAGTTTTAGGATATTTACTTTGTCACCGGCACATAATTATAGCACCAAAGGGACGTTTTTCTGTGCGGATTAGGAATTGTATAGCGTTCGTGGAAAAGGCTGGAGAAAGACATTAAAATGTACCAATATTAGTCCAAAGAGTTGCTTCTCGTTGTGTGAAAAGATCTGCATAGAGTACATCCGCACTTCTTATAGGCTATAAAATACTCACAACAATAAATATAAATAAACAAATAAAATGTGCAATTTTGGATACTTGATATTATTGTATAAATTGTACAATTACATATATCTGTTTAGCTGTTTAAAAGCTGATTAAAAAATTCTTAAAATTATGCTAGGAGTCAACAAATATAAAATTTTAGTCAGTAGAACTAGAAATAATCTAATATAAATTTAATTTGGATAACCAAACGAGAAAAAAAAACAATAGCAATTTGAAGGTCACGCGTGTTTGACTGAATCAACAACAAATCACTGCCTTTCTATCCTTTTTTAGGATAATTAAAAATATAAAACATGCTCTTCCAGCGTTAAGGAAATAATACTGGAAATTACCTATTTACTTATTAGTGTCAAGTATTTCAGATTAAATTAATTTTTATTTTTATTTTTAAAGGCTGTTTATCTGAGGCGCTAATAATAAAATCTAGAATTTAGTACAAATATGACTTGCAGCTATGTGGATGAGATATTAAGAACTTTTGATACAAAGTTATGTCAGTAGTAAGGTAAAGTTCATAACTTTATTTTGATCATAAGGGAAAATCCTCCTGGATATGCAATTTCAGAGTATTTTCCCCATTATCTCACATTGATAGTGAATTTACTATTAATTTTGAAAACTGAAGAGGATCATAGTAAATTCCAATATTAATTTTACAACGAACCAGTTTTGATATACAAATTACAGTACATTAAAAAAATCCCTTCATGATGTAGTTTACTTCATGGAAATGAACCCTGCCGTCTGAAAACATCACCCAACATAAAACGGCGCTCCACACACACGCCGTGTCCCCATAATGGCGGCTAACATTGCAACAGCGGTAACGTGTCGGATCGCGCTAGACGCGAAGGCCAAAAATAAAAAGACCCCACCCGAATTGATGGGGCGCGTCCGGAAAATTGTCACTTGCGATTGCCATCCGACAGCAACGGGGACCGAATCGAATGGCCCGCCGGGTATCCAGCGATGGTTGCGCACCGAATTTTTATTGGCACCCGGTATGGAGCAAACTAACGGTCGGGAAGACAACGGCAGACAACGCACCAACCGTAAACTCAACAAACAAAAGTTTGTGTCCGTCCAAAAATAAAATGCAATAAAAGTGTATTTTCCACCGCCGCGGTTTCCGCCGCGGAAGAGCGTTCCGTTCGCAGATCGTGTATGATCGTGTGCACCGGTTGAGTTTTCAATTTCTTTCCGTAACACGTGGGACGGTTTGTGGAGAAATTGTCCTCAAAATGAACACCGAACGAAAGGGAAAACTTGCTGTTGAAATTAAATTAATAATTTCCCTAAAACTAAGTAGAGTTGCAAAAACCCTCTCCTTAGTACAAATCCACTTGGAATGTGTTAACTTAATTCCCAGAAGTACCTTCGTGCCGTGAATTTCATTTAATTATAATCTACCCAATACCCGTAGGAAGTTAAAGGATGAATCAACAAATAGAGTAGATTATTTGGCAAACAGCAACCCTCGATTGCCAATACCAACAAAATGAAGGATAGAATAAGAAGGAACAAATGCAAAACTCACTATGATAAAATAAAAATGGACGGTTCGAGAATTAATACTGCAAGGGTTACATTGGCGGAACAGCAATGAACACACAAGAAAAAAGGAGTAAAACGAAACCAAATCAAGCGTACCATTCGAAAGAGACGGCACCGCTACTTCCTGTTGAAATCCCGTACAAACATATCGAAGAACTTCTGGTCCGTTTGCGCACTATTTCACACTAATTTGTAACTGGCCGTTTTTCCACCGACCGTCCCATGTTCCTTCCCTTAACGAAGCATTGTTTCTTGTGCACCTTGGGAACATTAATTTGCAAAACAATATATACCGTGCAACCTATCAACGCGTTCTACCTCGCAACAGGCCACAGCAACAAATAAAAACATGGCGGGTTTAGGGGCAGAATTTAAGTTCGATCGGGGGAAAAAAGAGCAAATTCCTGGGTCCTGCTTCCTGCAACCCTTTGAACGAGTTGGCGGACATGATCGGGCTATTGTTTGGGACCGAATTCTACCCTCTCTCTTGCTCTCTTTCGTTCTCTCGACGATCGCTGGAAGGGAATCCCTCCGAGGGACGGCGAAACATTCTAACTCGTCCACAATATGGCGTACGGAAATCTCCATTTCTCCTGGAACCGAATCGGCGAATCTCGATCCACGCCCAGACGGCGGCTTCTAACAGCTTCTAACTCGAGTCCGAGAAAAAAAAACCCGTTTCTTAGCCGATTCGGATCATCGATCTTGCCGATAATATGTGGGCCAGTGTGAGTGCTCATATGTGCGTATGTGTGCCAGCTTCCTTTGCCAGTTTACCGTTATATCTTTCTTGTTGGTTTATTTTTTCTTTCTTGCGATTTTGCATCAATTTTCGTACCGAAGCTGGTCGGTTCCACGTTTCGTTTGGCAAGATCTTATTACGGCTTCCTTTGGCAGGTTTTTTTTTCTTCTCCAGTGTGTGTTAATTTTATTTTGAAAGATCGCGTGTGCGATGTAGTTCGGGCTGGGTTTAGCGAGGCCACCAAAGCCAAACCAAAAGCAACCTTTCTTTCTAACCTTAATTATGGTTGGGGGGGGGGCCCGAAAGCCATTTAGAACGGTGCTAAAGGAAGAACGGGCAATCGTTTCCTTTTCCCAAAAAAACCCGAAAGTGTTTATTGCGATAATTGTATCCTCGAAATTCGTTTCATAAAGGGAAGGAATTGAATTTAATATATTGCAAAATCATTTCTTGGGAGTGCCATATAACACCGTACAATTAGGCGCGCCGTGAGAAACGGACCGCTCGGTGGAAACATTTATATGCGCTAGATGGAAATCGCAACCATTTTCTTCGCTTTTTTATTATTTCTTTTTTCAGTGGAGCTACTCATTTCTCAACGCTTACGTTTCCACACGCAATAGGAGCAACCAAAAAAAAAACAAAATAAACCCTCATACTACACTTTCAACAAACATGTATCACATCGCACACCTTTCCGCATCGGTTGACGGTTTTGGGCGCATGAGCTTTTCCGTTGATTCCATTCGGTTGGTTGAATTTTTCAACCGATCGCGTATGAAGCAAAGGAAGACAGACAAAAAAAAACCAACCAGACCCCAACAGGTGAGCGGTGCACAGGGAAATTTTCACATTTGAACATCATTAGAGAAGCTGAGCCTGGGAAAGGCATGTGCCACGGTAACTATTTAGCACCAGCGGGTCTGCGGACCGCCCGAACACGAGCACAAGGTGACAGCGGCCAGCTTCGGGGGAGAGAATGTTGGTTAAACATAAGTACTGGTTCCTGCCGTGAAAACCGTGAAGCGCGACAAAAAGCGAAAGAAACAAAAAAATAACCACGCCAAAACAAGGCGACGATCGTTTGAAAGACAAAACAGAGAAGAGAGAAGACAGCAATAACGAAAAAAACCTCCAACGATACCCAAGGCACATCAATCTTGCGCTCAAATCTAGATTTAATGACAAAAACTAATTACACTTTTTCGGGTCTATGTGTGTGCGTGTGTGTGTGCACTAGGGGAGGGTGGAAATGAGGGGGGAGTATTCAGTGCTGCGCAACTTCGCAACGTAACCACATGCTAGCGCAAACGCAATCGCACACTCCGGCGCACGGTATCTAATTTCAACTTTCTTTGTTGATGTTGCTTAGCCATTGCTTCGTCTCCATTCGTAGTGACTTGTTTTGGGCAACACAATTTTGGTAAAGAAGGGGGCTGTTTGAAATTTGAACTATTTTACTAAGTGGGTTGAAAAGTTTCCGACTCTGGAGAGGGAGTTCCTAACATAGAAACTTGTTTTGAAAATAATGTTATTATTTTTGAATTACAGAAAATCGAGAGAAATGTCTTTTCTTTTTAAAACAGGGCAGTACGTCTCTGAATATAATACATCAAACGATCATAGGAGGATATAATTTGCACACAGAGATAGAAGAAGAAGAAGGAGAAGAAGAAGAAGAAAGAAAGAAAGAAAGAAAGAAAAAAGAAAAGAAAAGGAAGAAGCAGAAGAAGAAAAAAAGACGACAGAAAGAAAGAAGAAGAAGAAGAAAGAAAGAAAGAATAAGAAAGAGAAGAGAAAAAATAAGAAGAAGAATAAGAATGAGAATAAGAAGAAAAAGACGAGTTTCTTATAATAATATATAGTTTAACCGTGAAGTTGACAACCGATATTACACAAGTAGGTTCAGCATTTTCGGATATTCCGTACATTGTGAGTGGTAAATTATGATTCTGTTCGAGATTTCTCTATCCATTTAAATGGCATTCTTGGAACATTTTTGAACAATAAATTAATTAAGTAATGTATTAATTTAATAGTACAGTAAAATATCGATTAAAAACAAACATAATAAAACAAAAAACAAAATACAAAAAAGCGATTTGTTGAATTTTAAAAATTATTCAGAAAAAATAATTGGAAATAAAACGTTGGCCAGTTACTGAAAAATTCAGGTTGATACAACATCAAGGTTAAATATTTAAATCTCAAATTTGTTATTAGATAATTATCCTCAACTGCAATGCTACTTTTCACCTAACCCATCCTGCACGTGATCTTGCGATTGCAAGCAGATACTCGAACTAAATCATTTCGCTAGCTCCTACTAAGACCGTCTCCTCCTTTGTTTTTGTCCGTTGTCCGGACGGCCAAAGAAAAAATCACCCAAAAGGTAATGATAGGAGCACTATTGTAGACATGAGGGGCAAACGCAATTGCGGTTTCCAAAATAACGACGGGCTAGATGGAGGGGAGGTCTGAAAACTGCGGGAGGGTCTTGAAGATACTTACACTCCGATAATAACAGCCGCTAGGGAAAAGTGATTAGCCACGAATATGATTATTATAATCATGCGTACATCGGGCAAGCGTTGATCGCACACGGGAAAGATCGGGAGCATAAGGGGAGGGGGAAAAGGGGGTGGGAATGATGGCCCGGGTACTCCAAGTCACGCTTTCCGGTTCCGCGAGTGTCAAGCATGGACTGGCCGTTTCGTAAGCCAACGAGCCCTTGTGCGTCTTTGTTTTTTTTTCGGTTAATTGTTCGGAGGGTGTTCGTTCGAGCTGAGATTAGGAGTCTTACGTACATACCTATGATTATTACAGCTCACTTCTTTTGCGGTGGACTCGTTTCCGTCTTTTTTTTTTATTTTGGAAGCGGCTTTATTTTCACCTTTTTGTTTTCGACGTGTAGCTAATACACTTTTTTCTGTATTATTTTCACTTGTACGTGCGTATCGATCGAACGCAACGAACCGGGAGTAAATTAACGATCTTGAGCCTCTTGAAGAATGAAAAAGAGCAAACAACGCGACAACAGAACATCGACACGAAAGCCACGAATGAGCTTAATGAGGAAATGTAATGACAGTCATTTTTTGTCACTTTTGACGAACGGGGGCTGGCGACAATTGTTGTTGGATCGGTTGTTGAGCTTTTGGCAGTTTTTGGTGAACGGAATGCCGTTGATGTTTGTTTTGTTGGGTGGTGATGTGTTGTGAGGTGTCAGTTTTTAGTAACAGAGGGGTGGAAAAAAGGTTTTCTTACTATCAAATCAATACTTACTTTTGATGATATTAACGTAAGGGTTGGAGACGATTCCTGCAAAGAAAAATAATGAGAGAGATTTTAATATGAATTGTGAAGTTTTTTAAGATTATGTAAATATATTGTTTTAAAACCCCTTCTTAACAAAGGTAAATACAGTCTCCCAAGAATAGCTTTTGTAAATCGATATTTAGCATTAAGGTTAACTAAAGCAACAGTTCCGCCTCCAGATTCTGCCACCCTAACACCCAAAACACCCTCAACACTTCTTTGTCCTTCATTTAGTTCCATTCTCTTCTGCTTCAGTTGCAGTTTGAAATGGTTTAAACAAAGTTCTTGTGTTTTTTTGGGGGGGGAGATGACCAATACGCGCCTACTCTTATTATGTGCGTTAATTATTCAAATGCCTAATTACTCATACAATAAACGGTCGGCTGGTTCGGGCGGATGCGATTTGCTGTTTGTTTGAAGCGGGCTCGCAACTTCTCACGGGCACCGAGTAAATGAGCCAAATTCAAGTAATGCCTTCACTTCCTTTCGTAATTGTTTATTTAAGCCCTCGGGCAAGGAAGTACGGGCCCGAAGTTTGAGAACAGTTGTTTCGAAAGACAAAGAATGAAGCTGAGCGAAACGTCCGATGGAACGGTTGGCGAGCGGGTGGAGAGGTGCCAAAACCAAAAGAAGAAAAAAAAACGGAAGAATTAGTGCATTTTTGTTGACTTAATTTAACATTGATGGCAGTGGCATTGAAAACAAGCGATAGGCGTAATGTGTTAGCCATTAAATAAAGTGATTTATTTTAATAATGATGCATCTTTTAAGCAACTTGCAGGGTGATTAATCTATTGTTTCTTCTCACACGAAACTTTTAAGATTGCTGCAAATATCTCGAAAAAGATTTTCAAAAACTTCTACCCAAAAGTCGTTTATGCTTTTCGTTTGCTTCGGTGTTTTGTGACGCTCCAAAACAAAAAGGTATAATAGTTACAAGACCACTTCCACGGTGGTACAGTTTATGAACGACACAGAAAAAACGTACGCAATAAGGCACGTAATGAAGCACCAGAGGAGATCGTCGGAGAGGGAAAAAAAATCGTAAAAATGCATCATGTTTAAACAGTAAAAACGACAACCGGAACTGCTTCGGCTGCTGAGCACCGACACGTACAGTACCCGGGGTGGGCAGACAATGTTCTCGCTTCATGCCCGGTGGCCGACAGTAAAAAGATACCACCGCGCTCATACACACAACCATACACGGCTGCATCTGTACGGTGACATTTATGAGCATTTTTAAGTGGCTTCCCAGGAGCACGCATCCAACACAGCATAGACCCGTGCTACCCGATGTGTGACAGAAGAATGTTTATGTTTATCCGGCTCGAGGCGGCAACTGGCGCACATCGTTCGACGCTTTGGCGGGTTGTCACGTGACAGAGCAGCACGACGATCAGTAATTAAGGTGTATGAGGTGTGAATGTTGATAGTGGAGTGGTTCGGTCTTTTAATTTCGATCATTTTTGATTTCCTATATCTCTAACTCAACCAATCTAACTAAATTTTGTTTCCTTTACTGTATGTTGCTTATGGAATGATAATAAATGGACTCAAAATGATCCTCTCTGGTTTTTTGCTCACCGTTCCCTAGAGTCCAGGGTAGTTTCATTAAGATTCCACATCGAATTCCACATTCGAATGTTATTTCAAAATTGAACATGTTGAATGAATCGATAGTATCGGAAACGGCAAATTGAGAATCGCATACCTTGGTAATGTTGGGCAAAAATATATTCCAATGGACGGAAAGGAAAAAAACAACACACAAAGTCACATACACAAAATCAAAAGCAAACTTACGCGCCTAAATTATGCATACGGATGAAACTCGGGACATTCAAACGCGCCCAAACCAGCGCAAACGGGCTGGCCCGAACGCGTTATGCCGTACTCACAGCCGATCGATTTAAAATCGGCCAAACTTCGATAGGTTTCCATTGCATTGAAAGCTGCGATTGAATCGGAACCCCTTTTCGTTCGGATGACTTGAGGTTGAAGAAGCTAACAGGAAGGAAGGATGAACGAACGAACCAAAAAAAACGAAATCTCCCAACTACACATACCGTCCAACCCCCGTTTGGTACGCGCAACGGTAAGCGCAAAAACACTGTCCTTCAATCAATGGTCCGAGCGAGCCGCAAATATTCGGCAATCGCTTCGAAAGCCGTTGTTTCGCCCACCGTAAGAACGTAAAGGGAAGCCAGCAGGGCAGGGTGAAGCATAACCTTAAGAATCGGTGGAACGAAAATGAAAAGGTTCAAAATGGAAAATTGAATTTAGATTGCTTCATATAAAGCGCATGATATCGAAATCGCTTCATCGAAGGCGGCAAATGGTTTGGTGAGCGGGATTTTCTGTTTTTTTTCGACTACATCTTCGATGTTTGGGTTAGGGTTTTATGTAGGGCATGTTTTCCCACCAGCAACCGCGTCAACCATTACAGTTTAGTTTGCTTCCTGCCATACCTGGCAGGAATGACTCATTATTAAACTTGAAAGCTTCGATGTACAATATAAATTATTTATTTACATTTCACTATAATGTTCAGTGTTTGCTGCCATGTATTAATGGAAGTTTTTATACAAAGTTGCGTGTTTCGAGAATTTTTCATTTCATAATACGCTTAAAAGTCGTCAAATAAATGCTACATGCATGGATATTAATTCTATAATCTTCCAATTGCACAGCGAGCAATTATATTAATTTTGTTTATTTTTTTTAACTAATGAAGTAATACTTCTAATTTCTTCAGTTCGTCAATGGAATTGCTGAAATAAATAAATTGTAAACTCTCGTGTCTCTTGTGAGGAACTCGTTGCCCCAGAAGATAACGACACCGGTGTCACACGACAGGACCGGGCATCGAATCCCATTCGGGTCGTTCCTCCGTACGCAGGACTGACTATCCTGTTTCAGGTAAATTCAAGTCACGGAAACCAGAAATTGCTCTAGAGGTTGTAGTGTCACAGAAAAAGAAGAAAAAGAAGAAATAGAAGAAGAAGAAGAAGAAACTCTCTTGTCATACAATCTTCAAATAGTAAATAATGATATACTTTATAATTGGACTTTAAGTTCAGTGATTTTGTGCAAAATATTTTATATTAATCAGTCAATTGTTCATTAGCAAAAGTTAAATTAATGCTTCAAAAATGTGAAAATATTAAAAGTGTATTTATGAACGCTTTGAAAATACCTGAATTATTGTGTGTTATCAATAGAAATATTAATTATAGTTATTAACAGACTAATATAGTTATTGGAATATTTTGCTGCAATATATGAACATGAACTAAAATTCTGTAGTTTTATGTATCAGCAAATAAATTGCAATCTAGGAGGCCTTTTTCAAAGTACATTAGATTTTACTTACAGATACCCAATTTTGCAGTTTGGCTTTTTGCTAAAAATAAGTTTGCCGACCACTGCCTTATAGTTATGCAACATGGATTGATTTGTGACCCGGCCAAAAATATGTAAGATTGTTCGTACAAGTAAGATTTTCTTTATCCTCATGATTTTCTATAACATGATTTTAATTTATCAAGTTTACTTTTTTTCTTATGCTTCAAAAACAACAAATATACTGTACAATTAATATTCTTTCATTTACAAACAAAAATAAACCCCTAAATAATATTTGCGATAAAAAAAATGGCTAACTGCGCCATACGAGCGACATATGAAACACGTACAGACGTAAAGTGTGCCGGATCAAGCCACATGCTATAATAACGTGTAAACGAGACAGGTTCGGAACGCTAGCAATAACAACAACCAGAAAGATTGAAAAGGACAACCCAACCCGGGTACGTGAGGAAGAAAATGCGGATGGCAACTCATAATTGATGATCGTACAAACGACGCTTACAAAGCACCAAAAAAATTGAAAATAAAATAAAGCAAGCAGCCTTGTGTAACAAAACACAGATCGACATGTTTGCGCTGCGACCGTATCCCAGAAGGAAAAGGACATTAGGATAGCAAAACGTACCGGATGGTCCAACGCGGAGGCTGCACTGCGGAATGAATGGGTGAGACAGAAGGAAAAAAAAACAATACAACAACTACGCGTCCGACTCAGTACGTTCAGTTTGGTCACGTTGCTAGGCTACGGTATGAAACGTACAGCAAAAAAGACATCCCAACCGAGCGCGGCTTTTAAAGTCACTTCGCTCGAGATGAAAAAAATAAAGGACCCTGACGGTTTACGGTTGCATTGATGACGCCCGGACGGTTTAAGGGTTTGCGTCGATAAATTGAACTAATTCCAGGAATTATGAAATGACCGTGCGAATGTTGCGACCGTTTGCAGACGCTGAGTAATAACGCGAAACCGGGCGCCTAAAAACAAGTGCCCGTTTACCTGGAGGGGTTTTTAAAGGAAGTTGTTGAAGAAGGAACGAAGAATATGGTTTGTAAGGAATGGTTCTTATTCTCATCTTCCTCTATATAAAGTTTTTTTTTTTGCGGAAGTAAATAATCGTCGTTTGATAATCACGCGCTTATGCACAATCCCTTGCTCAAATTCTACGTCGAATGTACAGCGTTTCATCGATCATTTTGCAATTATTGTTTTCAATTGTTTCACCCACGTCTAGCCGGGTAATGTTCGCCTGTTGCTGCATTTTTCCCATTCAGACACAAATTTTCTTCCCGAGAGGATAGAAAGAGGGAGAGCAAGTTCAAAGTTCTTCACCTAATCGCACACCGAGCTCTAATTCACGTCACGGCAGCCAAAATCCCGTTTTCCACACCGGGCATCATGTATGCATAACGATTTTTCCCCCTCATAAAAAAAACTATCTCACACCAAGGAGAAACAAAAACACAACAGAAAAAAGGCAAGCAGTTAAAAATCCGTTTTTTTCTTCTTTTCAGCTAAATAAACGATAAATGCTGCAAACTGAGCACCAGGGAAGGCGAAGGCCCAACGAATGATATTCAAAACATCGCAAGCCAAAGCTCACTTGCAGCGAGCAATTACGAGCAGCGAGTGGGAAGCGCCACCGGTCCGTGGCTCAACTGCACCGTTTATCATGGGTTAAATGGTTTGATTAATCAAATTATTTTTCCGCTCCGTCAGGAACCGTTTGGGAATCATTTTTTTCCCCGGGGCCTCCATCCAGCAATATTTTGCTGCGCCTGTCGTGTCCGTTCTGCATGAAATTAGATGGGAGATGAGTGGCCCCAACGCAAAAGCCCCAAGCCAGTGTAAACCGTTTGATCATTGAGCAGGGGCACGATCGAAACGATCATTGTACAAGATGCCCCAAACCCGATTGGAGCAGGAGAAATTACTACCACAGAGAGAAAAAAAAAGAACAACAAGCCAATCTATGGGCATGGAAAATCGTGTGTTTTTCTTCGCTTCCTATACGGAAGACACGGGGAGAACAGAATGGAAATGAAAAGATTCTCATCACCTAGCGTACGCCCCAGCAGGAGCATAAATTATGCTGATCAATCGCCCCATCAAAATGGGCAGAAGTGAGCCAGTACGCGCAACAATGGAATCGTTGTGGTGGCAATGAGCTTTCCCCTTGGAACAGTACGCACGGTACTGGTAAATCAATAACGTGAAAAAGGGTGTGAGTAGGTGAATAGGGAGCCTACCCCCTCCACCCCTGCGTGCCCCAGGGGTGTTTATGGAGTAATTATTAAATTGTTTACGCGAACAATGCAGCCGGAATCGATTTTTTGGGCAGGAAGTATTTTCCGTTCCACCCGGCCCAACCCCTCAAGCCAACGGGGAACCCCCCCCCCACAGGAGTTGTTACCGACTCTGGGGGTGAGTTCTCACAGTACGAACCAGCGAACAGACGAAACAACATATACACAGTTTTCCCAAATTTCAATTGCTCGGTGTGCGTTCGATTATCGTTTATTTTATGATTACACACCTCGCGCACACCGGGTGGTTGTTAATTTGTTTATATTTTCTAACCACCCCCCAACCGAAGGGTGTAGTTTTTTTTCTGGAAGCTAATCGAAATATTTACTCACCAATGAGATAAGCATGAAGATTGCAATTCTCAAAAAAAAGGAACAAAAAAACACTATTACTATTATTTTCTAACCGATTTCAATCACAAGCTTTTTTTTGCGAATTCTCGCTCGACTGAACATTGTACGATCGAATTTGTTCCACTTTTTTTTTGCGCTCCCTTCTCTATTTTCACCCATCGCAGACAGTTTCCATATCCGTGCTTCCTTCCCGTGTGGCTGCAGGCGCCAAGGAAGTTGGCAGCTCGCTGGTTATGATTTTCAACTGAATGCAATTTATTTTAATCGATTTTTGTTTAATCGTTTGCATTTTCTAGCTAGCTGGAAAATAAAAGGTAATCATGCGCCAAAGCCAAAATGGCCCAAATTGCTGCTTCTGGTACGATAGATCATGTTAAGCAATGTGTTTTGTTTTATTTCACTCACGGATGAATGTAAATAGTATCATAAAAATACTAAATTCACTAAGTACACTTAATAAAGAACAAAAATAAAACCTCTAAAAGGTGTTTTCGTTCTATGCGCTCTCATTTTCGGTCTTCTACCCCAGCACGATCTGTGTGTAATAAATTCTTACCACTGCCTTAATGGTGCGGACATTTCCCCGAGGAACCATGCGTAAGTAAACGGTTTGCCACTGTGTCACGTACGAAGATCATACGTTCGAATCGGGTCGTTTTATGGCACCGTTTTGTGCTTTGCAAGATGCACTCTTAACGCCCCTGGCAAGATCGTGTGCTTGTATGCACCTTATGGAGTATGTCACCGTGCGCCAGAACGATGGAGAGTATAATTTCATTGCAGTTAGTCTCCCAGACTCGGTTGTTCGTTATTTGGAGCGAAGTGGGTGGTTCTAGCAGCACGACTGGTTGTACCATTTTTGGAAATTAAAAATAACTCCCAAGCAAACGGTGCACCAGAAGCAGGTGAAGCTAAAGAAACTGCTTGAGAAAGACATTTTTGTTCTTTTGGAATAAACTGATTTACATTCATGAATCCGAATGTTTCTTTGGATTGATTAAATGACATAATCTTAAATCTTTAAGGACTCATGATTTATATTATTTTATGTTAAAATTTAAAATATTTTTTTATACAGATCCAATCACATCTATTCATCTAATTGTGTAGGACGATCGCAATTCCTTCCAGCTATCCAAATGTTTTGATTTTTATTTTGAATATTTCAATCAAAAAGAATGAATTTACTTCATTGTCAATTCTTATTAATTCACGTGTATGTAACACCAAGATTCCATAGAATTTTTTATCTTTCATAGGTAATGAATCATTGAAGAGTAATTATCCTTTGAAAAGTCTATTAGATTGATCCGTAACTTAGCATTTATTTTCGTTCGTTAGAAACCATTAACCTTTAAAACCTTCAGGATTCATCTATAGAACTCGTTAATTTTTTTTTCGTTTTTTGAATGGTTAGAGCTAGTCTTCTCAAAAGATTTGTATTGACTAATAAGTCCGTAAAATCAAGAGACATGAGGATTCATGAGTGTTTCAAAATTTTTGTTATAATAAAAAAGAATATTCACTTCAGACTTGTGAGGATGACTCTTCTTGAAAAATTCCTTTAGCACATCTCTGTTTGATTTAGACAAAATTTTAATTTTCAGTCGAGTACCCGTAAGGTGCACTTTTACGGGTTGGAGAAGAAAATTTCGCGCTCAAACAATTGTGTCCTTGGTTAAGAATAAAAAAGAAATACTAATGTTTTAAACGATTATGTAACAAAATTGTAAAAAAAAACTCATTTTAAAATCTGTAAATTTATAACTTTTCTGTTTACTGAAAAACTTTTCCTACCAATAAGTAATAAAAAAAAATCTCCTATCAGAAGACTGTAAAACCAACAGTGTCCCAAACAAGCATAAAGACAGTGTTTGCCAAGTACTCGAGAGTACTTCCTGTTGCTACAACTCAATGATTGCCAATTCACAAAGTTACCAGGGTGCATTTGAGGTACTGTCCCACCATCATCACCCTAATCGATGTGAAAACAAGGAAACCATATCTTTTCGGACCCTGCACGACTCAGGCACTGTTTGCACTCTATAAAATGGTCAATATTTGCCAGAATATCCTTCCTGCTGTACTCTCTTTGATCAAACCACATCGAAGGTGGGCCATTCGGGACGAAAGTGACGAAAGGTACAAACGAAACAAAAGTGCACTTGCCACTCAGCACTGCCATTAAACGTCGATAAGCCAGCACGGTGCAGCGGTACACACGAAACCGAGGAAAGTCTTTCACTTGAACGTGCCGAAACAATGATCTTGTCGGTGTTGAGGATCGAAACCTTTGTTTCGGGTCTGGTTTCGTCCTGGTGGAAATGATTTATTTTCTTTCCGGTTGATTGCTATCCGTTCCGACCGATCATTGGAACACCACACGCAACGAACCTCATACATCTTCCGCTCGAAGACAACCGTACGCTGCGGCAAAAAGGGCAAATACGCACATCACCCACGCAAAACGATCCACAAGGAAAAAAGTGTATTCCTTCCCATTTCCTTACTCGTCCCACTGAGCCGTGTCGGCGTTGCGCTTTGGTGCACATTTTGTGTCTTCTGCTTTGTCTCGCACAAACGCACTCACCCATCTGCATGCAGTTGCACTTGCAGCGCGCAGCACTGACATGCCGGGAACGGCACTGTTGTATTTTGGTGCCGGCGTTTTAATGACCGCAATTCGTCACATGCTCAACAGCCTCAAAGAGTGTTTAGGGATTTGGTTTCTCCCCGCACTGGTACTTGAGTGACAGTCAGATGTGAGAAATAAGGAAACAGTGGAACATCCCGACCATAGTGTGCATCTTACTTTTGTCTAGGGTGTCGTTAGAGTTTCTTTTTTTTTTTGGGAAAAACTCATTAAAATCAGCCAACTGAAGTGCTGGTGTGTGGTGAGGATTTAAGTGTTGAGCAGCATCGGGGACTTAAATTATGCGCTGCAAGCGTACATTACTTACGAGATGCACACACTCTGACAAGCATAACGCGTCAAGTCTCGAATAACTGAAGTCATAAAAGTGCCACATGGAGGCAAAAATAAAATTCCTGTTTGTTTTATTCTTTCTCCTACTTTCGATGTTAGAAAGGAAATGATTTTCTTTTTGTATTTCGCATTGTAAGAAAGTGATCAGGTATACTGTTTCAAATAGTCCACAAGTAACAATCACCCAAAACCCACAAAAAAGTGGCCATTATCTTAAACAAACAAAGAAAAATGTGTCTACAACTTTTGCTCGAAGATCCGTTTAGGTCTTTGTATCCTTTGTAGCATTGTTTGACACATTTTCGGATGCACCGAGCTGTGACGGAATCGCGCACCGACGCCACCGTAATGATCAACGATAAATTCACATTATTACACACAGCCGAAAATGACATCGTAAAACATTTAGCATCCCTATCCAGTGTGTGTCAACGGAAGAGGGCAAACGAGTGAAGGAAAGCAAAACGCACCATTTCGACCACCTACAATTTCTATAATGCCGGACTTTCGGATGCAACAATGCGGCTCGGTTCTTAGCTCTACGCTTCGGAAAAAACGGCCGGTTCGTTGCTTGCACCCCTGCGCAAGTCTTTCGATTTGTGGCCAAACGACGAAAGCCTAATTAGCATCGCGTGGATACAAAGATCGGACAGGATCGAGGAGCTCGCCGTCCCCATTATCATACATGGAAGGGCGCAAATTTGTCAAACGACAAACTTTTAACATTCGGGCGATGAAGGAACATTTCACCCAAAACAGGCGACCCATTTGAATCAATTATCCCAATTTGAATGCGATGGCTCACCTGCAACAGTGTGTTGACATGGAGACTTGCTTTTTGTGTTTTCCTGCCACCCGCTTGATTTAAATTTTTGAACGCATCATAATTGAGGCCATTAGTTTTGTTTGAAGCAGGGTTTCCATAGAATTGTTCGCCGAACAAAAGAAATAATGTGAGTTTGGTTTGGAAAAATGACGATCATCAAATCGGAACATATTTTGTTGGAAAACAATTTTCTTATCATACCGTTCGACGAAGAGTGGTGTTTATTTACTCATGTTTGCCTTTCGATCGAAATAATACGATTGCCACTCGTCGAATGAAGACAGAGAGCTGAGAAAATTCGCAAATCAAAGCTTCGTATTAAATTTCTTCCCTCGCGTTTTGCGCCACGAAATGTTTAATCGTTTCCGTGCATGCATATCATTTGCGTGCGTGTATTTAGACTTCCACCTCGAACGAACGGGTGCGGTTGGGAAGAAGAATGAAGCTAGAAAAGATACCCCCTCTCCACCTCCCACCCCCCGTGGGGAGGAGGAATAGAGAAAGGTAGCTTCAATTTATGACAGCTATTTTTTGTGCTCTCATCCGCAGTTTCCACCGAGTTACTGTGTGTAAACCGATGGCTTAGATGAGACCGGGTTTTTAAGATTTTATTTCGTGTGCTTCGATCTTGGCATTGCTTCCACCCCCCGCTCGTGCGTGCTGCATCTGCCCCGAACGAACGACCCGTTTTATTGAGAAAGCCCAACAACACTGACCGGTAACTTCATTCGGCGGGTCGGTCTCATGTACCTGTCCGGTACCATCGTGCCAGACCCTACAGCACCGTGTGTGCCCTCCTGTCAGCGCACTAGAATGCGCAATCGGCAGGCGAGACCGAAACGAAATTGGCCGAGCGGACAGAAAGAGATGCGGCGCTGCATGAGGGCAGAAACCTACGAAATAATAATCGTACCTATCGGTTCGGTCAGAATATTGGTCGAGAAATTTATTGGAACCAGTTTTATCCTTCCTTTCCATTGTTCTTCCACCGCCGCAATGCTTCGCCCGCATCCCACTGCCACATAGGTTCGGTTTCTTTCGCATCGGTCGCCTATATCTGTGTGTGTGGATAGTCCGTTTTGTGCCTTTTTTTGTTTTCTCGGCTAGGGCTTTCTTTCATCGCTTCTCGCTCACTCTTTCCATAAGCATAAAAATGATGTCCGGTGATGTTCCCTATGCTCAGTGCCCCCCCGGTGCCCACCACCGCACCCGGGCGCGCGTGTTTTTTTTGCTTTATTTATTATTTCTGTATTTTTTAATTACTGGTCTCTACGCTTCCTCCACGGTTCGATTTTCATCATCCGGTGGTAAATGACACATGCACGGGTGCCGGCCCGTATGCGGGCCCCGAGACTTGCTAGAAAATGCCCGAAAATACCCCCGGGGGATCTAGCCAGTGTGTGTGTGTGTGTCTGTGCTGGCCAACGGGGGTAACGAACATGTAAAATTCCTTCACCTTACGCCTGCCTTATTGCGGCTGACTGCTTTACCTGTTCTGTTTTGGGATTTGTCGGGTTTTTTTTTCTTTCTTTCGTTTCATGCGTTCTTTCTTGACAGTTGCTAAGGTTAGACTGGAGTTTCTGTTTCCCGTGGGTTTTGTGTGGCAGCGCGGAGGGCATTGGACACTTTCGGTCTAATTTGGGTTTATTATTTTCGATTATTTCTAATCGTAACTTTTCGGCCGAAGGAGCGAAAGCGACCGAGTGACGGAATTAAACGGAGAGGCACACAGATAGAAGGGAAAGCAACGACAAATCAACCACATTAGTGGTTGTCTAGTTACAGATTCATTTCGGTAAGCGTATTTGGAGGCTTTGATTTTGTACCTCTTCACGAATTCCAGCGTTTGTTTATTGCCCGAGTGGCTTTCCGAGATCGATCGTTGGATAGGACGCCAAAGGAAGGAATAAATATCCTATGAGAAACGGTTAGAACATGCATGATTACCAACTGAAGAGAAAGTTGGAATAAATTACTCGCTTGAGCTTTCTTTTACTGAAACGTTATCCTCTTCAATGCCAAAAACCAAAAATCTTTGTTCGTAAGGTATCGATAGTTTGAGATCAATTTCTTGTTTCTGGTAATACAAATAATCGTACGGGTGATCAAAGCAATTAAATATTTTAATTTCCGCCGAGCGAGTGGTCGGTGGTCTAGGTGGTTCGGCTGCAACTATATCACGCTCAAAAAACCTTCGCCGCTTTCCTGTACCTGTCTATGATCGGATTGAAATCTGTTAACCTTGGGTGCTTCCGAGCAACGACGGGTGGAAACCATTCAATATGTCACATTACCTTGTACCCTTCAAATTATTGCCATTGAGCCGATTGTTGGCCGCGACGGCACAAGAAAACGAACCCCCAAAACAAAACCAAAAAAAGAATCAAAACATAAACGTAAAGTAAACGGAGTAACGAATTGAAGTGGAAAAAAAACCGCACCATATTCCCACCGAAAAATAGCTCTCGGCAAACCACTTGGTCCGGGTGAAGGAGGGGGGGGATATTTTCCCATTTCCCCTCCTCTCCCCCCACCCCCCTTTGCGGCACGAATTGCGCCCGGTGTGGCCGATCTTAAGTGGCCCACAGAAATGGATTACCATAATTACAGAGCGCCTCGATGTTCGCGTTAATAGAAATAATAATTTTACCTTCACCTCCACACCACCAACAGTTCCATTCCCGCCCTGGTGACCGTGCTTTAGTTCATTTACAATAATTGAACATACTTTAAAAATCCCTTCCCGTTGGCTGTGCAGTTGCCAAGTGCTCGTGTGATCCGGCCTGGTGGATCCGTTACCTTCAAGCGCGCGCTTCCATCGCGGGATGCAAACCTCCTGGACATGGTCGGTTTTCCTTCCCGCAGGAACGCTGGCCGGAGGCCACTCAAGCTAGCCAAAAAACTATGATGATGACTTGCCACATTTGTATCAATTACTCAGCTGCTACCGATACCGTTTCTTCGGTTGAGGACCGCGCCACCGTAGAAGCACAGGTCGTAGATCATGAAAGCAGAAAGAATAATGCCATTATTGCGGCCTAGCTGCCTGGGCTAGGCTGGAAGGAAAGTGACCGCAACCTTTTCGGTCGGAATTGCAAGATGACTCGGGTCTTGCCATGTCTTGTCCTGGCCAGCTTCGGACTTACCGGTAAGGGCACCACTTCACTGGCTAGATTCACCCCACACTCGGAACATGCAACACATCAGGGGGCCGATTATGACGATCATGACCGACAAGTATGGTGAAGCAGACGATAATGACGGTGATCGCCACTTGTTCCCTTTTGAAGGGTAGAAAAATGGCTGTCAATTTGTTTAGAAAACCGTTTTTGCCCCCTCCTCGGTGGAGTGAAAGAGCATAACAATTGCCCTTACGTCTGAGCCCACTCCTTTCCTTTGGACGACTGAACACAAAGCACAGAAGAAAAAAAGAAGCATAATTGGAGGCTATCATAGAGTGGAGTGCTTTTTAACTAGCTTCATTTACACCCGTTCGCTGTGTGGGTCCCCCGTACCAGATGCACCTTTCGCGTGCTGGTAACAAACGTGCGTCCCCAATTGCGCGCAAGATTACACGGGTGGTCATTGCGTTCGATCTGCAAAGCGTGTGTGAATTTGAGTATCTTTTTTTTCTGCGTTTGGCACGAGATACATGAAAGTGAAACTAATCGCTGTACTATGGTTCTTCTAAAACCGATCCATTTTATGTTCATGTACCGCAATCAGAGGGAAAATCAATCCCTCCGGCCGGTGAAGGCACATTGAAATTGAGATTGAAATTTTAAATGAAGTTTAGGGTAATATCCGGATAGAGAGAGGCGCAAAAAGTAGTGCAACTGGCACGATGCGCAGTGGAGCTGAATTGAGAGTGAATGCGCATCGTAATACTGGGTACTGGGTACGTGAAAGTGAGACTAATTTCTTGTTTATACAGCTTCCATTACGAACTTCAGAAATTTTGGTTGGCAACGTTTGTTGGGGAGGGTCGTGATGTGGGTTGCACACGCAAATAGAATTGCGTGTACTGTTTTTGGGAGGATTTGCTTTTGGTTTACGCAGAACAGTGTGTAACATAACTATAAAAATAAAAAATAAATATATTAATGATAATAAACTTCACCTAGAATGGAATGCTATTTTGAAAAAGTAACGGAACTACCTATAGGCGTCCGCCATAAGCCCCGTTTGACAAAAGGGGAGCCCCGTAGTCCACGAGCTTCAACAGATTTAAAGCTAATGTGATAGATTTGGCTACTGATGTTGGTGACACAACATTCATTCTACTCAGGTCCTCTAGTGAATTACATCTCCCCACAGTTAAGAAACAATTTCTTTTCCAAACTTTGATACAGTACCATATCTCTGGTGTATTTAGCTACCCATAATTTTTTATGAATAGGAAATGTTATTTATTAAAATGCATAAAAATGATGTTCTTCGAAGAAATTAAAATGGTTTTCCTAATTGTTTAAGCTCAGTTACAGCACAACCATCGATTCTCTGAACAAAATAGTTACATTAAGTACTGTATAACGTACAGGACTTCAAACGTAGTACAACAACGTTCACTTCCATCTTGTATAAATAGATTGCGTTCCCATTACCTTAGAGCACTAGGGCAGGGGTCGGCAAACTGCGCCAATCATACAGCCATAAATCATAAAAATCCGTATAAAATGTTATTTAATAAAGCTGCTTTGTGAAATTTGTACTATAATTTAAATTATGTACAGAGAATTCAGCGTATCTTCTTCATCACCTTGACCTAATGTCCTGTTTGGTCATACCGCCCATGTAATGGCCTTCTAGATTTCTTGATGCCAGACAGTTGGATAGTCAGTCCTCGCTATGGAATCCTGATGGTATTTTATCTCTGCACATCAGACCTCCCCAAACATTCAAAGTATATGGACTAAAACTTAAATTATATTGTATATTGAATTCCTAACTGTCCTCCAAATAACATATTTCCTAAATTTCTTATATTTGGTTTCTATTTAAATACATGTATGAAATATTTTAATCCATGGCTTAGGAATGGCAGCCTGTTAGTTAGGTTCAAAATCCCATTCACACTGCTCTTCTTCAATAATTTTAAAATTAAAGCAAGCTGAGTTCAGGAAATACAAATTGATGGGCCCAGATATCTTGAGCTTCTGTTACAAAAAGCCAATTATTGATCCAATAGGTAGCAAATCTGGTGCAAGATAGAGCGAAATACTCAACTCACAAGGTAAATGGTAGATCTGAAATCCTGATAACTAGTAATTATTTGAAAAGGCGATTAAGAACTTACAGTATGTTACCTAGCTAAGAGTTTAATATAAGCCTAAGGAAACTAAAATAGTCCATCGCTATGCTTCAAGGAAGATTGAACAGAAGATTACTTTTCTTAGTAAAATTGCTCAGTTTAGTGTAGATTTGATTGTACTTTTCTTGAAAGTAAACAAAATAACTAAAAGGCAGCTTCAATTTGAGATGAAACTTCAGCAAGGTTAACATGGATCATTTGAAGTGAAAAGCTGATCCACACTTTGCCGACCCCTGCCTTAAGGGGAATTAAACTTGCACTAGTTTTAATTTCTTCTCCTCTTTACTCGTTTGATCTACCTTGTCCGATACACAAATAAATAGAGTTTTTTTTCGGAAATTAGATACGCTTTACTTTTGATTAACACCACACCGTTCAAGACCGGACCACTCGGGCGGACATTAAGTAACGGAGACTAGCCCACAGTACCAGCAACTAAAAGGAAGTTCACTTTCAATTTAACAAAAAAATCACCAACTTGCTAACGGTGATCGAAACTTTATGCGAACGGTTTGGCACTTGTTACGAAAGAGAAAATCCCCCAAACCACTCGCCGGTAACTTCGGTAGCTCCCGTGGTTCCGATCCGAACACTGAAAGGAATCGTTCCGTTCCGCCATCGTCATGGGGGCATCCCTCGAAGACAAAACCTTCGCTTCCGCTTCGTCTGCGGCGTGGTACGATACCAGCCAAAGGATGAAAGCGAAAACGGTGTAAAGATGTTTTTGAAATCGAAATCGAAACGCGTGACCACATCGGTGGATAAAAATACGGTACTCTACCGAAAATGAGCCAAGGCATCATGTTTGGGTGAAATGAAAAATGGTGGTAACACATGACAATGGAGTTTAAAAAGCAAAAGTAATAAATATTTCACACACCAACACCGACCCGGATGGGGCGAATTAGGGTGTGAATTCAGTTTTGCCTACAGTTGGGGTTGATTGCGGATTTTTTGGTAATGTTTTCAAAAAGGGAAAGGATACCTCGGTGCTTATAGTTCTTAACCATTTTGAAGGTCAAATGGTAACCCTCAATGGCAAGGCGTGAGGGTTCAACGTAATATATCTCCACCTTTAAAAAGCTTCCCGTGCGAAATGATCGATTATCACACCGAGTGGCAAAATAAGCGGGACTCGCAATTCATTCCAATGAAAGTACGTTTGATTTAAAATCGGCAAGGTGTACATAAAACCCCCCTTCCATTAACAAGCAAAACGCACAAAACGGAACTTGCGAACAATCTAACCGAACACTCCCAAATCGGATCCGCCGATCGTTTGTAATCGTTGCGTGCTGTTCAACTGCGACAAGGAACAATTTTACGATCACCGTAAGCTTCACTTGGACCTTAACCGCGACCCTTCGAACGTCTTCAAGTTTGCCCAGCGCGTGAAAGTATGTTTGTACCAATCCCAACAAACGAAGTGGACAATCCATCCCGGGGCGCTGGTAAATGCTGGGAAACAGTCGAGAAGTGAGAGAGAGAGAGAAAGAAAGAAAAAAAACATTTAACCACACCATACCACGCCGGGAGAGTAAAAATCAATCAAACTAAACATCCAAACACCAAGTGCCCCCGACGAACTCTTCGCAACTCCCGCAACTTTTCCCAACGTTGGTCCCTCGTGTTGGCCCGGTTGTAATCGCTTTCGTCGTCGTTATCGCGAGCCATCGGACTGCCAAACGCTTCAAAACAGTCATCAGTCATTCCTTGACACCGGGTGGACGGTGTAACCGATCGAGGTCGCCGAGCCGTGGGGAGAGGGCGTTTTTCGTTGGCTATCGTCGAAAAAAAATCGTCCCAACATGAAAGCCGGGTACTTGCCATTTGCTTAATTCTCTTTCTCAGTGTCCTCCGTGTTTGAGGTCGAAGAAATGAAAACAAAAATCCAACCAAAAGAATGCCAGAAGGGAAATTCGTTCGAAACATCATAAACGGATTGCAACAAACCTTGAAGACATTGTTCGGTTTCAGGCAATAGTTTTAAGTTCAATCCAACATAGAACTCGTATTACATTTCGGAAATGGTTGGACAACCCAATACAGCAAGCGTCCGTAAGTTGGAATGAAATTGAAACGATTGAAAGAACCTTTAAAATTAATTAAAAGCAACCTATTGCCGTACCTCTTAAGTTCGGGTGTACAGTTGGAAATAAAAATAGCCACAGGGAAAGATAAAATGTCTTCCCCGTGTACTTAAACCACGACACTATTGGCGACGTCCTATGGTTCAATGGTTTCAATTTTATTACTCTCTCATGCAATCAATGGATCAAGTGTCTCGTGAAAATGAAGTTGAATGTACTTAAAGATTGAATGAAGCGAAGGTTACAATAACCACCGAAAAACGAAAGAAACCGAAGAGAAATCTAAGAACGGAGAGTTGATCGATTAAATGCAACAATACTTCTGGTGTAGGATTCATTTTTGAACGAACGATAACCGAATGTTCTCGGGGTGAAATTATACCCACAGTGCGGTTTCTTGTTGACCTACCGAATGTCAGCACCTTACGCGAACAAAAGACGTCACAACGACCTACACTATCGTCAAGTTCATCGGTAGCGAACGCCGGGAGGCTTTCAACGAATGCGTAACATTCCGCGCGCCCCGAAACAAGACGCCGTTATACGCTGGCGCCTCCGAAACGGGGCGATGATGATCTGCCATGATGCAGCAACTCACACCCCAATGTATCGTGCTCATGCGTCCCTCATTAGGTGGCTTCTTAAAACCACAATAAAACGAAAGAATACCTTTAGCATTAAAAGCAGCACCAGCTTAAGTACCTGCGCGATGGGTTCAGATTTGGATCGGTGGGTGAGTGGCCGCTTGGTCGAAGAATGATTCCGATTCTGCCGCACAGCAAGGCGGCGGGAGGTTCAGGAGCTGGAGCAATAATTACAATGATTAGAAATGAAATGGCAGAAGTTTGATAAAAACGGTCGTCGGATTGCTGCCAGAGTAGCCCGGGCAATGTGTACTTCGGCCATCAGCTACCAAGACCTATGATTACAAAGCCCGGGTCTCTAACATCCCCATGGTTGTCCTGTCATCGGGGAGAGTTCCAAACACATCCTCACGTTCCGGACCAAAACAAGTGGCGAACCTTTACCACTCCACCCCATCAAACCTCACAATTCGGACACGGATTTCGATTGGAAAGGTGCTGAGTTGGTGGTAAAAATCACGCCTCCTCCTCAACTCCGGTGTTGACTCCGCCGAAATTTCGCACACTTCGGACGTGCACCGGCGTTCCTGAAGAGTTCGGCGTCCAGTCGAGACACTTGAATTTCACACCCTGCTGGGCTAGCACGCGGGTCAACGTTTTCGACCCCGAAGCAGGGACTGTTGCCGTTTTTTTTTTAGGTCAGCTACAGCGGCCATGACAATGAGACCGCAAATGAAGAATTATGGACGAAGCATTTTGGGGGAGGAGTGCAAAATTCTGCTAGCAAAGCTAAAGAGTCGTTCGAGAAAGTCGTTGCCACATATCTAATGTGGCACTTTCCGGGCGATACAGTGAGCTTTGCAGGGACGGCGTACTCTAACCTTTCAGTTATCCATTTCAATAAATCTCGATTTGCCAGTACTGAAGCAAACGAAACAAGCAAATGAACACGAACATCACACGAACGCGATCGTAACGAATGATGTGTTTTTGCATTATCGATGTTGAGGCATCGGAGGCATTTTTTTCTAACTTTTATTAATCATACCACCGACGTCTATGGCCAGATGTACAGCTTCACTTACCGAAAAATAAGGGCCTGTGGATGAAATCACGCACGGTCACGGAAACGGGGCAGCTTAAGATCAAGACCGATCGATCGGCCTCGTTGGAAGAAGATAATTCGGGAGCAATGGCTTCAAGGAGCATGCATTGAGGACGCAGGCAAATGGAGTTAAATTTCATTCCTACGTGCTACACCACTTCTCCTTGCGGACTCACTCGGAATTGCCTTCCTGCGGGCGATGAAGAGTGTAGTGTTGTGTTTTTATTTTAGCTGGAGCAACTCTCGGACGTTCAAATTTAAAGTTCGACTAGCAGCGCTACAGCAGCTAATGGGTGGAGCAGTAGATGAAGGGGGAAAACGATCTGGAAGAACACTATCCAGCGGGTAGCATAAGCCAGAGCCGGAATGGGGAGTAGCGATTGCATGAAAATCTGAGCATTGGTAAGCGTTTGATTGATGGACAAGATAAGTCGGGCGCTGCCCGATAAAAGGAAGGAGGAGACTGTGGCGCACGGCAAAACCGTGAGTACGCCGGGATAAGTAGGAGACTTGCCGAGCTGGTGAGTGGCATTCTTGAGTAGCCGTTCTGATCGGCAGTGAGATGCAAGCGAACTGCTCTAACGATCGAGTGTGGTTAAGAAGAAATTAAGCAAGAGAACCTCCACGTCGGTGGCATTTTTATCTATGCAGTGGGAGGTTTGTGTAAAACGCAAAAACTAATAACTAATACGTGGAAGCGAAAAAAGCAACAAGAGTACAGTGAAGCGGTGCTTCACACTAAAAGTTAATGGTTGGAATTTTAAACGGACAACCAAATCCAAGCACCGTGTAGTTGTGAAGCTCGAGACGTAATTAAACGACAACCGAAGCAAGAATGTATAAGCTCGATGTAGGGGGGAAAAAACGCGAATAAAATCGTACAAATCACCAAAACCCGTACGCTCTCGAACACGCACACACCGAACGGTGTATAAAACTCCAAAAAATTTGCATGAAAATCGCATGCTAATAAATCTGTTTTCTTGGCTCCAATCCCAGCCAGGGGTGAGCCGATCCCGCCGACTCCACTCCCGAACAACTCCTCTTCCACAACTCCGAACAAAAAATCCATTGCTCTCGCGATTAAACCCACCGATATCTATTCAAGCAGTTTCGCCCGGACTGCAAGGAAGGGGTGAAAGCTACACACGCCAGTGCTGATTTTATTTTGTTGTGTATCTCTTAGAAATTAACTAACGCTGGCATCCCGAAAGGAAAAACCCCCCCGGGTGGTTGGAAAAGGACAGACAGACGGGTTTGCGCAGCAGTTCATTAATTTGAGCTTTATTTCACCGATTGCCCGTTTATGCGCTCGTGTTGGAAGGGTAATTTGCCGATTTCAACCACCGACCAACGTGTATACGCGGGCAGGAAGCACCCCGTAAGCCTGTATCTTATGTAAAATGAACCAACATTTTTGGGTGGCTGTATTTGGATTTAAAACTAGTGTCGGTCGCGCTTACTGCAGCGACTAATTATGACAATGTCTTGGTATGCTCTACTTTGCATATTCCATAGAATTCGTGGCAGGCGCTAAAACCACCCCTTACACACACAGCAGAGAGAGAAAAATGCTACCAGCCAAATAGGTGCCATTTGCGTTAACAGTATCGTTTTCTGTAATCTGTGCAAGAAAGCCTCCTTCCTCCCTGGATATGGTCGGCGCGCTATCGATGCGTCTGTCGCGTAGAACGCCGGCGAAACAGATTCAGAAGTGCCATAAAAATTTACTACCCACTTCAAACGGATGCTAACGGTTCATAACGACAGCCGGTGGCTTTGCTTCATTTGTTGCCATACTTTGTTTCCTTTTTTGTTTGATCCCGTCGCGGATGGATGCTGATTTTTCCTAAAACTCCGGCACTATATCGAACGGACGATTGAACCGATACAATGCGATGACAATTAGCTGCTACGGTAAGTCGCGTTTGGGGCTGGTAAATCTTTTGTTGGGAGGAAAATTATTCTTACTAGCGTGGAATTATCAAACAACAATTAGATGGCTCACTTCAGTGTTTAGCGCAGTGGTTGTAGCTAGGCGAGAGTACGAGTATATTTGGTTGTTTGAAAGGGATAACATTTTCTGAGTTAGACCTCAAAAATTCAAAACAATCGAACACAAAAAATCTGAGAAACAACAACAACAATTATAAAAAACAATTATAAAAAGATAGCACGACAAAATTATATTCCTTCCACGCTTTATTTTAAAATTGAAACTTAGCCCAATTGATTACGAGAATAAGCAAGGGGTTGAATCCACCATTAATGTCTTGAAAAAGGAGTGGCTCGGTAGCCGAGGAAAATAAGGAATTCATAAGGCTGGACCAGGGATCGAATCCCAGCCGAACCGTTTCGCCGTACGTAGGGCTGACCATCCTGTTTGAAGCAAATTCAAGTCAACGTTGCCAAAAAAAAAGAGGGAAACTGTGCTAAGTTTCTTGAAATTCGCTCTACATCAGAAATACAACCCCGGCGAGAATATCAATCTAAAGCAAGTGGCAGGTTGCTGTATATAATCGAAAAGCCCAATAAAAATGTTTATCTGCATATTTATTAAAATATGAAACACATCTTTTCACGCGACTTCATTTGCACAACAGAAATAATTCAAACGATTCAGTTTCAGATTCAGATAAAGTAAATGATCAGAAGACAATATATTGAACTTATGAATCTTCTCAAAGGTGGTACATCATCAGCTACCCAAAATAAGTGGCTGGAGAGTGCTAGAAATCCCAAAATGTTTGAGGATGTTGGGATTTGTCCAGTATTTTGACTGAGTACTTGACAGGAGCTCTCTACCGATACATATTCAAGAATGAGAAAATGTACTGAACTGAATTCAATATGAATGTTTTGCTATATTGTATCACTGAAATTGTTGTCTTTCGGAAAACTAGTTCTATAAATGTTCGTACAATTCTCCCTGAGGTCTGCAATTATAACTTGCGAATTCAGTTGAAACTGATATGGATGTTGGAAGCTTTTTTTTACAAATGTACCTGCACTTCTTTCTACATATTCTGTATTTGAGTGTCCGTAGCATAATGGACATCCATTCATCAGGATGCACCTTGTCATTGGTGCTTAGACTGCAATATTCATCCCTCTTTAAGCTTCCAAAGAGCCTCGATCCGTAGCTCAACATAAATCTTAAGTGTACACTATCATCATTACTTATGTGTAGATTAAGCAATCAACATGTAAACTTTAAAACTGCTATTTAAAAAAAAAACACATGTAATGGCACAAAATTGGGTTTACCTTGCTATCTGGTATTAATGTATGACGAGCTTCCAAACTTCATATATTTGACAGCCTCAAAATTTCATTAATATACAATATTAATAATTATTGTATACCTGTAGTCATAAGCATACATTATGAAAACCACATTAATCAAAATGTTAATTTCTTTCAACATTTCTCTTCAAAGCTAACAAAAGTTCAATTACAAATGATGCTCCAATGGGAAGAAAGGAATACCCCGGGAACACGTACGTACACTCAAAAAAATAAACACGCCACATCTCACTGCACAGACGGTGGCGTCATTCCCATGCTTAATCATATTTCACATCCACCTCGTCTTGTGATGGCCTCATCAAACATCGGTAGCTACATTGGATCATGCCGAGAGGCAGGGAAAACAAATCTTCATCACGGAAGATCAATTAATAATAATACTCCACCTAACACCCCCGTGCAACAGGGTGTGATCCCATCGTCCTGCAGCAACTTGGGCGAGGGAAATAATTCTAATCCCTCGGTACATGTAGCTCCTGCGAAAGGGAAACGCGGACCCCGACGCAGGTGAGCACCCCTCGCACGGGCAATCAACTACAGAATCATTACTCATTTTTTTAAGTAGTTCAATAGCACATTAACCGAAAAATCTACAATCTGTTTAGAATGTTTTCCCGCCCGTCCGTCGCGCGGGCCATTATTCCCCGCTTGTGCCTAACTAACCAAACTATCAAAACATACTTACCCGCCGTGGTATGATTGAACGTTTCTTCCCGTTGGACCCCAGTGGCCCAGGATGATTGTCATGAGATGGAGAGAGAAAAACGCACCCAGCCTCAAACAGTGCTGAGGGCAAGTGAGTGGACTTATTTCTTTATGATTAATTGTTCCCGCAGCTCGATTCACGTGGATTTGCTTAATGGTGTGGATTGTCTTCGTGGTTCCCTTTTTAAACATTGTTCTCCAAAACGGCGTAGTGTAGTTGTAGTTGAACGGTTCAGTTGTGGTCATTTACCGACCTCGTTTCGTTCCCATCCTTTCGTCGTTTTTTTTTCTTTTTTGGGGAGTGTGTTCGTTTGTTTCTTAATTTTCTAGAACATCGGTCGGACAAGCATGTGGCAAAGTAATTTAAAGTACGTTCCAAACCCCTTCAATCTTACTTACATATCACTGCACACATATGAACGGCACCCTATAGGAGCAGGAATGCTCCGAGAGTAGGGCATCTCAATTAAATTCGTATTACTCCTTCACTGGGAATAATTCCGATCGATACACCCGAACTATCCTAGGCGTATCGAGTGAAAAGTAAAAGGTTTCGCAGGAATGAAACAATGAATTGAAAACAAGTTAGAAGAAAAAAGCACCCATCCGGGCGGATTGTGTGTGACGAAGTGGATGAACGAATAAAAAAGTAAACAACTAATTTTCCAACGCTAGTTCCCCGAAAAAATTTTACCAACTCACATACACGAGTGCTGGATCGCACTGAAGTGTTGGGAAAGGAGTACCACACGCGGGTAAACCGAAGCCGGAGTCTGCGTGTAGTTCATGCACATTAAATTTCAATTAATCATCGGTTCAAACTTCGTGAACGGTCACGGCACGATGGGTTTGCTCCTTTCTAATTCGAGCAGGGAGAGAGACAATAACATGCAAATATTAAGGGAAGGTGCCAAAGTAAGCCAAAGAGTGATTTAATGAAAAATGAATCTTCATGCCAATTGAAATTGTGTAAAGAAGCATTTATTTTAAAATTGATATTCTATTGTTTCGGGGGGTGTATTAGCTTAATCAGTAATGCAGGTTGTTAGCTGCTCAGTAATCTGTCCATTAGACGCTCTCATCGCCAGCAAGATTCACCCCCATCGTCCACCTCGGTAACATAATAATACACCGGTAAAAGTGTTGAATTTAAGCAGTTTTGGAATTCCAATTAAGAAGCCAAACGTGATCAATGAGGTGGAGAAAAGCGAAAAGATATCGCTGGCGATGGTGCACAGTTCAGGGAGGCGAAATCCTTACCCACCAAAAAACACTCCAACTATGCTCACTATCAACCGAACCCACCAGCGTTCGATCGTCCCAGCCTCCCCCTCCTACCACCCGGTCGAAGCTATGCCGAGTGCTTGGGTTGGATTTAAAATGCCATACTCATTAAAATACCCAATACACCCCGGTTCGATAGCACTCAAACCCGCACTGTGAATCGTTTGTTGACCATAGTCCATTGCCTCTAATGATCGGTACGGAAGGGTGCGATGCGATCCAGTGTGGAGCGGAATACAAATGAAGAACGAACGGGCGAAGTCGGTCGCGGGAGCGAGACAGCCAGGGAAGCCGATGTCGTCTCGGATGGACATCCCCGTACATTTCAGTTCGGTAATTTTATACAACCAGAAATAAAACACAAACGCAAACAACTTATCCCAGCATCCGGCAACGACATGCACGATTTTTGTTTTGTTGCCTTTTTTTTCGGTTTCCCGTCATCCGTTGTCGTCTCCTTTATACGTTGAACTCCAAAACCTTCTCCCCCCCCTCCCCATCCCGCCATCTGTCCTGAATTTACCCACACACCGAATTGCGCTCGGTTCAAATCGGTTTTTGCCTAATGCCCAGAAAGGATTCCAACGGTCGGCAAGCGACGAAACCCGGCGTGGTCCAGCAAAACCCCCGTAAAGAGAAAATCGAAGAAGATAAGTCTAATAAATAAATCGAATAAATTTATCTATTCCGTGTGGTTGCTTCTCCCATTTTCGGTGGTACCGCATCCGCCCTCGATCCGCCGGCCGCTCCACTGGGAGCTCCACAGCTCCCCGCAACCTTCCCACTCTGTCATGCGTTGCCGCGATCGATCATTCCCCTCACGCCAGCCACCCCCTCGATGTTCACTGGCCGATCGTTCGCCCTCGAGTATGTGGAGCCGGTATGTGGGAAGGGAAATAAAAGAAACTACCCCAACATCTAAACCGCACCAAGATTAAATGGTCAACCATGAGGCGGGTGGCTGTGTGTGTGAAGGGGTGTGTAGGGACGGTTCCTGTACCTGCAATAAACTTTACCACCTTCGGAGCCAGCACGGGTCTAGTGTTTCGCTATCGCCGGACGCCGAAATGGTCGAAAGGCATGCTGTGTAGCCGTGTTGCTTCTTTGGACAATTTCTAATCTATCTTTACTACCGATGATATTAGTTTTGAATCTTGCCTTCTTAGCTAACGTAATATGTAATGCGTTACAGGGCGTTTGAACTGAAACTTAAATTGCATATTCTTGCATATTATAAAACAAATAAATATCGAAACAACATTTGTTTATTTGCCATCAGTGCATCGTTGTCCGTTATCAGTATTCGCTTACAAACCCATCAACACCATGGAACCAGAAAAAAAACCTGCCGATAGCTACCGAACCGAAACGGTGGCCTGAAAGCTTCAATCACTTCGCGTCCCTATTTGCGTACCGTGTGCCATGCTGCGCTTTCTCCCGCACGGTCCTAATCACGGCCAACTAGCCGATCAACCGATCAACTGGCAAACAACAGCAGCATCAGCAACCGTTTGGCATCAGTACAAAAGTGTAGCGGCTAAATGAGTCGGCTTATCGCGGATCTTCTATGCGGGACTCGCGCGCTACCATTACGGTGGCCCGAACTGAACACCCCCCCCCCCCCGGAAGGGGGGGGGGGAGGAAGGAAACGTATGCTCGTGATTTTATGCTGACGAGGCGCACATTTCCCCCCTCTATACCCGCGCAATAGTCCTTGCCCCTTCTCGATTTATCGGAATATGTTGACCTTTTCCGATTGTATCTTTCGGTCACTCTCGGCTAGCTTCATCTCCATCTGTTTTGCGGGTACATTCATTCCAGTGGGTTATAGTGGGTTATCGGCTCGCAACATTTTCTCCCACCTTTTCTTCGGCACGGTGATAGTTTTACCACATTCCATCTTTTTTTTCTGTGTGTGTTACATACGGCATGGAAATTCTGTCCGAAAATTTGACTATTTGCTGCCGTTAAAATCTTCCCTTAGCGGAATATTCCCTCCCCATTAGGTCGCGTTTTTATTAACGTCCCGCAGAGGATTTTCTTCCTTAATTCGGTGTAATAAAATTTTGTTCATTTCTATTCCGCCAGTATGTTTTTTACTGCCCTCCCCAAAAATCCATTTCATCTCATTGCAGCACCAGCACGAGAAGGGTTTTTTTCTTTCCTCTCCTGTTTTGTTGTCCCTGTGGATATAATGATCGGCGCAAGAATGTCGGTGCCGCGTTGTCGATATTTATTACGCACGGCTACTTCTGGCGGGTACAGTTGGGCTGTACCTCGTACGAATCATACCGAATGGACCGTGCGTCATTCTAAAGCCAACATGACAGCCAAACCTTTCAAACACTGTTGGGCTTGTTTTTTTCTCCCCCTTTTTAATCAGACCCTACGCCAGTACGCCCGTCCCCGGGGCCTTGCGATGCAGGCGGTGCGTGGGCAGGCAGATGGCGGGCACAGAAGTGACAGGTATTTATGCCTGGCAAAAGAGGGCACGGGGTGTAAAAGTGCCCGGGGTGGAAGTTTGATCAAAGCCAATCGTGCGCCGTCTCTTTTTGGTCCGTTTGTTTCGATCACCCGTTTGCGCACTCGGAACATTCCGAAGAAAGTGCTCGCACCATCCATCGGGTGCAGGTTTATTAATGGCGTGTTGATAAAGGAAAAAAAAAGTGGAATAAACAGTCCACCGGTGGGACATTTCATCTTTCGTCGTCCTCTTCTGCTGTCCTCTTGCACATTTTCTTGTCGCGTTAGAAAATGTTTCGGGGAAGGAAATGAGTGTGTGTTTTCTTCTCTTCTCTAATACCTCCACAAAACCGTGACCATTTCATATAGCACTGGTAAAGTGGGTCCCTCACCACCAGCGCAGGAGATACCTGTAGGTGTTCTTCTCCAGAGCGCATCCCGACCCGGGGCTGACCGTATGTAAATGATTCCCCAGTTGCAGTGCCGTTTGCGTTCGATCGGTGGCCACCGGCACCGAACATTTGGGACAGTTTTACGTTCCCGCCGCCTCCCATCCCAAACCCAACGAAACCGATCGGACGTAAATTAAGAGCAGTAAATCATTAGTGATTTACTGTGGGCACATTAAACGCGATCCGAAAAGGTGACCGGGCGCAGTTGGATCGCGCAGTTGGATGGAGAATAGCGTGGGAGAGGGGAAGAAGATTTTCTAGCATTCGTGTTTCTATTTTTCCGAACACTGCAAATCCAAATGTCGTCGACCTCTGGGCAATTCTTGGCTAGATGTTAATTGGTTTTTGGTCGGAGGAGTTCTATCGATTGTAGATAGAGAGTATTTAATGCAGAATTCTTGTTGAAGTTGGTGATGTTATGGAAATTTTAATGATTTTTATTAAGGATTTCTCCAGCTGCCATCGTCTGCATAAAACTCATAGTATTCAACGATGATCATCTCTTGAGAGTAGCAAGACAGCTACGATTAAACTTCGTCGTCAAACTCCTTGAAGAATTACTGATCTTCAGGGATAAGGTGCCCTTTCACAGTTCGAAGAAGGAAATGTCCCCCAACCAATATGAAATGTATACTATATTGGGTTTAGATTTAAAACAATAATTGTAAGCTATACGGCCTGGCCGTCCTTTATAATTAAAAGTAATGAGAGTAGTCTAACAGCTAAAATTCAATTTCTACAAAAAAATAGCTGGAAGAAATTGTGTTAAAATTTTTTGAACGATCATATGAGAGTAGCAAGACAGCTTCAAATCAATTTCAACATCAAACTCCTTGAATAATTTCTAATAATATTTTTTCCATCTGGCTTATGCTGTTAGCATCAAAACCCCATACCAGACAAACATCTTTCACCCCAACGCAAAGCAATAACTTCGGCCACGAGAGTAATCCTTTAACCCATCATATACCGCTAGTCCGCTGGGGCAGGATGGACATTTCATCGTTAATAGTTTGGAAAAAGTGTCTGTAATAAAACGTTTCAAGCCGAAAATATAATCAGACACTTTCCGCTCCTCACACTCCCATTGCACACTGTCAGTGTCTCAACAGGGGGAAAAAACCGGTAATGAAAGAGTAAAGAGGCTATAGTGGCAACAGCGGAAGAGCCACAACATCTAAAATCAAACCAAACATGAATCCTAGGCGTGATGATAGTGTTTTTTCCCCTTCTTTCTTCTCATTTTCCCTACACATTTGGGGTCCTACTTGCACGCAATCTTCGCCTTGAAACAGGCACCACCGATGATTCAACGGCATTAAAAGCGGGGAAATGGCCCACCGGGGCGCGGGAACGGGAACGATGGTGATAAATATTTATTGCTTTTGATTTTTAAACTTGAACGTTTGATTTTTCCCTGTTTTATGTTTTCTCTTCGGCTGTCCGAATGCTGTCCGTGCGGACAGGAAGGGGGCAATATTTACTTCCAACCGTACCCTCCCGCTCGCGTACCCGTTTTCCATCTTATCACCCAAAAATGCTCCCCAGCAATGGCGTCGCTTTACTCCACCGATTTTAATTCTCACTTGTTTCAGACTCCATAAACTATATCCCCTTCCTTCGTTTCGAACACCAGCGTCCTATTCGGGGTGGGTTTTTTTTCTTTGGCTCCCTCTCACAGGCTCCAACGTTTTGGAGCCACCAGCACACAAATTGCTGAGCCCAGCTAGGCGAGAAAATGGCCACGGATGACGCTCGACACGGAGCCCGATTAAAAACCCGTACGCGGCAAGGCTTACGCGGTGGGTTTTATTTATGACACATCCTCCCTGCTGGCTGTTGCCCCGGTGCCGTACGCTGAACAGAAGAAAATAGTCACACCATAGTTGGTTCTAAGCGCACAAATATTTCACCGTTGCTGTCCGAAAATATGTCCGCGCGGTACCGCCGGCCGGTCGGCGTATTAGGCAGTGCGAAGAAAGGTAATAAATCCTTCACACCCATTCGTCCCGGCGCGGCAACAAACAGCACCGGCAACATGGCGTTGGGGTTGGCGCGATAATGAACTCGGATACGGAAGGGAGGTGTGTCAAGAAAGAACAGAAAGGCTGGACGGGTAGAATGCTACTTTATGTACAACCCTTTTGGGGAAGGTGAACTATGATTTTGGACATAACTCCAAATGGATCGATTACATGATGATTCCAAACGACAGTCACCCGGTCATTTCGTTTCGTTAATACCTTCGACTATGCGTTTCGGATCACATAAAACATATCTCTAGTGATGCGCAGTTGTTGAAGCACATAAATAATGATGAGGTATTTAACTGCACTGCCATAGCAAAGATAATATTCTATTCGGAGATGATATATTCCTTATTTTGTAGGGCTGGAACAATAACGAGATTCATGCATTTATTCCAATGATATTACCCTCTAAATGTTCAGATAGTGCGATAAATTGTACAGTGTAATAAATATTCTTAAAAATTTATAGGAGCTAGAATATTGCCCTCCAAAATCTAAAGACTTAGTCCCAAGAGTTGCTGTCATGACGACCGAAACGAATATGAAAGAGGAGTACACAAAAATGATCGGAAGGTTCCGTAATTTTTGTTGCTTTATGACACGTTAGACCAGTGTGATAAATTTTTATTTTCAGGTACACATACATAGAGAGCGAGATCTTGTGCAAGCAACAGACCCCTGCAGATAAAGCATCACTATGACAAGCTTCCTATCAAGAAATCAGATCGAAGCTCATCTATGTAGTTTGGTTCGAACGATCCCGTCCAGTACAGTGATGTGCGAGACCTGTCAGAAGCGATCTGTCCAGACATATTCAACCCAACGCTATGCTCTTTATGCTACTGCAGAGCTACTAGAGCCCTCACACTAGACTGCCGGGTCAACCACCTAGTTTTGAGTTCGTGGTTGCCGTTCCATCTCTCCAAGCAGCATCTCAGCCATGGAAGGATGTCGCGCCGACTTCCCGATTCGTCTGTCTGTGCCGATTAGTTTAATGATGGTGCACAGAGTTGGCTACTCCACGCTACGCTACACAGAGCTAATTTATTTATAATTGAAAACTTTGCCGAGGTGTCAATCAAGAAAAGATTTCCGAGGAGTAAAATTCAAAACGTAAATATGTTTTCTAAATTCATAAATCCAACCATCGAATTCTCGTCTATTTGTCCAAATTTTACCCACAAATGATCAAACAAATTAAGAAAATACAAATTAAACCCTATTAACTTAGAGGCAACAACTCATTCGAGAGACACCTTCCTCTCATTGCTACACTGCCAAGCGATGAGAATACAGAGAACAACATACATTCGTACAGTTGATTGCTTCTTTGCTCAAGATGCCGCCTCACGTCGCTCTGTGATTGTTTTCAGATTTCTGAACCAATTCCAATCCCGCTTCCCGCACCGTTGATTTCACCCAACAGCAAGTGTCATGATGATGACCGTGAGGATTGAACCACGCCGAACAACCGTACCACTAAAACAACTACCATTCCCAATGTTCATATGCGAACCCTCCCATCTCCTCATCTGCCTAACCTGCCACGAAACAAAAAGAAGAAAAAAAAACATCATTGCATTTGCTTCGGAACCCTTCTGCCACACACAGGGAAGGATTTTGAAAGCATTCCCGTGTCCCGAAATGGCCACCGCTTACACCCCACCTCAACCATGCCAAGGTGCCAGATATATTCGTAATGACTTTCAAAACGTCGGCCCCTTGCCCGATCCTTCCGCACCGAACCCAATGATCGCGCTGGCTGTGAGCCGTTTAATCCATCGAGTAGCATCGGAACGTATGCGGAAGATGGAAATTAATCCTTCTCGCCCTCGCTGTTTCGTACGATCGTTACGAAGTCGGTACGGCAGGTTAAGGGAAAGAAAGGGGAAGAAAACGTTGAGTAGCGAATATTATCTCACTCAATTTCGCAATTCTGACACTTCATCGCTCGTTGCTCGGTCAAACCGTTTCAAGTCTTCAAATTCATCGCCCGGTGCAGGATGGGGTAACAATCCTTTGAGAACGGCATTACAGACAATAAACGCTTTACAGTTGTGAGTGTGTGTTGGGGAATAATTATAATTTACTCGTCATATCTTCATCTGTTTCACTCATCCAATGGTAGTTGTTTGTAACAACCTTTTAAGGAATTATTATTTTTAATGTCTTTAAATATTTATGCTTTATTGGCAAAAGAAGTATTAGTTCAGGAATATCAAGCAACAAATATAATTAATTTAAATTTCCCAATTAATAGATGTTGGACTAACGAAACAAAAATTTCGGAAAGCAGATTTCCTGGTCATTGATTTGCAAAACGATACTCACACACATACGCCTGCATGAGAAGCAACACCGAAAATTTCGACCTTAAACACTCTTGCCCAAATGCCACTTCCGCCCCAACTATGAAGGAATCCGCTATGTTGACCGCTCGCAGTTCCCCATTTATTGTGCTCGTCGTTTTATCTTTCGCTTACTTGTTTCTTAGTCAAAGCGCCACCCTCAGCTACATCCACCCGAGCTTCATCCCCGAATCTGATCATATTATTTACACCCGAAACATTTCTTCTACTATATGTCGTCCGAATAATCTTCATGCGTTTTTTTTGTTTTGCTTTGCTTAGCGCTTTCGATTCAAATCATATACCCCGCAAACTGCGTCTCGTGGGAAAGGCGTACACAAGACGGTGCTTATGATCACTTGACCACGATCACCCAACGTACGATTTGAATACGTACGAAGTGAAAACAAAACAAAACAATCTAGAAATAATCACAGCATCATGTGCCGCAACGCAGGGAGAAAGGCAAAACTCCAAAAAACCAAACAGAGAAAAAACCTATTCCCACTTTTGCTCTAAGTCCGGGGTTTTTAGTTTTTTGGAATATTTTTGTCCCCTCCCCTTCTTGAAGATGTGCAGGGACTAAACTATTAATTACCTACATCGTCGTCATAAATTAATCCGCCTGAAATTACATCTACGGGATGCGAGCGAGAGCAAGCCCGATCCTCAACCCCTTTTTCCGAAGGGGGTTACCCTGACAAACTGCCGGGAAAGGCTAAGATTCGAGATAAGCTCGATAACAGTGCGGTAATGACCAATAATGTACGCATATGCCTAGGATCGGTTCGATCGAGCGAAAGAGGCGACATCGGTCGAACATTTGGGCAAACAGCGGGCACATGACGGAAAAAAACAGAATCTCGTTTGCCCCCGGGGGTGTAGTTGAGGGAAATAAATGGGAAAAGCGTTGGATATCCCCATGCGGACAGGACGTGGGACGTGGCAGTGTGTTTAATTTTTTTCTCTCTATAAATTGGTCAAAATCTAACGAAACAAGCGATTCCCCGGATGGTTAGAGTGGGAAAATCTAAATCAATGTGCACATCCCTGTCCCATTCCCGCACACACTGTACGACTAAACAAAAACCACCCTTACACGGGGCGATATACCGTTCGATCGGTCGGGGCCATTGGCAGGCCACGCAACAAAGCTTGTACCGAAAAGATGAGAAAAAATAAAATATTTTAAATTATTCAAATGATCCACCACCAGAGTCACCAGTTCATGTGCGGACCAAGCGACCAGGGCATCGGTGCAAAAGGGGGGAGGGGGGAGGGGTGGGACGATTTAAAAACTATTCACTACCCGGAAAACGAGCTGCCCGGCTTGGAGTGCCCGGCTTGGACGGGCGAAACAACATGCGGCTCTATTTGAAACCGAAGGAAATGCCGAAACGATATAAATAAGGCACATAACGTACGGCATTGGACCGTTCGGTGAAGACTAGAAATAATCACACGCTTTTTTACGTTGCGATACACAATTTGGGATTATCGGTTTTTTTTTTCGAAATGTGACTGGTACGTGTGAGATGGGTCGAGAAAGCTGACTGCAGGAAGGGGTTGATGGAGAAAGAGGATCGAAATTTTGGAAAATGTTCAATTACATAAATGTATGATTATTTTTAGATGTTGTGCTAAGATTATATTTTGTGTATTAACGTAAAACATATTTATTTGCTAAATAGGTTTAAATTCAACGCTAATGAAAATATAAATTCCACTTACAACATTTTCTACAAATTAAACAAAACGATGTAGGCGAAACAACAAGCCCATCCCCACTAGCCTATGCGCGATTAAATTGACCGATCGAACGATACAGTTTGGAGCGCTCGCTGCAAATGGAGATCGTCGTTAGAAGATGGACGACACACACACACCATTTGCACGCAAAGTCAAGCGTTTTTACTCTAGCAACCAACATTGAAAAAAGTGGTTCAAAGTGACCCGGCTGTTCGGTCGCAAGCTCCAAGTAAGAAGACAAAACTATCCTACACGCAGTGGTGGATGGTGGCGGCACAGAGATTTTCGATATGGTCAAGCGACGAACCCCAAATCGAGTGTCACCGGCTGCGCGCCCGGACACATTCCCACCGGTGGATTAATCACAGGGCAGCAACCGGGGGGGGGGGCAGTATGTTGGCGGAACGGGTTAGGTGAAACACCGAGCAAAGACTTTGAAATTGTTAAAATATGTAAATTCGAGGCTACAAATTTTATTTATTTTTGACATCATTTTCATCTCATACGCTATTATACGGCGCAGCGCTGTAAATGCGCGAGCGATAGCGTTGTGTACGCGATCGGGCATGTGTAGTGTGTGTGGTTTTTTTTTCGTGTGTGATGTTTGATCACCTTTTTGAAAGTTTTGCCTTTGTATGTAGACGAATTGATATCATGGGAACGGTTGTTACGTGGAATGCGCAATAGCAGACATAGAAATGTGATCTATTTTGGGTGAGGCTATAAAAATGAGCGTTATCTGTTGGTGAGGCTATTAGGCGCGTTATAATTCTTGCATATGCCATCAACTACTCATGGTAAACGCATCAGCTCATAGATTGTTTGGGCGAAAATAGAAATTGATGATGTAATCAACCGATCTATAATAGCCGAACAATAGTCAATGCATTACATCATTTAAATGAGCATTTCCAAACATTGCTGAAAGTGCTGGAATTTTATGCTCCAATTATTACGATCGTAACGTCCATCTTAAAAACACTACTTTGAATCGCTTCTATCCATATTTGCTTAACGATATTAAATGAAGCGTCATACCCCAAATAAATTCACGACCATGATTCAAAGCTCCATTTCAATGCTGAATTATTTTCCCCAAATTTTTGTGGTAATATGATCATGCAAAAACAACCGCTTCCAATCAACGGCCAAACAAACAGAAACCCCCACCTCCCCTTCTGTATGCATTGTTAATACGAAACCCAGCAATTTGTGGCCGACAAATGGCAATTTAGCTAAAATACACCATCGCACATCGTCACCATTACGGGCAGCCATAGCACACCATCATCACCGTTTGCCGCGTAATGATTGAAATTTTATTTATTTTCGGTAAATTACACACACACACACACCGCCGCTGGTACGCCATCAAAAGAAATCGATCTCCGTTCGATCGGTTGAATTTGGTAAGTGGTGTAGCAAACCAAAAAAACCTTAAATGGTGGAAAAACGTACACAACGTAAAGCACCGCACGCCACACCAAACGGCGCGGGCTCATTATTATGTTTTATTTTTGTCGGCTACCGCGGGTGGTATTGGTATCCGCTCGTACATCGTTTTTTTTTTGGTTTGCAGCCTTTCTTCACGCAACTTTATTCACACCTTGAATCAAACCTAGTTATGACCATTTTTCCCAATTACGCTCGATTTAGGTCTCGTGCTTGGAGAACAAAAGGGTTTCGTGGCACGGGTGTGTTGCGGTAATGAGATGCGATTTGATTTTGTTTCAACCACCAAAACGTGACGTTTCACTCCAACAATTCACCGAACGATCGGTGTTGTGTAGTTAGTACCGATTCGATTGGTGGGGAATGGAATTTCCGTGAAAATGTGTAAAGCACATAGGCAAACGTACCGCGTCATGGCGACCAGGTGCCCTTCCTGTCACATAATCGTACCGAATATGGGTCCGTGAAGTAAAGATGTTGCATCAAACAGCGGCATTGGTCTGCGTCATGTTCGTTTCAATTAGCAGGGGCCCAACTGAACACTATACGCCTCGCGATGCTATTTCGTGGCAATTTTGAAGGTAACTTTCAATTAAATACCATTCACGCTACGCGGATCAGATCGAGTTGATTTGTGTGGTTTCGTAAAGTTAGATCTGCATTGGATTTACGAATAAGTTGAGTAATTATTTGATACGTAACATTATTGTAAAGGGAGCTAAGCTCCTATGTCCACACATTGAAAGTGGAGAAAAAGATCAATTTTTCGTGTTAATTCATAATCTTTTGATTGAATGCTAAGAATTAAAATTAAAGCTAATTTCACAGCTTCAGCTTCTTTGTTGGAGACATACTGTTCCTGGATCCTCAGCACAATCGTGCTAAGTCATCCCTTCAAGCGATCATGCACCGCCGATCGCGGCGATCACTTGTCACATTTACGTTCTTTTTAGCTTCCACCGTGGCTAAACGTTCAGCCCTTCGGGCCGCCAATAACTTGCGCACCCTTTGGCAGGTTTCGTCCGGGACTCCCAAAAACCATCACGACTTCTGTCGCCTTTGGCTGTGCGAACTTTCACGCTTATTGAAAGCAACTGTTGACGGTTGTAACGATTGTATCTTGATTTTCTGCTCCTTTCTCAGATCGTGCCGCCATTTTAACGATCGCCACCGAATACAAAGGCATGCGCCGATCGTACGAAAAAAGGGGAAGCACACCCGATTTTTTTATTAATCGAGGTGTTAAAGGGGAACATATTTGCTCACCATCTCATCACCTAATTATGATCGTGAGCGAACCAAAGTTCACCCGAGGTTGAAACAATCCTTCAACGGGGTAGATCGAGATGTATTATACATTTTATATCATCCAACACTTTGCTGGACATTTAATGGGTCCTCTCAAACGATAACATGACTTTCGACGTCGGCTGTTGATAGATAAACAAGACGTTATCTTTTCCAAACCCCGCTCAAGGACGGTTGCTTGTCAGCCGATGCTGTTACCCGTCATTTCCAGCACAAAGTTTAACGGCATAAATGTTCATCAACAAAGCTTTTATAGCAGCTGTTTCCATTCGATCTTTGACATGTTTATTTCCGCAACACGAACATTAAAAGAAGGTTCATCAAAGGCGATACGTTGCATGATACGAATTGCGCTATCAGATTATAACCTCACAATCACAATATGGCTCTCCATCCGGGCACAGGTTGATGATCTTTATGTATCGCTCGCGTAGTATCAGCGCACACAAAAAGTGTGACATTCGCTTACGAAACGCATTATTGCACGCCGTATATGTTGCCTAACACGGCCACCAATGATCATCCCGATCCCATATTGGATCAGCCAAAAAATCGCATTTTTTCCTCACACGTAGAAAGAAAAAGAAGCCTTGGACACGAAATGCTGGATGAAACTCGTTTCCCATCACCGGCACCGGCATAGAAATGTACGCTTCCTTCCATTGCTTGGTTTCGGTCGCGTTGCTAACTCCGCGGGGAGTGGCAGTAAAATTGAAGAGCTCCAACAGAAGTAGAGGGAAGAAAAAAAACACCCAAAAACTCAGCAAACGAACGCCAACTCTCCACCGAAACGCAGCTCAAAATGGAGCCTCTACCTCTAATGACAATTGCGTCAGTAAAGCCCGCCTTCTCGGTCGTATGCAATTAAATATAGCTTTTTTTTTTTGTCTGTGTGTCTTCACCGCCTCGAGCGGGGTTCGTCTCTTTCGCCTTCGACTGCGGCATAGATGTCTTTCTATTTGGAAAGCTGCCCTCTCCACATGTGTTCCAATAAGTAGTTTGTGATCCTCTTGTTACTTCGCCTTGCTGTTGCTCTTCTTTCGTTCGGATGTACATCACAATGGGGATGGAAGGCTAAGTCGTTACTGCGCCTTCTGCAGCATTGTACATTCACAATAACTATTCGCGAAACAAGTGGCGTTCGTTTGTTTGCATTGTCTGCGTGTGTATTTTTTGCTTTCGTTCGAGTGATCTTTCAGCACGCGATCGGGAGGGATTGTTTGTTTCTCCGGAAGCATTACACGTATTGTTTTGTTGCTTTTGAGCAACTTTTTGTTCGTATCGGTTTCGAATTGTTGAAGAAAGTGTTCCATTGGTTTCTTTCCCACTTTTCCGCTTAGTTTGCTTTAGTCTTTATGCTACTTTTTTCATGTGGATACACATTTCAGCTTCGTTTGCACGTAGCAAACCGTTCCAGAGGTAGATTTGAATAAGGTTTGAGTACCGGCAAGCGCTATAACCAATTGGAAGCCAACTGAAAAGGAGAATGGGTGGAACAATACGCACGAATGGTGTGTGTACATGGTAAATAATAATTTTCATATGCTCTGAAGCAAACCAAGACATTTCGGTAAGCTCTGGATTGGTTGGATGGACTGCCCCCGTCGAATGACAATGGCGTCTACAGACGATGATTCATGCGTGGTTTGAAATCTAGCGTGTTTGAAACAAAGACTGAAATAGAAGGCCAGTGCAGCTGTTTACTTCTAATGAGCCTTCGCCGAACTGTAGACTAGCAGCGCAGGGTTACGAATAGACAGATTTGCTGTTGAACGGGTTGTTAAATTCGAATTAACGAAGCATCAAAGCATTGACGCAAGACGTACAGTTAAAATTGTTCGTTATGCCAATACAACTTCTGTTTGATGAGGCTTAGGATGGCTGGAAAGCAGAAAAACACATAAGCACACGAAAGGGTTCATAGTAATGTGCGTTTTAACTGTTACCCAAATTAAAGACCCACTGTTTGATACAGTTTCACGCAAACGCAACAAAGTACAATACCACGCGTGAGTTGGAAACTATACATCCCCCAAAAACCTGTTACAGAGCAACGCAAGATACAAATTAAATTTCAACATCAACCATACTAATAATACTGCAACACCAGTACCAATACTAGCGATGGTTAATCATCCGATTTGAATGTTTATAAAAAAAGCAAAAAAGAAGAAAAAAAAACACCAAAATGCGATTAGAGCCGTATCGAACCCCGCCGCTCAGGTGGTACGACGACGAAACTTGTCCTATTTGCATAATACCCGAAATCGAAAGAAAAATTAACCGCACACACACACGCAGAAAACTTAAAAATACGGTTCGGTTTTAATGAGCATCTTCTTCCCCAGTACGATCACACACATCCTCACCACGGTGCTGATTGTGATCGTGGCAAGATGGGAAGGTGTACTCATGTAGAGCTTGCACGACGCTTACCCTTAAACCAATATGCTACGGCACCACACTCGGGTGTTTGGGGTGTGAGACAAATTTGAGAAAAACGCCATATTGAAACATTCATCCCCGCAGCGGGCCGCGAACCGATCCGAATTGATCTCCAAACGGGCAGTGAGTTATGGCCACGGTGTTCACGGGCTCGGTAACACACTCGCGTATCGTTTACGCACGTTAGACGTTATTGACTGCTAATCGGCCAGCCACAAAGACATGTGCTTCTTCCTCTACACACACACACACACGCACACCCTTTTTTTCCTTTTACTTCTCCGAGATCTCGCCCGTTTACGGGCCCGTGTTGCGATGATGATGCTACTCACAGTTCGTGTCGGGTAACAAATCGATTGCGTACGCCCCATTTCGATGGACGGATCGAGCTGGCCGGGGCGAGCTTAATCGAGCTGTCGACGGGGTAGTTGCTGCCTGGGTCTCGAGCCCGAGCAGCAGCACACTTGATTAAGAAGCCTGCTGACGGATGATCGACATTCGACAAATCGTTCGGGAGCATGCTGCACGCTGAAGCTGATCGATGGCTTCATAGCTGGTGCGCCGTGCCTAATGTGTGGCGCATGCTGGAAAATCGTCCGATCAAACAATATCGATGATTCAATTGCTTAAAGTTTCAACAAGACTTGATTATAATTAAATGACTCCTAACTCTTCCAATTTCTGTTTTATCTAATCACTTTCTATCTAATTGTGAAAGGTATTCCATGTTTCGGTAATCGACACTTCGTGTGAACTTTTGAAGATCAGAAGTCAACAAAGGTCGGCGAATGGTTTTTTTTGGGGAAATTTTAACGATTCAGCAACAACACTAGAGCCGGTGGACAGCTAAACAAAAACAATTCGAACCTGATATCTCGCCAAGAAGATGGTACATGAAGAAAATGCTGTGCCAAATTTGCAGCAAAACAAGATGACCCTGCTGTTCTGCAGCCCGTTCAAAGCTCAATTTGCGGAAATGATTGATTTCCCTTTCCCGAAGGTCAGCACGAAACCGTTTAACCTCGCCCAATGCTTAACTGCGGCCGGTTTCTCATCATGATAGCCCTCCGGGCGTTGAAATACTACCTCAAAATCGGTCCAAATCATCTATCTACAGTCGGATGGTTGGAATTCAAACAAGCGATGTCGGATGGTAAGCATTTGTCTATGAAAACAAGCGTTTATGTCACCTTTATTGATACATAAGTTTTCTTTTTTATGTTATATATTTTAGTTTTTTAGCGGCCTGCAATCAAGTACCATCCAGACCATGCTCATCGTATTCATCGAATGAATACGGCTAGTAAGTCATTATATGACATTCTTGGCCAATAAGTTAAACAATAGAGAATAAGATTTAATTTTCTCAATATTTGTTTTTCAAAAACTTCACTGTACAAATTAAAATTCTGCTTCAAATTTTATTTTCTTGCTCAAGAACGGCTCCGCCGTGTTGGCAAAATCCATATGGTAATAATTCTACAAATAGTATTGTGCATTTTTGCATGTGCTTGCATATCTTTATGTACATCGTTCTGCCTCAAAAGAGGTTGAGCAGCTTCGTCGAATATATGGCATTAGCAAGAGGGTTGGTTTTATTGAACGCAGCGTTGCGCGAATACTGTAACTAATCCTCATGACCCTATCCTTAATGCCGGAACACACCGACAAATGCGTTGCAGTTGGGACACCGGTGTGCGGTGTCCTTACAGGACTGGCAACAGTATGGTATGAGGCAGCAGGGCCAGCACATCATCAAAAACAACACCAACGAATAGATGTGTGTCTTGTTGCTTGCCTGGGATTTAGTGGCTGTTACAACTTCGGCTTTGCACGATGGACAAACAACTCGGGCCGGATCGGGCCCAAGCGTGGCTGGCACCTCCAATGCCGTTGTAACGTTGACAACAGCAGCTTCTAAAGAAAGAGATAAATTCACTGTTATCAACAATACACCCCGCGCACACACTGCACACCGGTAACTAACTCTGTTTATCCATTGCAGAATTACTGTTGATCTTCAAGGAACGGCACCAGGCGAAACAGATCTGATCACTCGGGACGATGCTGAACAACTAAACGGATGGAACCCCATCAGCGCCTGATTTTATTCAAATCATTCTTCACATCTTCAATAATCCAGAACCATGGCATATTTTGTTGTAGAAATTTTTGTGTATAAGCCTTCGCTGCCGGTCAAACCACTTTTGCAAGCCGAGGATTCATTGTCATCTTCTAGAAATTTCGTCAATGCGGAAACTCACGCAGTCACTCACGGTATCGGGCCATATTTTATTACAATCTATATAAGAAGTCGTCGTGAAATGAAAACTCGTTCGTGTTGGGTTCTAACCTGTTCGGGGGCGGCACAGCTGTATCAGTGTTGAGTTTCATATTTAACGTTTTCATAAGCCGAAAATGAACCCTGTGTTGGGAAATTAAAGTTTTAAAAATAAAACAAAATCGATAAAACCAGATAAATCTGAATTAGGATTTACCACGTCACTTACCAGCTCAGTTCGAAAAGAATCCCAATCTTGATCCCAATGTTGCCACTAAAAGTCACTTTCAAAGAAGATTTGTAAAGAAATATTTAAATTCTAACCATTTCTCGATACTTTTCAAGTTGAAGTGAAATATTTTCAAGTTGACCCCATTTGCAAAGCTTTTTTTGTAATGAAGGACATATCAACTGGGAACGCTTTGTTTACAATCAACTTCGCATTTTGGAAGAATCCGAAAATTTCGGTAAGATTCCTCAAGATAAATTCCTCAACTCAAATCTAGCGCCAACAGATCGTATCGATCGGCTTCGGCGCAACAATGCGACCATAACACAACACAAGAAAGCATTTTATTTCGGTTCCTTCCTTCCATTGGCGGTACGATGCGGTCGATCCGGTGTCGAAACGGAAAAGAAGAATGAATGAACAACTTCAATGCCACTTGATCCATCAATCTCAACCGATTCGTGTCAAATCAAAAGCCACCGAATGCGATTAATCCCTCGATCGTTTGTTCGTAGGAAGGAAAATTGGTTCCCAAACGCGGACCCATTCTACACCGGTTGAATCCATTGATATGAGCCAGAACAGCAAACCAAAACAAACAAAAAACACGCTCCAGATCCTGTGAACGATCAGGAGCTGTTTGTGATGAGCTTAGTGGAAGCATCAATGTGAGGTTGGTTTTGTTTTTTTGTAAACACGGAAGAAGAAAAAACCGCCTCTACAGATTTGGCGAAAGGAAAAGTGGAAAACAAAATGACCGAACGTGTCCAGCGTATCGTAACGGTGACGTTTTAGCCAACGGGGACGAACAAGGAAGAAAAGGAAGGAATGTATCGATCGACGTATGTGGGCCGGTTATTGACGCCAAGCGCCTTTCACCCTTCCACCACCGCCCCCTGTTTTGGAAGGAACTCGAGCAACGTTAAAGTTGTTGACCCGAGACATTTTGCGTTGCCCGGGTAAACTATTTCACACCTCAATGGGTCAGTAGGCCGGTTTTAGTTACTTGTCATGGTGGCGCGTTGGCGTTTGGAAAGCGGAAAGTTCCTCCTTACCATACGCTGCAATAGGCCAATGGTCATCACTGTAATCAAAACATTTTATACTCTAATATCGAACACACACAATCCAAACCGCGGACGGTGCAAATGTCACAACTTTCGCACGCTTTTTGCGTTGCAACATTTGGATCAATTTCGCCTTTTCCACTGTGCACGGTGCAGTTCTTCTTATTCTGGTAGCAGTTATCTAATATCACCCCAAAACAATGCGGAACAGATTTTTACTGTTACTTCCAATTGTTTCGGAAAAACGGACCGATCGGTTTTGTTGTCAACATTGTATTTCTTGCCGATCGAGAGAGAGAGAGAGAAAAAATCCCTCCCGATTTCACGTAATGTATGTGACATTTCGAAATGTCTTTAAACCGAACCAAACGATAGCCAAGCAAACGAAAAAATCACATCAAATATTCAAAAGATAAATAATACCCCGAAAATTAACATCTAAACCGCTGTCGTTACTGCATGCCAAACCTTCCCCTCCCCCCCCCCCCTCCGGTGCGGCACATAAACCGTCCCCCCACTAGCGCAACAAATAATCATACGGAGAGGCTCGATCAGCGTCAGCAATCGGATCCCTATCCGATCACACCGTCCGCGTAATGATCGGAGACGTAAAGCACACAGGCACCGATCGCAACACAACTTTACTTCCAATTTACCTCACATTGACACTAGAGCTTTACTCTCTCTCTCTCTCCCTCTGTTTCTCCACCTGTGATTAGCTCACTATCATAAAACAGACCACTCCAAACTGGAATACAAAAATCCAACAACGCAACCGACAACGCTTAAATACGAAATTCCTAATTCATACAATCGATATCGCGCCATTTTTTATGTTTCTGTGCTTAGATACCCACCAGCGCTGGTCGATTGTCGTTTAGAAAAATAAAACTACCCAGATACATAAAACCGAAACAACCGAAACTTGGGTACTTTCCGGGCAGAGCGCGTTGAGGCCGTGGGGAGTTTTTTTTTGGGAAGGGGTCCGCACAAGAAAGACGCACAATGTTAAACGAGAGGAAGGCCATGTTGAATATAATTACGCATCTCTTGGCGACAAATGCTCAACATTTCGGTTTGAAGGATTTTATCTCCGTGTGGTTTTTTTTTTGTTTGCGCCACTTGGCCAAACTTACTCACCGCCGATCGTACGGCAGGCCCACGATCGTCTTCATTATACGCGTCTTCGTGTTTGTGACTCATTAGCAAATATTTCAATCTTCATTTGGCAGCCGCCCGTGTCACCCCTCCCCACCCCCCTCCCTTCTCCGTCTACCTTGGGCGAATAATATCAAGGTATCGTTTTTGGTGTACTCGCGATCTCTTTCTTGCTTATTCAAATGAAGTGAAGCCACAAAAACCGATAAAATGCTGACTATAATTTTTGCAAGACAAAATGAATAAATACTGCTAGGCTATAAATTGAATGTTTGTTTTTTTCTTTTTGAGGAAGGGGTGGGTTTTTTGAACGGGTGGAGGAGCATTTTAAGCGTCCGTGATGTTAATGTACGTAAATATAAAAAAGGAAAACACACACACACGCGCGGATTCGAAGGCCAGTATCACATAATGATATGCAAAACAAACGACAGTACATAAAACCGAACCAGTTGGTGAACGATTTGATTTCGAACTGTACAAACTGTACGGGGAACGGAATAAAATTGTACGCAAAGCTTTCACGAAACTTTAACCAATTGATATACTACTTTCAGGGGTGTGTAAAAATAAATCAGCAAAACGTTTACTACAACCATGTTTGAAGAAATTGAATATCGATGTTTACCTTCCAACTCCCGAACGCTGGCAGAAACTTTATGGAAAAGGTTATAATTTTGTCACCACCGTGGGAAACAACCCACCGCACAAATTGTGCTAGAACTAGCTCACATTATTACGCTGCAACTTTTACCGAACCGGACACACGTCAAGTCTTTTCTGCCATTGCACACGGCTAATCAATTAAATCACGTATAGAAATTTGCATTTTATAGTGCGGAAACTTGTTTGCTTCATGTGCTTGTTTAAACGTTGTTGATAGGGGGGGAGACACACATTGCAGCATGTTACTCATAGAGTGACGAACAAATCTTTAGTAGTAAAACCATAAAGCAGCTGCCGTCATCACTGACCTCCAATAAATCATGCTCCCCAAGTCAATTGTTATGTGCGATTTTAGTGATTTAGGTGAGTTAACTGATGTAGTATCAAATGCAAAGACTTAAAAGTGAACGGATCTTGGAGTTACCGGAATGATGTTGGCATTGAACGGATGAAGAACTATTATATGTTGAAGAATACTAATAAGGAGTCATTAGTGTGTGATTTGAAATTTATAAGATCCGCATTCAATTTAAAACATTTTAATATCTTGACGACCCTTTTAAAGTACAATTTACAAACTGACTGTTTTTTTAAAATTAATCTTTAGAACAATACACCAATAGTTTGATATTTCTAAATGAAACACAAGCATTCTTCCAAGATCTACAAAACAGTGCCTTTCTCTTTGCTAAGCAAAAGTCCCATACGAGTCTCTCATACACCCTTCGCTGGCAACCGAAGCCGGATGATCTTTTTTCGAGATAAAGGAAGCCCAAATTACCCCCCCGAACTTTATTCATTAATAATCCTCCCGGCCACGAAACCTTTAAGAGGACACAGCGAAATCACATGAACAACAGAGCTAAATAATACACCCGTGGTCAAGAAATAAATGTCTCGCATCGAAACCGCGGCTCAAGCCCGGGACGTCTCATCCGGCCGGCCGAAGGAGGACAGAATCGAAATTAGAAGCGTTCCAATTATCAAAGCGGTGGACACGCGTGGAGGGAGATGGAGATGAAATAAATCGACCTGTCTCCAACTTTTAATATCAGCACTTAAACACTCCGATGGTTCTTCTTCCACGCTTAAGCGTTTCAGTTAGGAAGGCATGAAACCATTACTGGGAGCGAGTTTACAAAGTTCGAGAATTGTAAAGGTAAGAGAATGTAAAATGCGCCGTATTTAAATTATACATCGTATTCAAATGAACTGCACGACGCTGTTTTTGTTTTCTTTGCAGGCACCGAGACGGGTAACGTTTACTCACTAACCTTTGATGCACTACCGGCACGGGAGATTGCTTCAATTGTTTGACTTTTGCCGCCCGACATTAATTATCGCGCAAAGCCTTCATTTCTATTCCTTCCACTGCTTTTTGGCGTTAATTTCTTGCGCACTCTCTCTCTCTCTCCTTGTCTTCTCTCGCAAGATGACACACTGACGGGAATGCCCTAGTTTGAGCATCATTACACCATACTCGGCCGCCCGCTGAAAGCCTTTCGAGTCGAGTGATAATTACGAAACGTGCCCTCGTCGCCTGTCGCCTCGTATACAATGCCCCGCGTAATGCCACGTGTCCACGGATGCGCACACCAGCGTGCCAGCTCATGGAGCGGAAAAATTAACATATATTTTCTTGCTGCCCATGGTCATGCGGGAAAAATAGCCACCCTTTGGCCGCTTACCTGCAGTTGTAGCGTTTCCTCGAATCCGTCCGGAAACTCGGTACAGTGGGTGTCCAAATTTTGGGATAGCGAAGACGTGAGATGGTGTCTCGCGTTCATCCCAACCACCATAGGAGAAGCCGACAGCGGGGCAGGGCAGGGAAAAGCGGCAAGCTCTGTTCCGTATTCCGTGATGATGATGGTGATGTTGGTTGTTGGATGCGTGCGCGAAGACCAGAACCGTAATATCCGTGGACCGAACCTACCGAAAGCTTGTACGGGTCGTTCCCTGCACAATGGGCACCGACACTTGCAGCACTCTGTGCATCTACAGACCACTGATTATCAATAGCATCTGCAACAAACACACTCACACTCGCACACTAGACTTGGGGATGAAATAACACTACACTGCACTCACAATAAATGCCAACACTTCTGATCTATTTGTTTCTAAAACACTTCTCAACACAAACAAAAATTGTAACTAACTAAAACACAATTCGATGCGCTTGGGTTGATTATTATTTCAAACCATTACACCTGCTTTCCAGGTTTTGTAATATCGTCGAGATTTCACTTTTGCACTACTACGTTCTAATTCGAACGTATTATTACTACAGCATAGTATGGCGTTTTGAGAAAGAAAAAACAAACACTTTCTAATATCTTCCACCAACTTCTTATTAAAGAACATGCATCACTTGTTTGTTGTTATTTCTTCAATTGAAATCACTTTTTCTTGAGACCGGACCACCACTTTAATTATTCAACACACTGATCTGCAATAAGTTCAAAATTAAAATTATAATTATTTTTGGTCTAATGCTTAAATACTTAAAGATGTCGTTAGTACAAACTTTGTACTCCTCTTAAGCCTTCACACAAAAAACCGTGTGTACCCTGTACATGTCCTTGGGCAAAGGCAGAAAAGAAAACAGAATATTTGTCACCAAACGGCTTTGCCTACCCATGGTACGACACAAGACGATCAATTATCGACTAAACAGATTGCTGCACGCAAAGACAAAACGAAATGCTTAACGAAAGGTTTCACTGCTTGAACATGGAACAGTGTGCCTTCTTTTTTTGTGTGTGTTTGCAGTGTTAAAAGAAAGTGTGAAGTAGAGCACAAGAACAAGAGAAAAGTATGTCCAATAAGGACCGTGTAATTTAAAGTCATCGTACGGCTATTCTTTCTGTTCCAACTATTATGGCCCATTTTTTGCATTTTTCCTTTAACCAAGCGGTGTTTCTGGCAGGAATGATGTTCACTCTCCCGGATGTCCTGGTATGTCTTGTAACGCTTGCTCTCTGCCTCTCTCACTCATCGATGCAATGGGTCAATTTCCTTCTGTGCCCCGCTTTTCCCGCCCGTGCCACCCTGTCCCTGCCCGGTTTAGAATAATCGATAATACGTATTGCAGTATTTCATGCTAAGTAGGCTGCCCGATACCGATATATCTTCAGGGCCCGTGGTCAGCCCGTGTCCGCTGGAACTCCTCGTACCGAGCACGGTTAATATTACGCACGGTACGCCGGCTACACTAACCACGTCCCCGAAGGCACAAAGACACACCTGTTATTGCACCAAACAGGACGAAGTAAACCAGCATCGATCATCCTTCACAGCTGTGTGTTGCGGGCAATCCTGCCAACCGCCCCCGTCCTGTGTCGACCACCCCCTGGGAGGGGGAACATAAAAAACGCGGTCAGCCAGTGTGTACGTGATTACGTAATTGGCGCTTGAGGCGCGTGCTAAAATACCGGTGTGGCGCAATTATTTTGCCACACCGCAAAACCATAACTTCTGCTCCTTCTGGGATGGGAGGCAAAGCAAAAAACTGAAACCCAGCGCTCCATAATTAGGGCTCCATTAGGGGGCGCACTCGAATGTGTGTGCTCACAAGGGGGGGAGGGGGGGAGGTATGTAAAGAAAACGAGCTTTCCCCAACGACGGGTGAGAGTGAGAACATTCACCACCCTCACGAACGCGACCGAGTGAGAGGTTTAGTAGGAAGAAAAAAAAAGACGGAAAAATGAAAAATTGGAAACAGTATGGAAACCGGAGAAATGTCATCAGCGAGGGTGTGTTGCGTTTATTTCAATTTCACCCCCTCCCCGAGGCCCCCTTTGGGGGATGGGATTGGGGGAGTTTTTGCTTTCAAAAGCGTCAAAGTTTGCAAGGGTGCGGCTGATGCGTGTTCGCTAGGTCAGGGAGAGCCGATGCCGGCCCGTAACCGTGCGGAGTCCGCCGGAGAGCGAAAGTCCCCCGCGAGCGCGAGCCGGAGCGAGCTGCTATCGGCGGCGATAAGGAAGACCGGGCAGATGCGAATGCGAACGCAAGGAAGACACCCAACAACGGTTGGCGACAATTGGAACGAACCGGGGGGGTTTTTTCGTCCGTCTGGCCGTTTGTGGTAGTGCGTGGTATAGTGTCAACGTCGAATCTGTTTACCAATCGGAAGGCTGGTCGGCTGTGGTTCGGGCCATCCCGTCGCCGACCGGTATCGATTATCGTCGCACACACACACGAACTCTCGCTCGTCAAAGTCGGGACGGTCGAGTCGATGAAGTGTCAAATGAATCAAAACAATCCATCCACGGAAACGGTCCTCCTGATCGATAGACAGACTTTTCAACAAAAATAAAATGGGGTTCTTCCGCCTTTTTTCCTACCCCCCTCCCAACCCACCAAACCCAACTAATAAAACAATATCCAAACCCAATGCAAGCACACAACAAACAACACGTTTGACATACGGCACTGGGAACGTTGCCAAAAATTAATAGGTGAAAATCGAATTACCGCTCGGGCAGGAAAGCATGTGACCGCGGGAGGGCAGAAAGAGCAGGAGAAATATTAAAAGCTTTCGCTTCTCGCTCACTCGTTCGGTCTCCTTCCGGCTCGAAAGAGGCACGTGCCGTCATAATAAGCCTGGGAAAGATACGGCGCGGCGCGCGTACACTGCGAGAAAGATGTTGATTTAATTTATGATCACACGATGGTACAGTAATTCGATTTACATCCTACCATCCAGCCTTGGCACGAACGGAGGCCAATAGAAAGAAGGGGGGAAAAAACGGCCATATCAAGTTGACAGGATGTATCACCTTATGTGATTCTTCGGAGTTTTTTCCCTCTCAACAGTTTTCAATTCGAGTGAATCCAAACTTTTTGTCAAGCGGTTTAAAAAAGGTTCCACCAGTATTGACTATCTTCGGACCGACGGATAGAAACCGCTCCGGTACACGTGTTGGACCAAATATCGAACAAACGTGTACCGATGTCTTTGCCGCAAAAACAGTAAGAAAATGGCACTTAGTGTTCCCACCCAACACCCAGTGCCGAGCCTCCCACCAACCAAGCTGTCGATAGCTGTCGAAGGTTTAATTCCTTCGATTTCTTTCCGTGTCAGTGATTTGTCCGTGAAACATCAAAGGACATATCGTCTCACCCCATTCCAGTGCACAGGCACAGGGGGCTACAGAAGGAACGAAGGGGGAATCGATACGAGCAGCAGCAGCAGCAGTTGCCTTCGGTGCACACCAGAGGGCACTGCTTGTTGATACTGTTTTTCTTTGCACTTACACCACACTCATCCACACACTCGCGAGCCCACACACACACACAAACATATATTCTTTGGAAAAATCGTTGATGTAGGCTTTCCGAGCTTAATTCCATAGCTCCAGTGCCTCGAAACACATTTTTTCCGAACAATCACTTGAAACTATTCGATTCGATGCAGTTCAGGGATTTAGAGGTCCCAATTTGGAGATCTTCTGCCCAACTGTTGTTGCTACGGCTGGGTGAGAATAATCAAAATAGTACAAAAACCATGCTTTTCGAATCGTTCTGATGACCTACACTGGAATCGTTCACTGTACACACACTGATAACGAAACTATACGCTTGTTACGCACGTTTTGTCGGCCCATTTTGCCCCGAAATTGCTTGGTAAATATAATTAAATTTATTGATTCACATTTCCATGTGGTCCTATCGCTCCAGAGGACACCGAAGTAGCTTACGTTGAGAACACTTTATCACACAAACCCCCGTACCGTACGACCGAACAACAACATAATCAATACGGAAAGCCAACTAGTGCCTGTTTCGATTTTAATTTTCACTAGAACCTTGTTGACCTTATTCCCACGAAATCGACTTTCCGAGCAGCGCTCTAGCGCTAGGGCACACACTAACACATCCAACCGCAACCAATCTTCGCACCGTGCAGCACTTTCTTATGGGTGGTTCAGCTCGCTGGCCAAAGTTTTTCCACAAACCCCTCCCGTGCTCCATTAAACGGGGTTGGCTCAAACTCACCTGCCACTGCCGAAAAGACGGTTGGGCTCGCAGTCGTTTGTCGCTTACCGCGGACAGGACAGATACTTTGCCGATACCGATTTGGTGTTGCATTAGCCCGTTTTGGTACGCATTTCACAACAGCGAGAACTGGGGAGAAAGAACGCGCGCGGGCAGAACTCCACATCAGCAACCACTACTGGTATCGCTCGTACGGGTACGACGATGGGCGATGACAATTCGGCATCGACGTAGCGCTGTTCATCCGTGTGGTTCCGTGCCGTGACAGCGGGTAATGAGCAACCCCGGGTCGCCCACCCATACACCGATACGTGGCGAGGAAAATCCGCCTGGCGACACTGCACACAAACACCCAAACGCCCGGACCTGTCAGCCTGTACAGCGTTTCCACGAGGCCAGTACGGGAGCGGGAAGAAAACAATACGCAACTCTGTACGAGATCTGTCAGCCAGCCAGCCTGCCTGCCTGCTAGCCACCGCTCGCATGGGTGTTCGGTGTGTTCATGCGTGCTGGCAAATGAACTCCGGCTGTCAAAAGCGCTCCGTGCGAAGCGGTACGGTACGGTAGCTGCTGTCAAAATCCCCGGCCAAACGCAAACCGGGCTGAGACTCTTTTCATTCCGGTGGCGCCATCCGGGCCGGGTCAAAACCGATTCCCCGTTTTACCGCCCGTCCGGCCGTCCGGTCCTTCGTTTTTCTCGCTGGAATGCTCATGCCGTTCAGCTGCTTCCAGCCATCGTTATCGCCCGCCGCAAGGTTCCTGGAATGGTACGAGTCGGCGCAATGGAGGCACGTTCCACTTCCAGTGGATTCGTCCCCAACGGTGTCATTTTCCATTTTCCAGCCAGAAACACGTGCTAGGCTTCGGGTGGACTCGTTGTTATTTTTTTCCGGCACGGTGTTGTGTTGTTTAGCTTCGTTGATAGAAATTTATCTTGTCGATGATAGATTCGCTCCAATTCCGGTTGAGGCGCTAGTGTATGGTACGTTCAATAATTCAAAATGAAAACAGCGGTTTAACGGTTTCTTTTCTAAACTACACGTTTTTGGTGCTTGGTAGTTTGCTTTTATAAACTAATTTTGTATATGAATCAAAATTATAAAATTTATATACATGTAGCAAAACCATCATCTTGCACGTGAAAGACTGGGCTGCTCCATCGAATAAATCTCCATCGATTCTATTGAACATTGCTTGAATAGTTTGTTTTAACATTATTTTTGATTTTTTATTTTAAAAACTCTACTAATTTATACTTTTATTTATATTTAATATGTTTCAATTTACTTTTAAGAAATTATTTCCCAAAAACATTCTTTAACCGATTAACCATCTAAATGTCGGCTTATTCCGAGTCTCTTGTATTTACTTTTATACAGGTCTAATGTCCTCCTCTAATGTCCTAAGACCACACTTTTACACACCACATTCTCATTGTCAGCTAACTTGATTCAGCTAAATATTTGCCACAGATAGACCATATTATGTAAGTGTGCATTTCTGATTCTACCTTTTACATTGTTTCTTCATTCGTTAACGTAAATAATCAGTCTTTCGTCTTCAAGTAATTGATAAAAAAAATATTAAAAAAATGGCTATTTATGATACTCTTTGATCATATTATTAGAATTAGCACAAGATAAATTCTTTTCTACTCAAAGATGCTAACGGCGAATTTTATCACATTAAAAATAAAAGAACAGAACCATCATCAACGCATATAGCTCAAAAAGGAACGTTTTGTCCGCAGTTAGTCCGATCTGGTCTAACGATTCTCGTTTGTGTCAAAATATTAAATCAGCAAGGGTTCCAGACTACTCCATCGTAATCAACATAACACAATTTGAGGGCAGTTTGAAGAAACTACGAGCTGCAAATATTGAAGGTATGTTGTAATTTTTATCAAAATTACTTAAAGAATTCTTTAATAATATAGTAACGAGTGCAACCCTTCTAATAAAACACAATGGAAAAAAAAAACTTTCCATTTCAAACTAATTTTGCCACACCCGCAAACTATTCGCAGCATACGCAACAACATAATGCTCTCTTCCTGCGTTTGAATCACACACCAAAACGAATGTGAAACTATTTTTGCCACCATTACCGATATAACACCTTCCACAAACAGACATTCATCCTCTTCATCCCCTACTTGATACGTGCATTACGCACATAACGGAAGAAGGAAAAACGTGTTCGTTATGATCTGACTTCTCCATAAATAAAACTTTTCCACCCTTGGCCATCGTCACCAAAGAAACCAGATCGTGATACGACCTCCCACATCCTTATTGCTTCGTTCGCATTACGCACTTTCTTACCTTTCTTCGGTCTGATCCGATTTGACGATCGTTTAGTCCATTCGCAGGCTCGAAACGGCCTCCGGTTGATGGAAGTTTGATGTGTTCTCGGCATTCCGTCCATCAGCGCACGGTCCCACTAGTAGCCGTGCTTCATCAGCCACCTTCCCGGGGTTTAATGATGGCTTTGGGCACAGATGATCCATCCAGTAGGTACCACGGCCACGGTGAAAATGGATTGAAACAGATGGTCCCGGCTGCGGACAATGGGAGATGGTAGAAGAAATGGAAACGATTTCAACGATGGGATCAAGCCCGAAACGTCCATTTGCACTATCGATGGTTTGGCGTAGCATCAAATCCTTCTCCATGGAACTATCTGTTTGGAATTTTAAATCTTACCGTACAGATTATTTTTCCCTTTTTTTGTAAAAAGTGTCCGTGTCAAGAATGATAAAAATCTATTTTTTATTAAATCATGTTTTACAAATTTTCATTTTGCATACATAATGTTTCTTGTATGATTTAAAAACAAAGAGTGTTTCGAAGATTTTGTTTGCTGACTTGTTTGTTTCTTTTCCTGGAATTACTATATTTTTTCTCGTTTCAGATAATTTTATAGCTGTTTTCTTAATTCTGACTGAATCACGTTCTCAACATATGAGGCACTTAGAAAAAATGAACGAAATATAATAAACCCTTCGTGCCTTTCCACCATGATCGTAGTGAAATCAATCCGAAATCAATCGCTAAAACAAACGACCCAAAAACTTAACTCAACAGATCCCATTTCCCAGGGCAGCATGTGTCAAGTTAATTTAGAAAATCAAGCTAGCTGAAATGGTACCACGATGGCGAGTAACAAAAAAAAGTAACACACTCAAACACACAAATCCCACAACACTTATAAGATGACAACACACAACAGCACAAAAAAACAAAACAAACTAAAACAATTTCCACTTGCTTGCTAGGCACTGGTAGAGTGTTTTTTCCATCCCGGTAGCATGTTTTTCCTTTATCACTGAATTAAATCTTCCTTCCCATGGCCGGACCAGTTCCTTTTACGGCAGGTTCAAATTATTTCTTCAAACACCCCCAAAATCCCACATAGGAACCCCCACCGCCCGGCGGCTTTGTGCACAGGGAACCATTTTTTTTTGCTTTTCTTCTGCGGATTAGTTTCCACGCGGAGACAAAGCCAAAAGGTCGGTGGAAAACTATTCCTCCCCGTCCAGTGGCAATCTTGAAAGCTCGATCAAAAACGGTCAAAGATGTGCGTGAAGTGGGAACGAGGGCACGTAAAAGGGAAAAAAGGGCACGTCTTGGCGTGGAAGAACGTCTCCCCGACACACATTGATCCCATTCTGCCACGTATCAATCGAAAGTGGGTGTTCCTTCATGCGTTCAGCTCCTTCACATTCGGTGGGTTTTCTTTTGCCTAGCAAACGCACCCGGCATGGTCAAACTATCGCTGCCGTAATTTCAGAGTGGAAAATCTGTTTTCCACCATAACGCAGCTGAACGAAAATTGCTTTCCTGCTCGAGCAAACAAAACTGACGGCCGCGATCGGATGCCCTTTCGGTTTGATCCGGTTCCCTTTTGGGGCCCCGTGATCCAATGACCGAATGGCTAGGAACGGTCCGGAAAATGAGCTGCCGTGAGTGAAGAAAAGGACTCGCCCGTTCACATATCGTGGCAATTTTCCGTGCAGCTGCGGGGTGGCAGAGAAAAAAAAACCAATCTGTGTGCCACGAGTCAACCTATTTGCTTGTTATGCGTGTGCCTTTTTTTCCTCCTCATCCCCCTTCTTCCCCTCCCTCCCAAAATCCACCCAACTTTCCACCGGGATGATGATGAAATAACCCGGACGGAATGTTTACGTTTCGTGAATCCCAGCGTCCGAGGTCGAATTCCAAGGATTGAAGTGCCAAACAGCCACGCAATTCTCCCACGCTTACGATCGTAAACGTAGCCGGCCACCCGGGATGGGAGCAAAAGCAAGCGGCAGAGATGAAAATGTATACACGTACACGAAATGGAATTCCGTTTCGGTGTCCTTATGGAATGAGATTTTTCCCGTTTTAACACTTTGCTTACGCTGATCTTCAGCTCGAACCACTAGGCAGGAAGAGGAAGTTAAGGAGGAGAAAACGATTGAAAGAAGCGGGTGGAAAAGGCAAAACCCATCGTGGGTTCATCAATTCGTGGCGCTCGTCATTTAGGCACGTTTTCGACCAAAAACCGAATCAGTCGGCATTGGTTTGTTTTAAGGATTAAATCCCAGAAACAATCCAGCCATCCTCTGGCACAGGAAATACGCATTGCCGTCTACGCTGCCTCGCACCGCCAAACGAACGCTTGCAAAACAACGCAAATAATAATAAACGCGTGAATGGAAAAGCTTGGGGAAAGCACTTGGGAAAATATGACGTCGGCGAAAGGGTGCGATAAAATGCGATGTTTATTGAAATGGATCTCACTGCTTACGCGGTCGCTTTCTCGCCGGAGGGTATAAATAAGTGATGCCTAATACGTGATTGGCATTGTTTTTTTTCTCTGTTCAATACATTTATTTTTTTAGTCAAGCTTTTTACTTGTTTTTGGGGAACATGTTTTCCAATAAATTATTGCGTTTTTAAAGACACTTAATCGCTTCACGCTTGTCATAATTGTTTAAATTTATTTAAAATAATTATCCTGTTTTCAGACAAAATTTCACTACGTAAGGCTCAACTGGAAAAAATAATGGAAAAGACATGGAAAATAATTGAAAAGGAATCAAAAGAATGTTCAAACAAAAAAGTCACTTCACTACGGCTAAAAAACAATTCATCCACCATAAGAATGTCACCCTCTTGCAAAATTCTAAATAGTGCCAGTAACAAGAGAAATAACAAAAAACGCACACATACACATAATCAAACGACCATCCCGCGAATGAAGTACATGAAGCAGTCTTTTCCCCCTAAAAAAAAAACAATCGTCGAGCGAAACAGCTGGCCACACGGAACGGAACCGATCGTCATGTCGTGGAAAATCACCGCAACCGTAACGATGTGCCAGAGGGATCCTTGTCCCCATGTTGCATGTGAGTGTTTAAACCCAAAACCAAAGAGGCGTAAGGAACAACAGCATCGAAAAAAAACAACACTCTGCTCAACAAAATCATACCCCAAGCACTTTTATCGATGATTTTTCCACAAATAACGGCACACCGGTGAAACCTTCGCACCATGCGAGCGGCCACCACCATCACGCTGTACGCCCGTATGTCCGCCGTCCATACATTCCCACCTTGCGCGAGAGAGGCTGGGTAATGCTGGACGCGAACACGGTTCCACGCAATGCAGTGAGGGTGTGAAGAAAACGCAGAAATAAATTGGTCCGTTTAAGAGAGTTGACTTGCTTTTCCCGCAACAAGGAAAATTGGCTGCCGGGGAAGGAGAGGGGGGTGATGGAGAGTGTGGTGGAAGGGAAGCAAAGGGGCATAAGTTGAGAGGCGAAAAGTACCATTTTCCACCCATGAACATGGCGCACTCAGGGAACCGATGGTTGTTGCCCCGGGCGGTTGAACGCTTTTCCATTTTTCTCTATAGTTTATTATTTTCTTGATGGGGTAACAGGTGTTTGGAAAATATTTTAGATATTCGGGAGGTTTCGTGTGAGAAGCATATGTGGGTGTGTTTTTTTTTTGTGTTGTTGTTTTGTTTTGGTTTCCATTTTTTTTCTTTGCATTCGTTGCGCAAGTAATGTTTAGAGCGAACGTACGCGAAACAGTTTTCATCTTTATAGTTTTTTGGGTTTTATTGTGCCTTATAAAAAGGAAATTAAATGTTATTCTGAATAAGTTGCATTTGAGCAGATTTGTTATAGGTGTTTAAAAATAAGAGCACTTTTAGATACAGTCAAAAAAAAGCCAAGATGTTCAACTAAACCAAATTTAATTTACCTTCAAATCATTGGCATCGTTTTGAATTATCTTATTAACCAAAACACGAACCCAAACAATCAAAGTCATTCAAACCAACCTGCTTTGGTTGTAGCTTTTCATCGCAAAACCATCAACCATCCAGCACCTTTCTTCGAGGTGGCAAAAAAGGTTAAATGTGCAACAAACGTCTCGAACACCAGCTGACGGACTTCACCGCCGGTGGTCATTAGGATCAATTGCGGCACTTGCCTCCTATGCACCCGACCGCAAAGGTTCCCGTACGGCCATTATACGGTTGTGAATGGAATTCTAAACAGCAATCGGTACGCGTTGACTACGCTTGATGAAGAGGTGAGCGATTTCAGGGTGTAAATAAAATGTTTGCACATTCGAGAGAGTTAATGCAAATTTAAATTCAAATTGACTCCCAATTTTTCAATCTTTTTTGATAGGTATATCTTGTTATTTTTATATAGTGCCACAATTTTAATACAGTTATACCAAAACCAAATAAAACGTTGTTTTTTTGCGATTAACTTAAAAAATTAAAATATACAAATAACAAAGTTTAGGTAAAAAAATCCAGACAATCAACCATTGGAGTAACATTAATATAGGGATACTTTGGAGAAAATCAGATTAATTAATATTCCAAAATACGTTAAAAATTACTACAATGATCCTTAGGTTATTTCACATGAAAACATATTTTTGACGATATTTTTATGTATACTTTCCTATAATTTGAGGTCTTATTTTTCATTTCATTATAACGAGCTATTTATCATAAAAAAAATCACTTTTTTTAAACTATGTTTGTTATAAAAATACCAACCATACTAAATATAGGGAAGTATTGCTAGTAAATGGTCTCTGATTTTTTTTCTGTTTCTGCTTAAGTGATGGCGGACGAGTATAATATTTTATTGCTATTCTTAGTGTCTCTTCTACCCCATACCCATGGCATCAGCTAAATGCATTACACACACTTTTAACATGCATGTGAAATGTAAAGTACAATAGTATCTGTAGCTCTACACACGTAATAACTGACAATAAAATATGGAAAAATATGGAATGAAGTAAAATTGTATTTTACACAAATCGTACCAACAATATTCATGTTAAGAATTTAAAAAAAATCGCAAACAACGAGTATTCGTATAGTTATAGTACGCGCTGTATAATCAGTGATACAGATGTTTCATGAAAGATCTCTGAATCCTTTAAAAAAACATACGAGAATAGGTTGCCTGTAATCACCCAAAAAGCACTCTCAATAAGCAACAAACCCGACGCAATAAACAACCCCAATCGGACTAAAGTTTCGTCTAGGTCCCTGTATGCGTTCCAGCACGAACTGCGACGTGCCGGGGAAATTATGTTTTAATAAGATTTCCCTCCTCCCTCCCCCTCCCACCCACGACGCTGGGCAGGTAAATTAGGTCCACTTGATATACCTTTCCCATCGTCCGTGGTCATCCCGCACGCAACCCATCATGCCATGCTCCATTCACATTCCATCCCAATTCCCATCGGGTATTGGCTCATTGACTTCCCGGCGCGGACTCTTTATTGTCGGCTTAAAATGCGCCTTTCCGTACCATTGTGCAGAACTGTACACGGGATGCTCTCCCAATAAGAGGAGAGAAAAACCCCCCACATAGCGTAAAGTTCACCGCCAACTCTGAATTATACACCGGACGGTCCTTCGGCTGGAGGCTTTTGTTTTTGGTTCGCCCTTGTATCGCAAAACCAGAAGGCAACCGTCAAACGAGCATCATTTAACCGTCAACATATCCTTCACTGATGGCGGGCCCGAACAGTTCACAATGCCGCACATGCCGTTGAATGTGCGTATGTGTTACCTTTCTTCCTGCTGCTCCTTTCCCCCCCCCCCCCTGCCCAGTTCCTGCACATGCCAATTGAAGACAGCACCACGAAAGCCCGAAGGATGGTAACGATGTTGATCCGAATTTTTGACGCCCGGTTGCCGTCATAACTTTCCGTAACGGCCGTTTTCACACCTTTTGGCTGTTGGATGGATCCCGGCATCATTTTCCCGATGGTTTTTCCCTTTTTTTTTGTTTTGGTCGACAACCATCTCCTGCTGCTGAGTGCCCGAGAATGTCCGGAACGACGATACCTTGAAGGAAGGATGCTAGTGAAAGCAACTTTCTTCCTTCCCTTAGTGAGCCCATTTGCGCCCATTTCCAAAACAACACACACATACACGAAGGAGGATCGACACGTTGCAAAAAAAAAAGCAGGAAAAGTCTTCCCAACCCGGTGCCACCACCTTACTTGGGGTTTCGTCCGGTTGTTACCACGGATGGATTGATGTCTCCCTTTTTTTTGTTGCTGCTGGCCACCCCACTACATCCACACGCTGATGCTTCTAAATTCACACTTCCACGGTAATATATGCGTCCTGGGTTGATACGGTCGTTTTTCTTTTCATTTTCATCTATCTTTCGATACTTGGAAACGGATCCGGTCTGCTTCGGAAGGCGATGGTATTTCCACTGCTGTCTGCCAAGGGGTTCCTTATCCTTCAAATCCTTCGTTTCGGGGGGTTTGAATCCATCCCTTCAACCATCCATCGGTGCCGGCGATAAAAACGGCACGATGAAGATGCTTCATATGAGTTTTGTTTTGCAAAAACCGTGGTGGTGGCCAACAAAAGCAAGTGGCGAAAAAAAAAGCTGGACAAAACAACACAAACTACGGGGGTGAAAACAACCCCCCTGATTGCAGACCGTAATTCGGTGGAAAACATCCAAAGGTAGATGAATGAAGCGTTGCCCCACTCGGGGGCATCCGAGGCTAAAATAAAAACAGACACCTTCTCCAGCCAGCCCGGTGAGCACCACGGTGAAGTTGTATATTTATGAGCGGACGGAAAAGAAATTGAAACGAACGGCGTCTTGGCGTCGGTCATGCTGCAAAGGATCCGGTTTCCATTGCCAGGGAGCAACACACTACGCGCGTTCGTCGTGCCAGGGTTTTGTTTGTCTTTTTATTCAAACGATTTCAAACGAGCGGTTTTTATTTTCGGTTATTTTTGAGCAGCATCAAAGTGGCCATCGTTCGGGCTGGCTCATGCTGACGCGCTTGATCGTTTTCCAGCATCGCATATTCTACCTTTCTCCGCATGACCAGTTGGTCATAGAAATGTACATATTTTAGCTGAAAGGCGCCCATTTTCGTACCGTTTTCTTGTCTTCTTTTGGTGTTTTTTTTTCTTCCCTCCTAGATCAACTGCCACTGGCCGCAACACATTGATGATGAGTTTTCAACCGCGTGTATCCCTGGCAAAATTCTGTCCATCATAGCATATCCGTATTTTTTATTTGTTAACATTTTGCAAACGAATTTACGGTTTTTATATTTTGCGTAACAAATTTATACATTTAGAAAGGTTTTTTATATTTTTTGAATATTTGTTCTTAGAGACCACTTTTACTTAATTGTTTGAGAACCAGTAATTGAATTTACCCTAAAATCTGGAGAATATCAATTAGTTTTTTTTAGGACTACTGTTGATTGATTCTGCTTCATGAAAAACAATAAACTCCAAATAGGAATGACTACAAATCTTCAAAATGAAGAATCATGTATTTGTTCTTGTTCTTGGCTTAAAGAACCACTTGGTCATATGCCTGCCATTTATTGAACGAAAATGAAGTATACAAAACTTCTTTTATCATTTTTTCACACGAAATAAAGTATAGAAAAATTCGTCTAGCATAGTGCTGGTAAAAAGAAACTCTTTAGGAATTTTGGGTACATAAATTAAACTTAACTGAAATGGCTTCTACACTGTTCCTTGATTCTTATTCTTATCGCTTAAATTAAGTTTGAATTTGAATTGAATACACGATATAAAATAAGAACGTGCATGCACGTCTTTATTGGTGCGCGGTAGAAGAAAATACTGATCGTAGATCCTTTTACTTCAACCTAACGTAGGAGCTATCAGCGCTGGCCGACTCGTTCTCATTCAGGATCTCTGTTCATCGCTGTTTAATTTACATTATCTCCTTCTTGACTAACTGCTTTAATTGTTTATTGTAAGTTATTAAAGTCAAAAAACCCAACAAGGCTCTTTTTTGTATTAATATTGAAAATACTGCTTGTTATTTAAAATGTGCATATCCTTATCCATTATTGTATGAAGATTTTCTTTCCGCAGTTCACAAAATAAAAATTTCAATTTGAAACATCTGAGTGTACATTAATTATTCAAAGAAGATCGGTCGGGGTGTATATTTTATTTAAACTGTTTTAAAAATTAGAAATACAAAAGGAAGAGTAAATATTGGACAAATTTTAATGAGTGACAATCAATATAACTCATATAAACGTAATAATAAGCCCAATTCAATCCAAATCCGCGTATGAAATTTCCTTGATCGCCATCGACAACGCATAAAAGATGTAGTACAACACCGTAAAAATGGTATCACTCACTATTAGCCACAAAGTGTCATCCCGATGGGCCGTTACGTACAACGAATCCCGATCAACAGGCCCCCCCCGGATCCAATTGGTTGAATCAACAAGTCGCCGTTGCCACAAAGCTCTGCCCATCATTCACAACCCGAAGAAAAGCGAAATCAAACAATCTCGAGCGATAAAATAAACAGGACGGTAAACAGGAAATAAACATAACTCAGAGTGTAACAAGCCCCAATGACGACCATTCCATCAAATACCGATGACAAACGATGGTTCAATCATTCGTTTATCTCGGCATCGGCCCTCCCATCTTGGGCACTTTCTTTCGCATGAACTATTTATGATAAATCGCACACCAACCACCAGTGCCGGCTGTGGGGGGACGGCAAACGGTGGTGAGCCACATGTTGAAGAGGAAAAGCATCTTCTTGCCGTGTGCGTACAGCTCGTTCATGATCGGTAAGGTTCGAGATAAAGATCACCAAACCGATGTGTAGTGTTTTGGTAACTATTTTCACTTTCCCTTTGCTGGCTCCCTGATATGGAGGAGTTGTTTAGCTGCGTGTGGGGTTTTTTTACTACAGCACTTGGAGCCTTTTTTGTGATGAAAAGCGGACCCCGAGAAGATGCTTCACTATCGAAACACAATTCATTAAATTTTCCATCCAGCACGTACACGGCTGATGGCCAAAGTGAAACATCATCATTCCGGCATCGAAATTGGACCGGATGCTGTTGCCAGTTGCCTGCCCCCCAAAACGACACCAGGAACCCTTCGGCAAGGGTACGCTTTCGGTAGGAAAATCTCGCCCGCTTGCCCATTGCGGCAAAGAACTGTGGGAAGAAATTGACTTTGGCAGGGAGTGGGTGGATGGGAGGTTTGGCAATTTTTCCACCCCGCACGGTGTCCCGCGCAGATATTACTTCTACGTAATTCGCTCGCAACCAATATGCCGACTCGGATCGAGATTGCTCGAGAACTCCCTCCGATCGGTGCAGGAACACGGGAGAATGGAAAACCATAACCATCCAACGAACCGTCCTCCACCCCGTTTTTAGCAACCCGAAGACTGACGACGATGGAATGATTCAAGCGGCGTACGAGCATGTTCGATCCATACGGAATGAATGGACGGAATCGAACGACCACTTTCACACCGAATGGACCGGCACACCATCGTCCGCACCGGCAGCATATCGGAAAATAAATTTTTCACGTCTCCACTCACATGTGGTGCGTACAGGACGGGGGGCAGGGATATGGGGGGAAAGCAGATAGAAGGAACAAAAATCGAAAAAAAGCGAAACGCGCGTACGTCGCACAAGGCAACAAATGTGTAATATCAAATCAACCTCTTACAAGGAGCGCATCGAACGTGGGAAGGTGCGGAAAAACAAAACACGAGATGGGCGGAGGAGGAAAAGCCACTACACACGGCGCCCACATTTGCCAAGCGGAATGGGGCTCACATATATCGGCCCGAAATGAAAGTAACACACCCCGAAGGAGTGAGCAGAATTCGGAAAAATTCTTATCAACTGAAGACCCTTTCGATTTGTGACGCCATCGGCCATGTCCAGCCGAAAAGTGCTCGAGGGGTAGGGTGGAGGAGAGGAGAGGGTGCCAGAAATTGGAAGAACAGTTCCTTCATGCGTACCATATCTACTTTCCACTATCTTTAGAACTGGTCGGAACTTCGTAAAAGCCCCCTTTCCGAATAGAGACGAAGATGAAAAACCTTTCGCCTCCTGCCAACGCCTCTGCCATTCGCTCTAAAGCAGCGCAAAGCGCAAATGGAGCGAAGTGGATGAGGTTCTTTCGTCCGAAAAACTTTTCATTATCCTTGAACATTTCTCACATCGATATGGTAAAGGAAGGGGGTGAGTTAGCCGGGACGTTACGAGGCTGTTCGCATGTTTCGGGTTCGAACTCGAACACTATACAGCTTTGGCTAACCATCTCTAAACATTCCCCAATAGAACGATATTGAGTTTTTCTCCGTCTTCTTGGCCGTTTAAAACGTTTTTCCGCACGTCAGGCATACAAGTCTTTTGGGGTGTGTGGGTGTGTAGGGGGCTCTCGTGTACGAAGACACTTACGGGCAGATGAAAACGGCGGGCAAGAGTTATCACGCGTTCTTGCGGTGCGTTATCTGGATCGGAAAGTGTTCGATTCGCCCATCGCTCCGAGCGGGCGGGGGAGGTGCAAGGCAGGCAAGTGGCGAGATAAATGGCAGCATTACGCTGGCACATATTCAATATGTTTGGCCACCATCATCATGAGCCATCAGCTCCGTTCGATTTGGAGCTCCCCGTAGGTGCCTTGTGCTTGGCAAACATTCTTTTTCACTTTTCAACTGTTCTGGCACGGGGTTTTGGGTGGTTTGTAGCGGTGTATTTCGACTTACACACACTCGCTCGCTCGCTGTCGATATGTTAAGTCGTATTTTATTTTTCCACCCCCCCCCCCCCCTCGACAGCACCCTGTGTCATGTGGGTTGTTGGTGCTACCCGCGTAAATTGTGGTGTATTTCATTTTGCGCGGGTCGTGCAGCATCCCAGGGCACTGACACAGTCGTTCGGATCGTACAGAAGAACCCAACAAGCAGAAGGTAGCTCAATCGAGGTTTCGAGGTTCTGATGGCTATCGAACGGTGATGAAGTTGTTACATCATTTCTTTCTCTTACCTCTCTTTTCATTTGCAAATTATTCACCAATCGAAGGCGGTGTAATGGTTTGGGATCTTGATTAACATCCGCCGAAGAAAAAGGTTGTGGCAGGGAAAATGTGCAAAGTTTGTGGATGATTAAAGATTGAGGTTGAGCTTGAGGTGAAAGAACTGCAACCATTGGTGGAGTAATACGTGTGGAAAGCAGTTCATAAAAAGTGAGGTTATGCGAAATGGGCGGACAAAGTTTACTAATGTTGATGAACTTAGACACTTGCATAAAGTTTGTAGGATAAATCAGCTGCAACAGTCAGTTTTGTGTTTTAACAATGAAATAAAGAAGGATCTCAATTTTCCAAGTAATTTCTTATTAACTTATCTTGCATTTCAAACGCTTCGAAATCGTGGAATACTGCATATATCATCTAAAAGTCCCAAGGCAACCTTACTCGCTTGACCGAGATTTTGTCTTGTCTAATTCTTGATAACAAATAGTGATATGATGATGATGACGCTACAACCGCTTCTTGGACTACTGCAGAAGTCCTCTCAGAGGCTCCAGGTCAAGACTCATGTGTCATTGATTTTTTTTATTCATCAATGACGGGTAGGCCGTATTGCTGATGTGTCATTGATATCATCTGTCAATTTGTTATCCTGGCTTTCATAGCAAATACATTCTGTCACAAAAGTATCGGGAGTTGGTTAATAAAAATTCGAATAATTCCTCAATTATTTTTTTTCCATTTTCAGAAAAAACCCTTTTAACATGAACACAACTTTTACATCTTTTTTGCCCAATAATAAATCAAAACATTGTTTGTAGACATTTGAAAAGATCTCCATCAGATCCACCAACGAATTCTTCTTGATCATCTCAATGGACTTGAAGCGGTCTCCTCGGAGCGGTAAGTTCCTTTTTGGCAACAGAAAGAAGTCACAGGTGTTTTTTTTTTTTTGTGATGTTTATTACGCATTTTCTATGAAAAAGTTGCATATATTATAAATAATACTCCCTATTTATTGTAAACACCAATTGGCACAAACTCCTAGCATATATGTCTGCGGCAATCGAATTAAACAAGGTCAGAGAAGAACAAATTTCCGACGACGACCCTCTGCGAACGCTTAATTTCAATACGCTTGATAGTTTTCCAGTTGTTCATAAAATATTCTCGCCATAAGCTTTTTGTAGCATTCAAAACTCAAAATTACATTCAAATTCTTTGCTCGACATTTCTCTCCATCGTAATAATCACCAAGGATAACAGATAACAACAGATACAATTTTAATGTCAAAGTCATGCTAATTGACAGATAGCTTCAAGAACATGAAAAACATTAGATGAAAAAAATACATTAAAAGATTTTCTTTTTTTAATAAATAAGCTTCGGTACTTTTGTAATAGTGAGCAAATCTATTTCAATTTAGGCGTATCACGTCTCCTACTCTCATATGGCCAACCCAAAAAAGACAGGTTGAGTCGTTTGGTTTCATTTTAATTAAATGCATGATCCTCTCAAATAAAATCCCTTACATTAGAGAAAACTCATCAATATAGCGGGTCCTCCATTGGTTTTCCACAACATACTAGACCAAAAAAAATTCTGAACATTTTCTTTTTGTACTCGACTAAGAGGGTTCTAGTTTCTAGTGTTTTGAATTGAAAAGTAGTCCTCAAACTGGAAAATGATTGATTTGCGGTCAACACCATAGCGCGAATAAAAAATTAATTTCTATAGTCTATGCTGACCTTTAACCAATGATAGGTAAAATTCAAACTCGATAGATAAAGAACTTCAAAACCTATCAATCATTTTCTAGTATTTTGACAATAATTTAAATTTTTTACTCAATAGCTTCTCCATCAAAAATATTTTGTTAAAGAAAGTATTAAACTCTACCACGGTGTAATAATGAAACTGCTGGCTCATGTCTTTGAATGAATAATCAGCCATCATATGACAAAAAAAAACACACGCCAAACCACATCGCTATGACGATGAAACTAATCGCAAACAACCGTAAATGCAACCTAATGCGATCGAACCAAAAATCACAAACCATACCAAATCGATCCCTCCAGTGACAGTGGCAAACTTTGATGCGAGTTGCAACGAACTGCAAATACCTTACATTTCCTCATGCACGTACAACCTTATACAAAAAACTAGGGATAGCTACAAAAAACCACCATCCCTTACCTTTTTTAAAGAGTAGTTCCTAAGTTACAGAAACAAAAAATTGATCCCTAATGTATACACACACACTCAACGAAAAAAAAAATCGCAACCCTCACACCCCTAAATCGATCGCGAATCCCTGAAAAAAATCGAACTTTTGAACGTTGGTTCCGCCGGTGGGTCAAATGGCAACCCATCTAACCTAAATGTTCATCCGCGTCCCCTTTCATCTGCCGACACGCTTGATAATGATAGAGACACTGTCCCCGGACATGGTGCACACGGGGTGATAGTTGCTTTTGCTTTCATCTCCACTATTGCACCCCAGTAAATTGCAACCACCTAGTGCAGCAGCATACGGAGAGAGAGAAAAAACCGCACCCCACCATGGATGCATTCTAAAATAAATCCTTATTTTTTTGCATGCCTTCCAGAACGAATTTATGACGCACACATATAGGAGCACCAAAAAAAATGGCACACGTCCTACTGACCAAATGGATGAGGTTTACAGGGTAGCGAATTTCATCCCACCGTGTTTTTTTAGGGGTGAATTTCAACTGTTACAGTGTACAATAAGCCAATCGAACGGTACTGCATTGAAAAACTTTGCCAAATGGTAACATTGCTGGAGAAATGCTTTTCCCTCTCGTATCCCTTTCTCACTATTAACATCGGCCAGCGGTTGTGATTGTGTCGGTAGCATAATTATCCGCACGCTCATTGTCCTTTGCCGGGCCGGCTAGGGGTATTTGAGTGTCAAATTCGGCTCTGAATGGGAAAGCTTTGTCACCACATTTAAAATGGGATTTTACGCGTGAACGGTTCGGGAGGGTTCTGCAGTGCTCTAGTTTGATTCTGTATTATTTTTTCGCTCTCGATTGTAAGTATATTACATCGTATTTCATCCTAATGGACATTGGGCAGTAGAATATCTCACATGTCTTATGGAATTATTTTTTTATCAATATTAGGGTATATTCAGTTGGGTAATCGTGAGGGTAGCTCATCATTCGAAAGTGCAAACCGATCGTTAATGACACATGCCACATAGAGCGAAATATTTTCCTATACGATACACCAAAAGGTCAACGCTCATCACATCAAGCCGCAAACTAACTAAGCTGATGCAGTATAATTCGCTAGCGATAATAAAACACAATACTTTGGATTGTTTTGGGAAACATAGAGCAAAAGGAAAAAAATACACACACTCACAGGCAAGAAGAAAAGTTTTATGCCATTAAAAAGATGGCTTATCCGATTGTCCGTTCTCTGCCACCGTCCTCTGCAGCATCCTCGTTAGGCGTCCACTGTCGCCAGCCCAGACCACGCCACGGGAAGATTTATAAGACGACTTTGCAGCGTTTTTTGGGCAACGGTTGACGCGTGGTGCGTGCCATAAATTATATTCCCTCAGCATCGTAGCATCCGACCGGTCAACCCTTGCGCTTCGGAAGGTTAACCGTCCGCCATGCCGGGCAGTACGGATTGTGATAAAAGGCAAGCACATAAACGTCACAATGATACGATCGAGCATGATTTGAGTGAGTAACGTTTCGTAGCGTTTCTTATAGTTGGTTTTTCCTATGTAAAACTAATTGTCAAACTAAATCGATCCAGTGCGACGCGGGACCGCCATCCGCCATCTATCTAAACACTTCGTTTAATTAGATGATACTGTACTGATTAATTGACGGATTTTTCGATCATTCGTGCACAGGGGTAAACGCTGACGTCAAACCATCCAACGTACGTGCCGGGATGGAACATCAAAAATGGTAACCGCAAATGGTCCAGTGCGTGTCCAGTTCCTTGGCCAACTGCTGCTGCTCCTGCCACGAGCGCCACGACCACAGCAACAACGATAGTTTTAATGCTTCAATATATATGTATATTTATGTATATTTGCCATTTATTTTATTACCCCGTTTCATTACTTTCCGTACGTTCCTGGCAGTCAGCGTGATAGAGCGCAGATAGAAGTGAAACGCCAAACGGTCACAATGAAGATCTATCGGAAGGAAAAACCGACCCGAAACATTATGCTGTACGCTTCCCACACATAGATTTTTGCTCCCGCTTCCCTCGCAAAAGGAAAGACAAACTATCCGGCAACAACTTGACAACTGGCGCACAATCGTGTGCCTCATTCCGTTCCGCTTACCTTATTTTCCCGGAGCATAAGCGGGCATGGAGGCGTCTTGCAGCTTGTAGCTAATTTTCTTTCTCGTCCACAACTACCCCATCCATGCAGCGTCTTATCCTTCGGCCACCAATCAGTCAAGGATCGAACGGAAACTCGTCAAAACGATTCTGTGTCTACAACCCCGGCTGGGGATGAGAAGAAGGAGAATTTGTCAAACTGATAGCAAACTGCGACGGCGAACAGAACAACAAAACCCGGGGGTCGCCCTATCGCGCTGGATGTCCCACGTACGTAGCCGGCCAATTCGACAGATTTCGCGCGCCCTGCCCAAGAAACGCGAGCAACGAGATGAGCCGATCCGAAAAGTGAACACAAATGAACGTAAATAAAAACAAATTTAATGAGCTCATAAAACCGGATTCTTGCCCGGTCTCGGGCTCGCGTGTACATTCTGTCGAACAAACGGTGGGTCATGTGCGCGCTCCGGTACTGCTGGAACGCGAAACCCCCTGAAGCCGATAAAGCTACGGTGCGAAAGGGAGATTTAATAGACAAAACCGAACGCAAAAGTTTATGTGCTTGGGCAAACATTGCAGCATTGAAGCGGGACGAAAAGCGAGACACGGCTCGTCCCTCGAACGCCGAAATGCTCCAATGATCCATCATCCTTTCAGCCATCCTTTCAGGCAGTAGATTGTACTGGCGACAGGCGACACACCAGCGAGCGGCTGTGGAACGATGCCGTATGTTGCCGGGCGAGGGAAAATTGTTTGCACGCCCCGACACCATTCCGGGGCCGATCGGAGTATCGGACCAGCTTATTCATGAGAAACATGAGGCGTAATTCCCTACTCCATTCCCTGCCTTACAACCGACCCCGGCCCGTTTAGGGAAGGAAATAAAAAGCAATTTAATTTATTAACCAAACATACACAAATAATACAGATCTATTTAATCATAATAACACACGAACGAAATGCTGGACAGATCAACCGGACACCGAAGATTTGGAAGAATTTGGGCTGGCAAATTGTCGCGACGGGTCCGTAGCAAATGGCGGTTTGCTGTGCCAAAATGTTGCTGTCGTGTTTCTTTCGTAAATTTATCACATTACTAGCGTGCATACTAGAGTGTATGGGGATGAAAGCGGACGACATGAAAGCATAGCTCGGGATATTTCCTTTTTTTTAATACTTGCTAGCGTTCGCGGTAAAAAAACTAGCTCTAGATTAGATCATACATGAACCCGAAGCAAGTAATGCGGGCGTGCGAGTTGCCCGGGGGATTTTTATTTTATTTTTTGGTGAACATTTCTGGCAATTAACCGAAGGGGACTCGATTCAATTGATCGTAATTAAGCAATTGTTGCTTCCAAGAACGGAGAGTAATCGTTACATTCGTACTGATCGGGAGCATCATAGCGATCAGGGGTATTCTAATAATAACGTTTTATCTGAAGATGATGAAAATAACGCTTTGGTAAACGTATTTGAAATTTTAGAAAATTTTGAATGTTTTGCCAGGAGCATCTTGCATGTAGAAACTTTTACTGAACTGAAAAAGCACATCCAAAATATATACTAAAATTAATTTTAACTTGAAAAGTGTATAAACTTAATATAATACGGTCATATGAATCCTAAAATGCTTTTAATTCAATGTGAACATGTGTTAATCTTCATTGGTTCATTGATTGACATATTTTTGCTCATTTATTTTTGTTGGAAAATATCTGAATTATACAATTTTCACACAAATTAATTATTGCATGAATTTATCTAATGATTTTCAACAGCGTTGTTCATAATAAAACATATCGAAAAATAAAATTTTTACACCTGCTATTGCTGTTACGCAAATGTAATATTCAACGTTGCTCGCTAACAGAAACATAAATTAAAATTGAGCGTTTCGAAGATTTTGATACTTATTCAGTTGTTGAAAATGGTGAGATTATTTTGTAAATTATTTAATTTATACGATAATTCATAATGTAATTATTAACCAGCGAATACTATAGAGCTACACTGTTGCAAGCAATTAACCAGTAGGTATACACATTTCCACATTGAATGAAACGCTTTTTAAGATTCATTTGTCCTTATTTCATGATGTTCTTGCACTTCTCACAAAATAATGAAATTTTATGGTTAAATGAAATGGAAAACGGGTTAAATTTTGTAGTTTTGCACATTTTCTATAAATTTATGTAAATAGTTGATCATTTTCTCACTAAAAATAATCTGCCATGCTGCAAAATAAAAAATAACGAATAACACACCTATTAGCATATTCCGGAAAAAGCATTCCATCATTGATCGCTTTATTGATGACACTCACCCACCCCTCATTATGTTACAACAACCCAGAAAAAAAAGACAAATCTCACCACCATACGTAAACAGACATGCATCATTATAATGTGGCTTAACGACCGTTGTCAATTGCCAAAAAATTGAATCAAAAAACTACCATCCACCATTTTGTCAGCGATCCAACCCAATGGTGCATGATGCGTACGTAAGATCGAACTCTCGCCCGGTAATGTATGCAACCATGAACAAGCCTGCATATGAGACCCATCAACAGCAACGACCCACATGCATAAACTCCCCCCGTAAAAGTACCGAAAGGGAAACAGTTTGTAATTCAATCGCACGGAACAATTTTGTCTCCATTGAATCAACGAGGGAAAGGAAAAAAAAACTAGTCCACCATTCAAAACATCGTTCCAAATGTCCTGACGATAATAACCACCGATCTGCTGAAATCACTTTAGGCAACAAAAAAAGCAGGACATTTCATTGTAAACAGTCGTAAAGTTCCACACTAACTGGTGTCTTCGGTTCGCGATTGCTTTTAAGGGGCGAAAAAAAGCATAACGAGAGTTTCCGCATAAAATGACATAAATTACGAAAACCACAAGGTAGCTGCAATGGTTTGCTAATACAAATCGATCTTCCAGTGTGTTGCGTGGAAAGGAAAACAATTTGAAAAAAATCACTTTAAAAAGTGTTGGAAAAGTTGAAACATGATGTTAAAGTTAATAATTTCATTTTGCTTATGTTCTATTACATTTCACAACAATAAACGCACCGCACCGTTCCACCAAACGTGCAAAACGGACAATCCGCTAGCCATCACTGTGCGTCATGTAATCCCACTGACGCTGGAACGTGTTTGCGTCGAGGCAACTGATTTTTTGCCCACCCTTTTCCTTTTCCTTTTTTTTTCTCTCTTCCGTCCATTACCATTTTACCCAAACACTCATGCGAAGGATTACCTTCGGGTTTGCCGGCAATGCTAAATTCCATTGCAATGTGCTGCTCAAGTGCGCTCAAATGCACACAACACCACCATTGTTGTTGTCCGCCCCGGCTGCAATGGTTTGCACGTAACGCAGAGAAAAAAAAGCCCACAACCGGGGGGAGAAAAAACGCATTGTCCTTCTTCCATCCATTTTGTCCAGCCCGTGACCCGGCTACGTGCCTCGATTCGCATCTAATGATTATCGACCTTTTTCTTGCAACTGCAAGCAAACCATATTTGCCAACTGTGTCCCATAGTGCAAGCTGACGTAAGGACGGATTTGGTGACGGGCCATTTGTTGGTCTGCTCGCTTCTTTATTTTTTCGCTTTGAGTCTAAAAGTCATTTTAATGGAAATTTTTAAACAGTTCAGGTGTGATTGACTGCCTTGTTTTGGTTGGTTGTTTGGTTGCAAATAGGTAAAAAGTGCCATTTATTGTCGTATCACGTTCATTTTTTGAGGCGATTTTCTTCTACACCCGCTCAGTTGGTGGTTAACCGGTAAATGGCACGTAAAAAATAATGTTAGAGCAATTTTTCATAAAGCATAAGAAAATCCAAATAATTTGAGGGTCATGAAACAATCTTTTATTTTTCTAAATTTTATTTAATATTTTTTCTTCCCCACTCTGTATTAAAAGCGTTTTATATTTGCTATTTGAAATAAAAATAATTGACGTTATCAAAATCCCCGATCGATTCCTGTTACCACAATAGACATCCTTTTCTAACTTTAAAATCCTTTCAATTGTGTTGTGAGTGTGTGTATGTTTTGTTTGCCAAAAACCTGCCTTAATAGAATTTTCCCAAGAAGGTGAGTGTTATAATCATATCTGATTTCAAGAACCGATCTAAAGCTCATTCCATTATTGCCGAAGGGTAAGTTCGGTTGTGCCTTTTTTTTCCTTTAATCAACCACTTTTTAAAGTTCCACAATCTCGGTACCTGCCCCTTGGAACCTTTCATCCTTCGGGTCAAGCCCACTGCCAGCGTTTGCATTCCTAGAACTGATTGAACGTCCCTCGGTCAGTTTCTAACGCGCATCATGCACAACAAACAAAAGTGCACAAACAACCGAAACAGAGGGAACAAAAACATTATTGCTACACCTTCCAATGCCTTCTCAGCGGCTTCAAGTGGACCGAAGCATAGATGTCTTATCCTTCGGCGTCGATCGCTCTGTACAAACCCCTTTTTTTGTGAAAATGCCATTTTGTGGCCATTTTTTTGCGATCTCGTGACGGTCGTTTGCTTCACTATTTGGCTGTCCCGCTAGAGGGCCGTAAACATTCAAAATTGGGAAGCAGGTCAGGATGCCAACTGATCTTACAAATAGTCTCGATCAACTGTTTAACAGTCCTTTTTCCATTTTACGATCCCAAACAAATGTGTTGCAAGCGACGAAACCGATCAGCGTCATCGGGAAAGAAACCAATAGAACAAAAAACCCAAAACTAAAACACACACACATGTGAACAGCATTACGCCGGAGTCCCGTTCCAGGAGGGAAACAAAAAGGAAAACCCAAAAGTAACCCTTTCTCCCCGGCTTGCAATAACATAACAGGATTAGCCGTGGCATTACAACGCATAATACCTGTGAAAGCTTTTTTCGCGACCGGCGCTGACCGGTTGTTTCGCTGGACCTGTCCCGGTATCCTTCCATTCTGCCACCCAGCAGGGGCACATCCACGGTGTTCCTCGAAGGACGAACGAATGGTTGACCCGAGAGTGCGGTACCGAATCGATTCCGCAACAAATTGTGCAGAAACCTTGCAGAAACCCCGACCACCGGTGGCGTGTGCGGGCTCGGTACAAGTTGTAATGCCTTTTTGCAACAGCAGCAAAAAAAAACTCCAAACGTTAATCCAATCATGGTCACGGTCACTGCAGGCCCGGGAAAGCTTTGAAGTTCTGCACGACCAGCACGGATACAATTAGCCGCACGGGAATGGGAAGTCACTAATGTTTTGAAACAAAGTCACATTAGGAAAAATAATATCTCTACCCACACTGGTCTATTGCATAAACCATCAAAATATGTATCTACATGTTTTAGTCATAAAATATTTAATAACTCACATCTCAACATTATATCCCAACCATTTGCCATTCCATATAAGCTGCCCGTCACTTATTGAGCGTTACTTAACGCGATCGCTGCAGTGGAGACGGCTTATTCCACGGCACTCATCTCATCTTTCCGAGAGGTCACCTAATCTCTTCACTTTCCCGATCCAACTCCCAACGTACTCCCTTATCCGAACGGTGTGATTGTGTGGTAAAAATAAAAATTTCTCCATGATCGAAATAAACCAAACAAAACGCGACAAACGGACCCACATTTCCGTCCGCATGGACATTTCTTTCTTCCTGTTGGTCCGGTCTTTCTAATTCGCCCGGTGTATCTCGCTTGCTCTCTCGTTCGGTTCGCTACGGCCCAATGATTTTTGAGTGTCGTTGTACGGTTCGCGCGTCGACAGTAAAAGATCTCGATCGCTGTGCAGCATCCCGCACGATCGTAAATATTTTCATGTCGTTTCTTCATACGATCTTTCTTCGATTGTCGTTCGGGAAGCAACACATTTACGCGGGTGACATTAAGCGAAAGATCAGTATTTGAATATTTTAATTTAGGAGAAAAAAAACAATGGAATTTATACTTAATTAGTGTAACTTAAATCACATCTGATCGTATTAAATGAAATGAAAAGAGAGCAAAACGAAACGTTTCTATTTCCTAAACATGATCCACACATTAGTTTGTGGGTTTTACAATTTATTTATTCATATTATCAGAAGATGGACATTTGCGATGCAATACAATAATTGAAACGAACACCAAATCTTTCTGCCTTCAATTTATCAAACAATACACACCGTAAACGAATCGCTTGGATGCGTTTAACCTATGCTCAAGGCGCCACCCGAAGGTGAGTTTTGGGTGGGTTTTGGGAGCGGGAGGTGTGGGCAACAAGAAACGAGGCAGTGGAACCGTGGAGCGGGGAGCGCAGAGGGGTGGTTACCAAAAAACGGAATTGCGTTGTGCTTAGAAGGAAAACAAAATTAACCGTCGTCGCCTGATTGGTGGAGCCACTGCGGGAAGATGCGACCCCGACAAACACGATCATCATCGCGATCCATTGCTCGTGTTCGCGTACGCATTAATTTTCGGCTCAGTGCAAGAGCGAGACGCGTACTTGCGCGCTTTCCCCACCCGACAATTTTGTTTTTTGCTGGGGGAGCCCACGGCATTCGGTGAGTACGAATGAGTGCGGTTTTCTCGCACGCAGTTCGTTTCACCTCGCTCGCACCTGTACCGTGGGGGTTCGTAGTTGCACCTGCTTGTGATGCTTGTGTGCCTTGTGTTGTTGTGGGGGAGAGAAGGATGGAAGCGGCAGAAGATGAGAGCTTACGTCACACACATACACACTGTTTAGATGATTGCGATGGAGCAGCCCGATCCCACACGGTAACACGAGAAGGAAACATTAGAAACATGCTGTGGACGGAACAGAGAAGAAGCGAACGAGCGTGAAAAGGGGAGAGAGCGGGAACGCCAATATGCCGAAGACGGGCCGTATAAAAAGGGGAAAAAACTAATAAAAGATGGTAATTTCAAATTCACGTACTCTCTCCCCTTCGTTGGTTGGACGTGGGCTCCAAAACAACGGTTTCGTGTTTTGCCACACACATGCGCACGTTTAGATTCTAATGCCGCCCGTTCGGGTGTGTGTTTGTGCGTGTACGTGTGTTTCTAGGGAAATGTTTTATAGTGGAGCGAGATGCATAAAGTATGCGTCCAACATTGCTCCCCTTATCCGTGAGTGACTCAAGCGAAAAGAGTGCTTAAAGACACTCACTTTTGTTGCATCCGTTTTTAACCGGTCGGGAAGATTCCAACACATTTTAGAGCATTTTATTTAATTCCCTTTTGCGAACAAAACACTTCACAGCGGATTCGTTCTCGCGTACCTGATCGTTGGCGTTTCGTTCCTTTTTTTTCTACAAAAAAATTGTATCCCTCACAACAGGGATCGGTCACAAACAGGAGCACTCGCAGCAGAATAGAAACGCCACAGGATCAGAAATGTTCGTGCACTTTCTCATTGCAGCATGCGTTTCCACACTCTCGTCCCTTTTCATCCTTCCACACCATTTCTCACGTCTGATTTATGGGTTCAATTCGGTCGTTAATTCGGTTCCGCTGCATTTCTTACGCATTTGCTTTTCCACCTACGCCGGCCGTTCTGGTACGATCGGCTCCTCGATCGACGCAGTGCGTACGTATTGCAGGTGAAAGTGTTTGAAGTTAAGGATCAGTTTCTCTTCCCTTGCACGGTTGTACTTTATCATCTTATAAGGTATAGAAAGAAGCAAGAAGAAACGGAAAAATGGGAAAAAAACATTGAAACATATTCTAAGCGGTTGACACTGTTCCCTCTTTTTTTTGGTTTCGATCCCTTTTCAAGCTGACAAATGAATTCAACTGCAGGCTGACACTCGAAAAAGGTACCTTCGATGATATTTGAGACTAATCACGATCGTATCAAGCTTTTGCTGCAAGTGCGTAGGAATGTAGAACGAATTGTACGCCGGGGAAGGATCAGATTAGAAATGACGCCAGATATTTCTGCCCTCCATGGTGGATGACTTAACTATTCTTTACAGCACAATGTACATGTTTTACTTTCGTTGTTAAACATTTCTCTCCCTCTCGTTAAATGAACAATCTAGCTTTACTTTCTTTTACACAACTACGATTTCTTGCAATTGATCAATGCGTTTTTTCGATTAAATTTTCATTTAATGGCCATCCGAAAATTTGCCTCAATACTTTCGAGCAGCTTACGCAAACCCGGGAGAAAAATCACGTTTGGTGAAATAGGAGAGCATATCAGCACTAAACCAGCACACACCTCAAATAAATCAAAGGCACACTTTTAATTAACTTCCTTGTTCATTACTCAACTGCTGCGCTGATTTGAAAGCCTCCGTTTTAATTCAGTTTCTTTCTCAAGATAGCGATTCGAAGAAAGAAAAACCCACCCGGAGAGAAAGTGGATTTTTACGTGTTACGCCCGTATGGGGAGGCTATCTTTATGTGTACGCATTTGTTGAACTAAAAAGCACCCTCTATTGAAATGCATCTCGTTATGCAACTGGGGTCTTTTTTTTCTTTTTTTTTAGGTAGCGATCAAGTGTATGTGTGGTTAGCCGCATGATTTAATATCGTATTAGCGGTTGGATGGTTAAATTGGGTTTTATATGAGCAGTTCGTGGAATAAGACATTGTTTGAGTAAAAAGAAATTATTTTAATTGTTATCTAAACTATACATCGCACCAAATAGTGCCGATTTCAATGCATTCTCTCATCAACCCATCATTGGAAGCGTATGCATCGTGCAGTGGGTTGATTTCTTTTTTGTCACTCAAAATGTGCAACACGCTGAATTAGTGTTGCTGCAATATTGGTCCAGATTCGTGTAGTGTGCGTATTTATTGTGCTCCGTGTCCGTTGTCGCGTTTTGTCGCGTTCGAAACACCGAAAACTGCAAAACGCACACATTAAATCACTCAGATCACTCGCCGCCAGTCACTCACCGCAGTGCATGTACGCTTCGGATGCTGTGTCTTCTCCGAGCGAGCGGTCCGAACATAATCACAGCATCGCAGGTTCACGTACACTTGATCAATTAATTGGCAATACATTCATGTCCAGAATGCTTTCATCCATTCAATGCCAAGGAGAAATGTTTTTAAAGAATTTTCAAATAGTTTTTATTTCTCATCGTTTGTGAAAAGAAGCTAAAAACAAGGAAATTACGAGCCATATTTGCATGTACAATTGTTTTCGTAACTGTAACGTCATCACACCGTACGAATGGCAAACTTTTGCTGCGTACACTGTTTGTCTCGTTTACGCATTGTATTATCCTAATGCTATGCTCGCTATGATGCTGTCAGTTTCTAATGGTAAAATACTTCTCCGTTTCTCTGCGCTGCATGCTATTCACAGTTACCTTCTTTACGCCGGGAGATGGATAAGTATTGAACCGATGAGTGGTTATACCCAATAAATGGATGTGCAACTTAGGAAAAGAAGACATTATTCGTCTTTTATTTTATTATTTTAATAGAAGATAATACATTCTTTATTTCTGATCATGTTCAATGAGAAACTAAAGCATAATTTAGACTAAAAAACAAAACATTGTTTAAACTCACCCCTAACACACTTCCGTTAGGGGGTTTCTATTACGCCGCGCAGTGGTGTGCGTAGAAAACACGCGGCAGTTCGTGCCGTGCCGCCGACGAAACCGACGCAAACGAGAGAGCGAGCTACGCCTCTCATTCCTACCACCGGCAGCCACAGCATTATGCTCCGGTAATCTTCGGCTCCGGTACACGATGTGCACACTCTGTACAGCGGCCAGCTTCGGTGGCAATTTTTGTATGTACCAACTGCTCTTGCCGTGCGGACACACGTGCGTTCCGGGTTTGCCAGCGTCTCCATACCGTGCGGACACGAGAACAGTGCGTATACTCGCCGGAGAAAGAAAACAACAGCGAACAAGACGCGGGCCCCACAGTTTGGCGAAGGCGCGCGTTCTCGGTGTGTTTGTTTGTTGCGCACAGAGCTAAAAATCCCTAAAGTGAAGCAAACAAACAAAACGAAGCAAAAAAAAAAACTGCACAAATCCACGTGCCCATTCCGGGAGCAAAGCACGGATTGTTCGGCAGTGTTGTAGGAAGTGTAAGTGTGCAAAATTGCGAAGTTTTCAAATGAGTTTAGGGGTTCGTTTTATGTTTCTGTCTTTCGCCGAATGATCACGTCTATGACAGGAAGTACTCGCTAGTGATCATTTATTATTTTGTAGTGTTGTTTGTCTTGTGTTTTCCTAGAAGTGATGTAAATCAAGATGCTAAAAATGTTAAAAGCCAACATATTGTGCAAATGTGTTTTAAAGTGATCTTCAAACTCCAAACCTAGTAATGCAAAGTTTGAAACTATCAAGTGCGGAACAGATTCGACTAAGTTTTAAAAGATGATTGAAGAAAATAATATTGGAAGTGAATATTTCGGTGATGCAATACATCCTCCCAATCTAACAATTGCGACTTATTTGCTGAATTGTGGCTCGCTACTGTTCCATAGTACGTCCCTACCGGAGGTGTGTCTTGTCGCCGGCAGAAGAAAATTAAAAATTTGGTGCATCATTAACGGCCGGCTTAAGAAACAGATTAGCGTTAATGCTGCTGTAGCTTGGAAATTATCAATAACCAAATCGCAATGTCCATATCCAACTGAATCCCGCGCCCAGATCCCACTTGTGCGTTTAATCAAATTAATTAGTTTGTGCCTTTCGTTAGCCCCGTTGGTCTAGGTGTAACCTGTGCCTATCGTCATTTTGGTGACTCCCCGGCGTGATAAGAGCCCCGAAAAATTCGCTTATCTTCAATAACCGGCCCTTCGGCTCACTGTTCAACCCCGTATCCGAGTGCGGGAACGGAGCAATCACTGATCACTTGGCGCATCGCAATCGAATGCGTTGGTCGTAAAAAATAAGCCGAGTACCAAACTATTTTATCAAACCCAATGCCTCCGTTTGATTGCACCATTCACCACTGCAACGGGTGGTTGTTGCTCTAGAATTATTTTCCCCCCAGTTTATAGGTGCGTTTGTTTAATAATTAATTTTCCAGTGAAAAGGAAAACATTTAAATAAACCTTTAAAAGCAAAACAGACTCATTGCACTCTCCGATAAGTATCGTACAGCATTCGTATTAGTTTTGTGGGCCCCGTGTACGGGCAAATGTAGGCTTGATGCTATCAGTGTAGGCAGAAGAAGAAGGAAAAAAACAGCACAAACGAGGGTAGTTAATCAATTTTTTTCTGTCGTGTTGTATGTACCCCCCCTCCCGGGCCCCATCGTCCGGTCCCGTTTCCCGACGCGTCAGAAACAAAGTTGATTGATTTTGATTATGAAAAATTTGAACCAAGTGATCAAAGTGTGCATGCACAAATACATTCCCTAATTTGTTGTGTTCCCGGCTGCGTGTGTGTGTGCGTTTTTGTGTGTATTGCGTTGTGGGTTTTTTTTTCGAGCTTGTTTCGTGTGCCTTTATATGTGTTTGTGTGTGTGTTTTCTGTACGTGTGATGAGTGGGGGGACAAATGTGCATATCAGTTGGTACGGAGGGCCAATGCATGAAAGGAAGAAGGCGTTTATTGTTTTGTGGTGTTTTTTTTTTGGTTTTTTCTGCTTCATTTTGCTTGTGTGATCCAATTCCACTGCGTGTCCATGTGTGTAGTGCCCAGCCGAACAACGGTTTTCGTGTGAACAGAAAACATACAAAATAGCGTTCACGATCAAGTGAGAACAGTGCGCATTCATTAGTGGGAAATTTTTATTTTCTTTTTAAGTTTAATTTAATCTTTTCCTTCAATTTGATTTGTTCCAAAGCTTTGCAATGTGTACTGTACTTTGTGTTAAAATTAAAATATATTCTCGAACCAAGTGACTCTGTTTTGTGGGAGAAAGATTGAACCGGAATGAAGCCGCACGTGAGGACGGTGGTGAAAATGAGTGCCAAAGAATAGAACCACAATTTGTGCTGTGCTGTGTGATCGAATTGCCTGCAATCCTGATTTTGAAAAACCTCGCCACATATAATGCACCCTCGGCGCATTAGCCAGGACCACAGAATAGGAGCCGCAGAAGGTACCGTCCGTTTCCGTCAGTGTTTCCCCCGGTTTTTCCGACAATCTGCAGCAAGTGTGTATGCTGCCGTACAGCTTCTCACGTTACACTGCCAGTTGCATCTGGTTGGGCCGGTGGGTTTTTAGAAACCCGTGTGCATTTGTCACCCTCGCCCGCTGCGGAAACAAAACACCCTTTTTCCGACCGATATCGACTATCGATCGGGAAAACTCCCCCAGAATCGGATTAATCAATATCGCAATCCCACCCCCCGGTGCGTTCGATAGCTGGCAGCATTTTTAAAGGACACACTAACGATGAACCGTGCGTCCAATAAAAACCCAAAAAAAAAGGGTCAAAATCATTTCGGTGCCGGTTTCCTGTTTTTCCAACGTGTGTGTGTTTTTTTTTTTGCGCCCTTTCCTATTCCTGGATGCTAGAGGGCGAGAATGTATCCTTCTTTTCGTTTCCCGCCGTTTCGAGGTCGGGAAAAATGTCGGCTTTCCACTTGCATCACTGCGCTGATATTATTATTATTTTTATTACGCTTCGAACCACGTTTTCCGTCCGCTTTTCCCCGTGGTCTCCCGCTTGGTGATGCTGTCGGCTTTTCTTTCTCTCACCGAACGGTTGCTCGTCGCGGAAAGGATTTTTGCTTGCTACTCTCGCAATTTTCTCACTCGCTCTCTCCCGTCAGTCAGCTGTTGGAGTGTCCTGGCTGATGTCATAAATCTCCCTGGTTTTGCCGGTCGATGCCGTGGGTGGCTGCTTCTCCAGTTGGCAAACGGTGAGCGAACGTAGGACACATTTCGTAAGAACATTTGTCCACCGACACAAAAAATAAAATAATAAAACCCAACAAAAACAAAACCTTTCTGTAAGATTTGCTAAATGTTTTGTTTTTTTATTTATTTTCTCACCAATTATAATATGCGTATTGAGCGCGGGGAAAATCAATACAATATAACCACTACCACCCTCCGCATTTTTTCTTTTGCTTCCCCGCAAAGGAAGAAAGCAAACCCATTGGCAACGAGTCACCCCAACGATCCCGTGCGCTTTGTATTCAATGGCCACGGGCCAACCCATGGGAATCGAAGGACAACAACTGCAAACCGAAGCGATCGATTTCCCGGCTCTTCTGTTCTGGTTGTATCTGGTTGAATCGATGCTGGATTGAAAGACGGGACACAACGAAAAAAAATCCCCCGTGAGGCCATCCTACTGACCCTTGCACACACACAAAAAACCCGATCAGCAGATGAGCAAAAAATAACACTTTCCGGCCGGGCGTTTTTCTTCCAGATTTGATTTCAATTCGAGAAAATTCTTCATCGAACTGGGTGAGAGGGGTTTTTTTGCAATTGCTCCCTTATACACACCCTTCAGTTGCACTCGTTCGGTCCACGTGTAACATGGTGCACATCGATTTCGCCGCAGGGTTTTCTCGCGAGGTTCTCGCTGCTGCTGGCTGATTAGATTTCGGGATGATGATAATTTTTCGCCAGCCTCGAATGGCATCATGCAACTGCTACCCACTGCTCTACTTTGGGCCCTTTTTAATAGGGTCGACCATGGTAATGGGTTCGCTGCTTTGTACGTACGTGGTTTTTTTATATTATTTGGCACGAGTATCGATGTCGAGATTGCATTAGCCTTGGTGTATTGCTTCCGGAGGATTAAAACAACCCTTCGTCGGGAGTTTTTTCGCTCTCCGTACGTATCATGTTTTTTAGCCGATCTGCAAACTCAAAACTACAGAGTTTCGTTTGTGTTTTTTTGCAAATTCCCAACGGGAAAACATGGCATAGTTGCATTGCGGATATAGCCCCTTTTGTTTTACCGCTCTCTTGCCAAGTAACCGGCAATAGCTTAGCGAAGCAAAGTGTCACTTTCAGTGATATCGTTGTACGTAGGGGACATGTTTTTGGTTGGGGGAATGTAGTGCTCCATCTCGCAAGCAATGCCGACGGAAGCAGATCTCCGGTTCGCGTAAGTCTAAGAGTTTTTGTTGAGGATTTCCGGTTTCGGTGTACTGATCATGTTCTTGGAACGGAAGTAGAACTAAAAATAGACATTTTTTTGGAATTCTTCACTCCCGACACATCCGTCTTATGATTAAAAATGTAACCATGCTCCTAATCGATTTCTTCATAATGAGTGTCCTCACTTCTTACGCATTCAAATGCAATTAAATATGCAGTACCACGCTCCAACCGATGGTGGCGACTCCCGTCTGCCACCTGTGCAAGTGTCTCTCGGTGTCACAGAAAACCGCAAACCGGGTCCCACCGTTCGCGACAACGTAATGACACGTTGTTAAATCCTTTCCCCCGTTGCAAATCGCTTCCGAACCATTGATGATCCAATGACACGTTCCCTGCGGTCCAATAATTAACGGTATGCAACGTCCCCACGTCTTTCCGGGGGCGTCGTCTTCAGTTGCTAATTTTCCCGTGAGACCAACGGCCACGTGCTGCCAGCGTATGCCTTCTTACCGCGAATGCAAAGCGAAAACAATAATTTATCCTACCCCTTTTCTTACGGTACCGGTGCATGTTGGAAACCGGAAGGAAACCACGCACCACACACCACAAGAAAGGTAGTGAAAATGTGTGCATTATTTTTTGCACAGCACCACAACCTACTGATAACCTACTTTACAGCGAAAGGATGCACACCGGCGGAAGAACATTGTTTCCGGCAGGAAAAAGCGCATGCATTACCCAACGCTCCAATCGATTACTATCGATCGTGCATTACTTGGAAAGGATTTGCTCGGCCCCATCACATGTTGACGTTGGCTGTCGCTTCCTTGCAGCTGTCATGCGAATAGACTACCTTGCAGGGGTAAATTACCTCTCGGCACACACTTCGATTAGATCATCTTTCAGGAGTACCCCGATTAGTCACACTTTCTTTGTGCGGGTCGTGATGCAACCGCACAGGGGCATACTGTTACCGAAACCTCCTTTAGTAGCTGTAACTAATGTCAAATGGTGGCAGAAGAGAAACACCATCTTTCTCTTCATGCCAACCGTGTCTCTCGCAAAATGAAGAGCTGGTTTTCGGATGGAGGTTAGAATTTTGCGAACCCAACTACATAGTTGCTGACTGACTGGAGGTAAACGTTTCTGATTGTGCTGCTGCTGCTGCATCACCCAACCGAAGGTGCCCCCAGCTAACTCTCCCTCCGTTGCGTTGCCTACCTAGAGTGAAACGAGTAATTGACTTTAATTGAATTAATCGAACGAACCAACGTACCGTGGAGAGAAGGTCGCTAATGCACTAAAAGTTCTCATACTGACGGGTTGACAGACGACGCAAAACGAAGTGTTGGGGCTGGGGAGAAGTATTGGTACTTACAACACATCCACAAACACACACGTATTCCCATGAAGGATGTGTAGTTATTGAGGAGAACGATAGCTGATAAACGAAACTTACCTCAAGCAAATGGGTAGTAAGTAAATAAATGCTAATAAAACTGACGCAAAATGGAACAGTAGGACAAACAAAAATTCGCGACCACTCACAACACGCCTTCCCGCTTTCGATGAACATTGAAAGGAACTTTCCTGCGGAACGTTACTAGCTTAAGTTAGCCCTCTTGTGGTATGAGTCACCGAAGGGAACGTACCGGCGGTGGAAGCCGCTAGGGTTTAATCTAATTGACAATTATGTAACCAAGGGAACGGGAAGCGGAACGGAAATCGCACAAAGCTGAGGAGAACGGCAGGTGCCCCGAGTATATCCCGGGAGACTCCAACCACCGACCATCGGCCCGGGAAGGGGTTTTCCAACACCCCCACTTGATCCCCGGGGTTGTTCGCGAAACGGGTGCTGAGAGTTTGGCGGTAATTCTCATCGACCTAACGCCCGTCTGGTGGCGCTTAAAGCTTCAATTCCCTCCCGCAATGGTTTCACAGTGCTGGATGGAAGTGGATGGAAATGGAGCCATCTCCCCACCGTTTGATTTAAATCACGGATAAAACGCTCTCCGTTTTTTTTTTGTTCGTTGTCTCCAACTAAATTCTACCACGGCCCCGGAACTGCTGGTGCAGAGGTTTTTGTCTTAAAACTTAATTTGATTAGCGAAAATTGAAGCCAACGAATGATTTATGCTCTCTGGCGTCCTGCGTCGGTTGGCCCGATCAGGTTTTCCGCTTTCCCCTGTCCTGGTTCCTTCCCCCCCAACTGTAGCACGGTGTGTGAAGTGAAGTGTTACTAAACCATCCTTTCATTCGCCAAATCCATCGATTGACGCGTCTCCACGGCAAGACATCGTTCTTGCTTAAAGCGAATTTTTGGGGACGGTTTTTCGGGATCCGAAACTAAGACACCGAGCAATGATTCCGTCGGTGTACAGACGGGTAAGAACTCGCACACTTGTATACCGGGAACGGTGGCGTACACGAGTAAGGTGCGGACGCGAGGACGAGTAATTAATTCAAGGATTTTTAATCGTCAGCATGGTGCCATCGGTCTTCGCCCTTTTTGTGTGCGTTGGTTACGGCTGCGGCAGGGGAAAGCCGTGCGCGGCACGGGGGCAATTGCTAGTCGGGTGTTCGCCCTTTTGTTTGTGTGTTGGTGACAGCAATTGGGAGAAAGAGAACCGACAGCGTACTTTCCGTGAGCAAACAGGATCGTTGAGCAGAATGGTTGACGAAAGGGTTGACGGATTCATTTCTAATACAACAGCCGTTATGATTATGGGCTTCGTATAAAAAAAAAACACAAGGGAAGAATTATGAACACTCGACACAAACGGCGGCACCCAAAAATTGCGCACTCCCAGTTTTGCGGGGAAAACGGCCGGAAGCATGTTGTCGCGTTTGCTTTGGTGTACGTGCACCGCACGTACTAATGCTTCCCGATTTCGCTAGCGCTTGTATTGGTGCGGGTAATTAGAATCCAACCCACCCAAACCCGTCGCCGAAAAATGGCCGGCCGTTGTATGCGGCACCCCGGAATGTCCATCCATCGTGCAGCAGCAGCAGCAGCATTTTTCGTTGGTCGGCTCGTTGCAATGTACCCGTCGTGAGCGGATAAAAACAAACGCCGAACGACGAAGGAAAGTGTGAGAGCTAGAGAGAGAGGGAAACACAGTAAAGCGAGAAAGCAGCGAAAAGCTGCAGGAAAAACGGATCTGCCAAACTTCCCCTGCAAGGTATGCAACACAAATACAGTGTCCCGAGCGGGCGACACTCATTTATCCTGCCGACACGAAGTGATGAACGATGGCCGAATGTTGGTGACGGCGCGGGAGGAAAATGGAGTGAGGGGGGGGTGTGGTTAGGGGGGAATGGGATTAGTTTTTCCGCTTGCGAAAAGGCGAAAACTAGCGCAAAAGAGAAGATTTCCCGTGCTTTGCTGCCGTACCACTCTTCAATTCGGGCGGCACACGAAGAATAAATAAAAGCGTAGTAGACATTCCCGCTGGTAGACTCACAGACACACGTGCACCCCGCCGTAACCGTGTACCCATGTGTGTGCGTCGTAGATACACATACACCCAGCGATGCCGGGGCCACGATGTGATGTGTAGTTTCACGTGCAAAACCAACCCGAGATCGCGGTTCGGTTCGCAGTTAGTAGTGTTAGTAGTAGTTGAGGGAAATTATCCTGCACGGGATGGGACGGCCAGTGGGAAAGAGTTCTCCTGGTTTCTCTGATTAATCGTTACATTGCCCACCCCTCACAGCACCCATCCATCCACCCGAAGGGGGGTGTTAGCAATGATCACACACATACACATTCGCATTCGCGGCATTAGCCGGGTGTTTCGTTACAGGGATGGGACCGGGACCGGGGTGGAAGGGCGGAAGTAAAATCGCGCACTAGCGGAATCTGTTTGCTGATTAGGGGTGCTTGCTGATGAGGTGGAACCATCACCGTTACCACCACCATCGTCCAATTATTTCTACCCTGCCTGTCCGCCCCCAACCGAACCCGTTTCCACCGTCTGTTGCCCATGGTGACGGGAAAAGCGAGAACAATTTAGCGAGAGCAAAACCCATTCGAGAGCAAACGTGCGAGTGCGCAAAGTGAGAGTTCAAGTACTTGTAATGGCCCTCCGACCGTTGCCGCCACAATCCTTCCCGCCTTTCGAATCCCTTCCTCCCCCCTGGGCTGCCAAATATCCTTTCGCTCGTGATGAACGACACCGAGGCGGTGAGTAATTGTTCGACAAAAGGGAGCGTTTCTTGCTAGCGCTCGGGCATTTCGGGGTGTGTTCCGAGCGGAGGCACAAAACAGCGACCAGTGGAATACCACCAGCAACAACAGAAGAAAAAAAACAAAGCATCGGTTGGTAAAATAAAAGTAACACAATAAAACCCGTCGGTAAATATGGCGAGGTCCGGTTGAATTACGTTCCGGGGGGGGTTTTTCTTTCTTTCCACCCCTTAGAGGGAGGAAAAATCGTTTCAGCTGATGCTGAGCAGTCGGCATGACGATTAGAAGATGACTGTCAGGGAACGATGGACACTTTAAAATGGCAACGCTTGACACCGGCGCCTCGGCACGTTCGGGGACATTAGGATTGGAGCGGGGAAAATGGGGTGGCTTTTTAAGGGGTAGTTTGCAAAACACAGTTACAGCTACTACCGTGCTCTTTCTCTCTCGCTCTCGTGACAGCACCGAGATGGATGGTGCACACTGTTGGTCGGGAAATGGAAAAGTTAATGCTGGCAGTACCGAGTGGTAATGGTTGGCAAAAATCAATACAGCACAATAGAACGATGGTGATAGTTTTAAGCGCTCATTTACGCCCCATTTTAATTTATTATTGCATCCCATAAGAAGACACTAGCACGATTTTATTGTAATTGATAATTTAGTTAGCGTTTCTAACAAGCTTCCTACATTTACTCGCAGATCATCGGCATTTAGCAATACGTCTGACTGACAGTTCATTACAAGGAGCAAACGTGAAGTGTAGTGTAATCAGTGCGGAAACAAGTGTATACTAAAATCGTCACCATCGTATACTAAAGTTTGTGAATCGGCAGTAGTGGTGTGGGTGCAGATTTGATAGCCAAATTTATTCGATTAATTATATCCACTGTTGTAAGCAATCACACAAAGATTCGTATGACAAAAAGTTCAAAATTCGTAGTGTAAGAAAAACGGTGAAAAAAAACGAAAATAAACAACAGTTTAGCGGAAGAAAGTAATAATACATCTCAACAGCAGTGCAGCGCCGAGTATCATAAGGTAAGTAAAGCGAATTTAATTGATTTTCCAACCAGAAAGGATAATGCCGGAAAGGAGATCCAATTTTGATAAACATTAGCGTCCCCCACCCGTACAGTTCGATGGCGATGAAACATAATTCATTCATTCACAATGTTGGTTCGCACCGCGAACCGGCGAACCGATTCCGGCGCGCACACGGGTGCTCACATTCATGAATATAAATGCTCCCGTGGCACGCGTAACGGCAACGCATACGCACGCATTATTTGCGTAAGGTGGATGGCGCACGAGGAACAAAAACAAACCACCGGACCCATGCCGCACCCGACGTAGGCTGGCGTACGTGGCAGCGTGTCGGATGCTGCCGGTCGGAAAACATCCTTTAAAAAAGCGCATTTGGAGCACCCTCGAGGTGGAGCGGGGAAACAGCGCCGCGAGAAGGAGCGTGCGAAGGAAGCGATGCGATAAGCGGTCTCGTAAAGTGGGAAAAGCCGCTTCTAGCACCACTCGTTGGTTCCTCGTGTTTTTCCCAACCGCTGGGTGGGAAATAAATATTAAATAAAATAATATGTTTTTCCTAGCGGTTCGATGGTGTCGCCGACGATGCGGGACAGAGATGATTGGGGAGGGAGATGCGTGGAAGGTCACACGATGACGGTACAGACGACACGATGTCTCTTTTTTCGCTTTTGTTCGCGTTCAAACGAAACGTTTTTTTTTGTGTTTGGGGGAAAAACACGGAAACAGTCATGGCCGCATGTTTGACTACATACGGGGCCGCGAAAACCTCGTACGCTTTTGTCAATAAGTCTGCAGTCTGCGTCTCCACCGGCAATAAGGATTCACAGGATCGGTGACGAGCACGCGGACGAGCTTGACGCTGTTAATTTAAAGTGAAAACAGTGTGTGTTTAAAACGAAAAAAAAAGGAAGGGAAAACAATTTACTCATCTTTTAACGCCACGGCGAAACCTCGTACGCTTTGCGTGGTGGAATGCTGGAGAGGGGACGTGCAGGGTGTCCCTTTTTACATGCTTCGAAGGGCATCCAGCGTGCGAACTGTGAGAATACAACACACACAAAAAAAGCACACTAAGAGGGAGAAAAAATCCGAAGGATACGCGTGCCGTCGTTCTGGTGGAACGTTCCACCCACAAGGAATTTCCCGTTTGCATCATTCACTTCGGGGATGCCGTCATCGACATCATCATCATCATCATCATTGCCGTCGACAGCGTTGTCGGGAACCGTGCTAGACGGTGACGCTTCGTTTGCTGGTGACGCGCCACCGGGAAGTGAATGAAGGTGAAGAAAAGAATGCTTAGGGATTCGGAATTTGGTGTCTTTTGGGGGGAGGAATGGCGTACGGTGCGGTTACGAGTGCGGGAATTTTCGTGGAAATCCGATTTAGCCAACAACTGGAAACCGTGCATATGCCAATCGTACAGAGAAGATTGTTGGAAGACTGGAAAAAAAACCAAGGGGGAAAAAAGGGAAAATGAAAATGTCTCATGGATTTAACTGTTATGGCAAGCGTCAAGCACTTCCAGACGGTGTTTCTTATTTTAATGTTTAGTTTATGTACATCGGAAGAATTACGTTTTCTTCTAATCTGATTGCGAACAAAACCAGGTTAGAACAAGTTTTATCTTTTGTCTCCCAAGCAGTTTCCCTCAAACTTTACTGCATCCTTTTTACTGAGGTTTGTTTTGTTTTTCTTCACTTACCTCCCTTTAACCTGTATCGGATTTCACGTTGAATACTTCAAACCAAAGTGTCTACGACGTTTAAAAAGATACAGATACACAGCCATATGGTCAGAAAAGTTTTTCCCTACCCGTAAAAAAGAAATAAACAAACCGAAGTACACGGTAACGAACGTACACGGAAAGAGAGATCGCGAGATGGTCCCGCATCATCATCATCGAAACCGCACCATCGCCAGCCTTTGATTTGATGACACCGAAAATGCCAGCCCGCTGTAGTGCTCTTATCGCAATCGGGAATTGATAAAAGTGGTGAACGAAAGGAAAATCGCTGAATGGACGCGCAGTTTCTTTGGGCGTTCGCGTGCGGTGTTTGATTCAATTTCGGCTACACCGCCGATGGTTGTTTGTGGATGACACTCTGCCTGGCGAATTGGTTTCGCACTCTGTGTTTTTTTAGTGGAGAGGGAAGTGAAAGATAAAACTGAGGTGTCCAGCTCGGGTTGGATTTTATTCCCTTCCCAACCGAGGGTCTTCCCTATTGCCGTTGTACTGAAGTTCTGATAAGAAATCATAACGAACCACACATCGTACAGCCTATCCCTCGGTTGTAGCGCGCGTACGGCAAGTGATTGAAAGCGTTATTAATCAAAGCGCAAACCACACAACTGCTTCAAACTGCTGACCAGGTTCCGCCTGACCATACGTCGACTATCGTGCACGGTGACGGAGTCCAACGAGTCCAAGTGTCCAAAAGTTTTTCGCAGCACCCACCTTCCCTTTTCGCCTTCCCCAATAGTTGTACGGCCCCCGTACGGAATGTCCTGGTTGCCTCCCTGCGGATATTTCGTCATTTTCGGTGACGGTTATTAGGCGCACGATTATGTAATAATAATCGATAGAAACCATAACCCAGACCGTCCATTCTTCCTTCTGTGCTTCTTGCGCGTCATCTCCTTTCATTCCGTAATGTCCATACTTTTTCCAGGAAAACTGGTGCTTTCACCTCCTGTTGGGTGTCGTTATTGGTGCCAGGAGCTCCAACCCTGGCCGCACCGAACCCGCTAGCTGGAAACAATTTCAATTAATCTTAAGTACACGCATAACTCCGGGATACTTTTCCCAGTTCGCATCGGATGCGATTGTTCCGTGCCGTGGGTTTGATTTCGAGCGACCGTATTGAACGACGACGACACCCTAATGAATATCGGAATCGCACTCGAGGATGACGCATCGATGCAGAAACTTTTGTCCAACCCCTGGAAGGTCCCAAACTCGAGTGCTTCTGCTCCAACGTTTTTGACCTCGTGCGACGTACGGACGGATCGACTTGATGCAGCTGCTGTACACGGTTTGGGTTGGAGGACGTTTCGAAGTCAAAAGTTTGGGCACAACTATCTGGCTCAAAACCGTACCTGGGCCCGTCGGAATGCCGCGTGGTGAAGCGATTAGTCAAGCAGGTTTTCTGGTCCAGCCTCGTGAAGGTACTTCTAGGAATTTTGTCTAGGAAGAACGAGTGAGAGCCGGTGCCGGTGTCTAGTGCCTGTTAAGGGACATTATTGATTTTCGTGCCCGTGAAAGGCAACAGTACCGAAAACCATCGCCCGAAGGACGATGTTCTATTTTATCCGCTTCTTCGAGACTCCCGGACGCCGGAACAACCGGTACGATACTTGGAACGGTGATGGAATGGACATTCAATTTGTCAAGCCCTGGGTGTGCAAATGGAGCAGAAATGGAAAGGATCGCGACATGGCGACAAACCATCCGTGGCTTGAAACTTTCCTTCGGCACGGTGTGCAAACGGTGTCAGACGTTTTTTTTTTGTGTGACGAGCAAACACTGCACGTGTCACTCGGCCGGAATTTATTCGATCTCCCGACTGCCCCCTCCACAATATGGTCTCGCTAGTCTAGCTAGGCACAGTGGTGTAATTAACTTAAACTTACATTATCACAATTGAGCGCAATTGGTGATGCGGTGGCAGGACAGGATTTGGATTTTCGGTCCGAAAATTGCGTTCATCTGAACATTAAACCTCCCCCCGCCCCTCGGTTGCTTCCATTCCGGGCCCGCACAGGGAGACCCCGGGACGAGAATCAAATCAACGAACCGCCGAAACCTCCCCGGAGCCCCGGAGTGTCTTTGATGAATTGCGTCAATATTCGCCGCACCCGCTGTTGTGCCGTCTGTGCGCAATGGTCCATCGTTACTGCGCAAACGAAGTAGAAATTTGCCACCACCCCTTTTGTCGTCGTGCCCCCCCCCCCCCTTCTGCACCGTCGGGAAACCCCTCTGTCCGCGCTATCTATCGGACGAGATCCGCGAGCGCTGATTGTGCTGCTCTCCGGGCACTGTGTCTCTGTCTAATCGACTTCTGACGCGTACGAGTTGGTGTATTGGTACGGTTCTCGGGCACTCGGGGCCCCAAAATTGGTACGTACGAGCTGCCAAATGTCGGTACGTGGCAGGCGGGAGGCTGTTTTTCGGTTCGGAGGCCGCCCAGTCGGTGTCGGTATGGAAAATAATTAATATGTCGTAAAATGTAATTAATAAAGTTTTATTACTTCCTTTTTATCAGCGGAACGGCACCGTTCCGTGCGTTCGATGAGACGGCCACGAACACTACTGTGCGATACGATTGTCAATTGCGATTGTCGTCGGCTGTCGGCGTTGTCGTGGTGTGGTAGTTGTCATTCGTACAACCGCAACATTGGCAACAGCAGCAGCAGTTGATGATGGAAACGACCATGACAACGATGGGGTTTGGGTCGGGTGTGTCTTGATGGCCCGCTGCTGCTTCTCATTCGTCTCCTTAACGGCACTGCCAAATGTTTGCCGGACAATGGCGAAACGGGGTGCCCTCCCCCGGGCGCGACCGACATGAATGATGATGGCGGAACGGAAATGCTCACAAATTGCAATGCAATTAATGACGTTGCAGTACCGCCGTAGATAGCTGCTCTGGCTCGAGGCATCATGATAACCTCCAAGGTCTAGGCATCTGCCAGCAGCACGGTTGCCCGGGGGTACGTGCCGTTTTGCCCGAGCGCCCGAAAGGTAGGCTAAACAATTGCACGAAATTCAGTTGCACCGGAAATAACTCCTTTTTTCCCACCTCATCCCCCTGGTTCCAGCGGAGTTGTCGAAACTCCGTTTTTCCCGGCTCATTTTGGCTGGAACCAATAAAGATAAGATGGGCTAGAAAGCTTCAGACTTCACAGCCCGGGCTCTTTCCGGCTTGCAAACACCAGTTTTGCCCAAGCACGACTTTACGAGCAAACGCAACCGGGGGAGAAAAAAAAAGCGACACTCAGACGACCCCCAAAATGTTCGCTAAAGCCCTGCCTGAATGTTTTGTGCACAATCCGCAGCAGCAGCGAGACACCGAGCGAGCATCAACATGTTGTCGATAGAGCATTTTTCCCTTTTTCTTTGTCCCTTTTGTTTCATGTGGCTTCTTTCCGTGCCACGGGGCTCGGTGACCGTAAGCGATTCTAGCGCTTCATTATTCTTCGCGCAAAATATTCTGTCCCCGGGTGGTGGGAGGTTGGGATGTTTTCCAGTGCGCCAGAAGGGGGGGGGGAGGTAAAGCTGCTCGGTCGTAGAAACGGAACGGAACTGAGAGGCTATGATTTTATAGCCTTATTATTGCGGACCTCCCGTCACTCATTTTCCAGTCGGCTTCGCTTCAGCCTTCGTATCCATTTCATGCTGGGAAACTGGTGCAGGGTGGTCGTATCGCTTGAAGCATCGACGCTAGGAGCATGAGAGTTTTATGTATTTTGTATTTTTTTTTTCTGTGGAAGGGTCATTGTGAATCGTTTGATTCTAGTCGCATAAGCGGTTGCAATGATAAAAGAATAACCATTCACTACCGTCCTTTAGAAGAAGCGCTGAAGTGAAGGGCTCGGTTCATGTTTCGTTTGATTGTTCACTTAGAATTATATATTATAATAGTGTACAGAAATTTACTGGGCAAAAAATCTCGTTTTTTTTTTGGGCCAGCCACGGAGTGTCCTTGAAAATGGATGCTTTTTATTTTCACTTTAAGCTTCTCTTTTTTACGACCCAACAAGATGCACAAAATGGTCCCGAATATCGACCGAAAAATGGTTTTTCTTTCTTTTATTTGCTTGCAAAACACTCACTGATGATGAAAGACAGAAACGTTGTCGTGTTTGTTTGTCTGTGCCCAGTGCACGAATCTCAATCCTCCCCATCCATCTGCACCAAGACGTTGAACCACCAGCTACCGCTTGGGTCCGCCATCAGGACTTGCCTTCTTGTTCCCAAGAATAGACGTACCGCTCGAATCCCGTAGGGGTGTGTGGATTGCGCCCGCCGGACGCTCGTAACTTTTTGACGGCAGCATAACCATGACATAAGCAGAACAATGGCAAATAGACGCCGAAATAATTATTATTTATTGCGGGCGCCGAAGTTGCTCTATTCCGCGAGCACAGTGCATCTACTTTGCGGCTGGGTTTCTTCGCTTCCATTCGCGCTCTCTATCGTCGATTGGGCTAAAAGGGTCAAAAGAAAAGTAGCCAAACATGGTGGAATGAAGAAAGTACCAACATCTAAGCGGGTGTTACCATGGAACTACATCGTAGAGGTAGAAGGGCCGAATGGTCGAAAATGAAATATAAGAGTTCAACAAGCAACTGACAGCACTGTTGGTGACTTTTATTCTTTTGGAAAGCTAGAAACCAACGAAATGGGTTCCCCAAGACAAATGTGCGACAGTTGTGCAGGGAAAATTATGATGATGAAATTGTTTTATGCATCAAGCATTGTAAAGCAATTTGCCCACAAAAATGCACAAAGTATGGTGCGACCTTCCAATCATGGAAGGACAAGCTTAATGGTAATTAAATTGTAGCAAACAGAATTTTCCCCTGCTTACCTGCCAACAATCAAAAAGCCCGCTACAATGTATACCGAAGCGCAACGATCGTGACTTGATCGCGCTTAATTGCTTCGGAAAGCCATAAAGGTGCGGAGAATCCTTTCGGCGTGGTTTCCCGCAACCGCTCTGTCTGTCTGGAGCTGCTTCTAATAATTTGAAATTAGGCGAGTTGAAAGTTTTAACTAATAACCGGCACACTACCTTCTGGCGCGGTGTCTAACATCACCGGCGGAGGATCAGTAACAATTCTTTACGATGCCGCCATCGAGGACCGGGAAGATACCTCACCTCACAAAGCGACGCAGCAAATAACTCATGGCTCATAAACGAAATATAATGTATCCTTCCGCGAGTTTTGCCGGTCGAGCCCGAAAGGGATGCATTCGGGGACGGCAAAGCGTTCCGAAAAATTAAAGAATTCAACAACGAAAAAAAAGGCACGTGTGTTGTTTTCCCCCTTTTTTACGAGTGTGCAATATTTTTTTATTGTCCTCATTATTTATTTTCTTTTCGTAAGGTCTTCCCCTGCCCCTGGTCGGGACATAATTTGTACCGAGATTCCTTGAAGTTTGTCTAATTCACACGACACACCGACCCGACTTTAGGGATGGGCGTGCGAAAAGGATTGCACCCGGTTCGAAGGGATGCTATTACTCATCAACGTGCAACGCCTGGTTGGCACACTGTTGGCCGGCCACTGATTGCGGGGAGTATTATGTCGTCCAGCTTGCTGTACGTAAAACGGGTTAAACGAGGATATAGAAAGAGATTTACTTCCGACATTCTATTTTTATTTTTCCGTTCCTGCCATTCCTTCTCACTCTCCCTTTGGGTTACACTCCCGCAAAGATGTTTCGGAGATATGTTCGCCGACCCGACAGCATGTCGGGAATTGGACAGCATTGGTGTTTTATTATTTTTTATTGCCACCCGCCCGCACCGCACTGCCCCGCACTGGTAGCAACATTGTAGCCATTTGCAGTTTCGCTTTGTTTCAGTTTTGTTGCTCTCCGGCGATTTTTAACTCCGCCGCATCATTACGAACGAACCGTTGGTATTTTTTTTCTGGTTGTTGTTTTGGGAATAAATTGTCCGCTTCCTTTGCTCCCTTCTCCGGTTGTTAAATCAGTGAGTTTGCGGAAGGATACACTGTAAGGATCATTGCCTTCATCCTCCTTTCAGGTATCTGGTATAACCGCACCAAATCCTTACATTGTTAGGCAGCTTGCAGTTTGCATTTCCTCACGCAGAAAGTCATAGCAGGAGATAATGATTGCCAACAAAAAAAAGGGGGACTGTATCACACTTCCACCTTTGGATGATGGTACTAATCGGATAAATTATGCGTTATGATGTAGTAAGCCTGCACAAAAGGTACACAGGTCCATCATTATCCTTTTTCCCTTTCTCGGAACGCACAGTGTGCATCCCCGTGACCCATAACCGGTGACACTTAACCGTGGCAAGTGGCCGTGACTTGTGTCGAGATTAAAAAGACCAGGCCATCATACAGGAACAAAAAAAAAGGTGTAAAAGCGTGATCATTTGTCGCTTGGGTTCATAATGACCTGGAGGGGTTGGGAAGGAACTATATGGACCAGCACAAAGGTACAACAAATTAAGCAAGTGGAAAATTTAAGATGAAGCAATAATCCTCTCCAGCACTAAACACACCAATTGGATCGCTTTCAGTGCACGTTTAAGTGACCTTCGTGTTGTAGCATGTCACCTAAACAAAGTCCAATTAACCGTCTGTAAGTGTTGTGCCTTGTAGCGCCTATCTACAGCAAGGTTTGAAAATACTCCCAGAACTCCCTTCCCATATCTCCGACAACCATCTCCAACCAAGAGCGCCAGTTTTTACGTTTTCCAACCTATTGTTACACCTTCGCCGATGGCCGGAGAGCCCGAAAGATGACCGAAAAATTCACAACCAATTAACACAGACCCCGTGCCCGGCTTACACTCGGACCATAGATGTTGACCAGTGGTTCGACTGAAAAATTCACCCGTTCCGACCCTCGCGACTGGGGTTGCTTTTGGGCTCGTACTCCGAACAATTCAAGGTCAGCTAGTGTCGGGCTCATTTTTCATTCCCGCTTGCGCTGATGCCCTCGGCGAGGCGGGAACCGAGAATCCGGATGGTACCGAGTGGGTGTTGGGAGTTGCCGCGAATGTGTCCATTGTTGTTTCGGGGCGCATGATCGTGCTCCCTCGTTTTCCGTTCTCGCCGCACGTCCATCAAATGCTAAATTTATTGCAACCCAACAAACAGCTGAACATGCCGGCCGCCGTGAAGGGTACTGGAGCAGCGATGGTGAGCGAACCGCGCCCGGTAGACGAAATGAATATCAAATAAAAACTTAAATAATTAGCATACTAATGTTCAATTAGTTCTTCACCTCGCGTTTTTGTCTGTTGTCTGTGTGTTTTATAGATATCATTGAACAAGTAGAGGGGAGTTAGTATTGAGCAGGTGGTAGGGTTAGAACTTTCAATTAAAGCCGGTCCCAACACTAGACTCGAGCCCATCCCTTGGTAGTTGTGGCAAATGGATACTTCCGCACGTTTGAAGACAAAACTAAATATTTCAAACATATTAAATTTTCTTTTTTTTTGTGTTATCTCTAATTCTACTTCCATCACATGTAAAATAATTAGACGGACAAGTATTCTTCTAGAATATATAACAAGAAAGGAAGCAATAAAATAAACCAACCCTCGCAGAAACAACTACTCAAATATTTCACCAATATCTGACATTCCTCACAACAAAGGTTTATTAGTCTCTACCTCCTATACTCTCTTTCTCTCTCTGGAACACCCACATACATCTTAAATTAGTCAAAGTGCGCTATAAACTAGATGCGCACGGTAGAAATAATAAACGCACCCTTACCTATCCACAAAAGGCAAAGCTTTTTTAGATAAGAAAATATTTCCCCAAAACGTCCTCATCGTGCATCGTTCGCCGTGTTTTAAAACCTCCACTGTGAAATGTGAAAAGATTTTAATCACGTGATGCGTTGACTGGAGTTTACCAGGAAAAGCGCAGCGGGGGAGCGCAGGGAATAATTAAACTAATAAATAATTACCATCAGCGCGTCCATTACTTTACGGCGCGTAACTCCTACCGGAAAATTAAGTGGAATACAAAACAAAAACTCGGCGCACTCGATCGCACAAAGAGAACCATCCATGAATGCCGGAGATCCTCCGCTAGCGAATGCAACATACGAAGCATGATGGAAGACATCAAACATCTCGCGAAAGGGAAGTTTCAGAAGAAGAAAAACATGCGATGAAAAAAGAAGAAACGTACGCCTCCATCTTCAAGGAGCAAAGCGGATAGGCAGCAACCAACTCGAAGACTGCAACTGGCCTCTAAGTAAATAAGATATTCCGCCGGGTAATGGAAAGGGTGGAATTCAAAATTGACCGACTACATAATTTTGCTGCTGTCCGCCGTTTTCGCCCGCGGATTAGAAACTATTAATACAAACACACAAACCCCTCGCAACTCCCTTTGCCTTCCCACCACCCAGCGGCGTTGCTGTTATCTTGAATGCGCGATCGTGACGGTTCGGTGGCTTTTCGGTATCGTATGTAAGGCTCGGATACTTGATCGTCAACGATGGTTACGGTTGCCCTTTTCGGGAAGGTGGTGCGTTTTTTCTCTCCTTTCATTTCGTACGTGTTACATTTATTTTTTTTTTCATCTCCCACAATCGCGATCGGGCTGTGGAGTAATCGCATGTGGGTTTTTTTTCGGTGCTCAAGCGCGTGAAGGTGGCTTTCCTCGGTGTACGATAGTGGTAATGGAATTGTAATTAGAAAACATGTAAAAGGAAGCAAAGGTCGAACAATTCAAAACGCACCGCGTGTTCGCCTTGGCACTCAATATGGCCACCTGGTCGGTCGGTATTCATCTGTCAATCATTCACCTTCGTTTGATACGCTCTTAGATCTAATTTAGACGTTCGCTGTCTGACTACCTCTGATCGGTTTCAGTTGACTCAATTTTTTTTCCTTCTGCTGTGTCACATGAAGGTTACAGTTAATTATAGCCTTCTCACACGGATGCGGAACGGCCGGAAACAAAATTGTGTGTAATCGAATTGACGAAAAGCAAAAAAAGGAAATGTTATTGTTCACTCCACTCTCCAATCAAAACCACCGGTTTCAATGTTGAAGCATAATGAAATTAGCAATCTTTGCAGCATAAATGCAACCCGGTGTCACCCGGTTGGGAATGTCACTCGATGGGCATTTCCACACCGTGCCGTGTGGTTAACGACTGGTAAGCAACGGCATTTTCATTTTGATTAGCTATTCTGACTTTTTTCTCTCTCTTGTATTGGTGAAACAAATTCCACCTCGGCCCATCCGGGTACACTAACTGTTTTTACTTACCGTCCCGTGGTTACTGTTGGTCGCACTGTTGGCCGTTGTGCAATGGTCGCTAATTAGTCGAGACTCGCATTCGGTTGATTAACATGTTACGGCTTGGATGGATGGTCAACCGCGTCATCCCCGCCGTTTCGGTGGAGCAGGGTGGAAGCGAACGTGGAAGGGTCAAACCAACCTCATCGAAGCGAGTCGCAATGTGTCAATTTGCCGATACGCTAAATGTCGTACTTGAGTGAAATCTCATTTATGCACCCCGTACTGGTGACGCTGGAAACAAATGTACTCGCTGCACCTGAAAGGGTGTGATGATGATTCGACACGTGTGACCTTTTACTGTTTCGTTACAAACCGCTTGGAAAAAAGAAAAAGCGTGAAATGGTTAGTAATTTCAAATTGTTTTTAACAAACAAACAAAATAAAATGATTTTTTTTAAAGTAAATAAGATAATCGTCTTTATTAGGAAGCATCTTCAAAGTAATTCTTCCCTTCTTATCGTCCATTATGGCTTCATTACGCAAACCTTGCCCCAGAACAATGCCCCACAATTGTTTAACATTGTGGCCCTCCCACAAACACTTACATTCCGCGGGAAACTCACTGTTCCATGCGAACCATCCTTCCATCGCCGGCAATGAACATTCTTCTAGCGAGTGGAGTGTCTTTAGTACCGGCTAACATGGTACGTGGCAACGCGCGGCTTAGTTTTATGACTTTTTAATAAAACACTATTAGCATGATTTGATGACCGAAGTGCTAGAGAACCGGTCAGTGTGCCTTTCCGGATGGTGGTTTGCCGCTCATGTTTTTTTTTTTTGTTGTTTTATTTGTGTCCTCCTCATCCGAGCTGCCGGGTGTTGGAACCGGGACGGCAAACACGCACCACAATGCAGCTTTTGTTAGGTTTAATTAGTATTCAAACTACAATTACCTCCTGTTTGTTCACGGACGTTCAAGACGGTGTACCTAGCTGGTCAGTCATAGACACCTTCTAGCCGTTATACTTCTCCAGCTCTCCACCAAACCGGACCGGCGTTCTTCCAACATTTTGCAGTATCAATAACAATGTAAATTTCGCGCTTACACGTTTGCACACAAGTCGCGAAAACCTTGGCCATGGTACCCAGTCCTAGGTATTAATCAATTAATCACGATCAGCACCCGGGCACATGTATGTCGCACAGTGATCGTTTAGTTTTCTTTTAATTTTTCCTCCTCCAGTTGTTTTTCTACATTTCCCCCCGACCGGTGGGGTGCTAGTTGCGCAAGTAAATATGGCTCACCCGTCACGTCATGCGCCAACCATCAACCCCTTTGGGTGAAGATCCCACCGTTCATACCGTTGCTAATAATGTTTCCTTCTTGCTGTTTATTCTCTTTGCAGGTGTGTATTGCTCTCTCGCCGGAGCTAAAATTCCCTATTCCTACAGCGTTCGTTGGAAGCTTGGGCCCGAAACGACGCATTGTAAGTACGCATCGTATGTGGACGTGTTTATTTAATTCCAAAATCGTACTACCGGTAAGCGCAACCTCGCAACGCTCCCCTCTGGCTGGCTGCTGGTGGTTTTGGCAAATAGTTATCGAACTTGCATACCAAACTACTGTTTCCATCGCGGAACTGGAAGAATTTATTATAATTCATTTTTTGGCTTCCTCTGACCTTGAAACGTTGAGGTTGCAGGGGGCTTTAGTGGAATAAATTGGCTATTAAGTAACACCTGTCACATCCTCTTTGTAAGTATTTGTTTTCGATTCAACAAAGTTACTGTGCTTTGTTTCATTTTTCAATGTTTAATACATGTTTTTCATGTTGTACACCACTCTAAGATTGTGTCATTAAAACCTTTTCTTATGATACACGCAAAGAAAAAATTAAATTACAAACGGTTTCCATCTTCGTTCCAAATTAAGCTCATTTTAGTAACATCCTTCACCGAGCTGCCTAACATTACTGCCGCACGTATCCTTTGCCGCTCCGCAAACAAGCGCCAGCAAAAGCAAAATGGACAAAATTCAATTCAAAAACCACAGCGGTCAACCGCATCCGCCACCGGGTAACGCACACCAACCGATCGACGATAAGTGGTTTTTTGAAAATTTGATTTTTGTGTAAAAATAACTACAAGAACGTCATCCACTCTGGCGAGCACTTTCTACACAGCAAAATGGTACCTTTCCCATTTTTTTTTGTCTTGGTTGTGTGTGTGTGTTTTGTTGTTTCGCTGTTACGAATAAAACACTCCGACTCATTACTGGGCAGCGCGCGGGCCGTGGCGCCTTTTAACCTCAATTTGAACCATCCCTTTTTTATGGCGCAAGAAAGATGTGCCTTTCGTCTAAGATGTGGCCCGGTTCTTCTTTTTTTGTTTCACTTCCTTTCAGGCTGTCAGCATGGAATAGGGGCGAAATGTTTGATACACTTTTTCCATTAAAAACCGAGTGATCCTGACGCTCCAATGTTATTATTACAATCAAACGTCGAAATCTACTTTTAATGTGTTTTGCTCCGTGAATCATCGTTTGCGGACGGATTCAACCGTACGGACAACGTTGGCCCATAAAACTGGACCCGAAGGATCTGGTGAGGCTGCCGATGCAGCCTGTAAAAGAAGGCTTCTTTCTCCAAAACCCGAACCGGTTTCTTCACAATGTAATGCGCGTACGACGGGAATTGAAAAGCAAACCAACCTCATCAGCTGATAAGGAGCGCACAAATGTGTCCATCAAACACTGTACCAGCTAGAAAGTGGCAAGCAACACATTCTCACCTCACATTAGCCGCATCTAGCGGTTACTTGCAGCAGTGCTCCGAATTTTTAACCTTCCCACGCGGTTCATTTTCATCCGCCATTTTCTCTCTCTCTCTTCCGTCCTTCCGCGTATGACGCATGATCGCGCATGACGGTCAGGACACTGCATCCTTGTTTCTTAGCCTTCCGGCAAGAAAAAGCTTAGACGTTGGGCTTCTTTTTTATGACCACCACCTTGCCGTGCCAGCTACTTTCACCCAATTTCTTTTCGACCGGTTGGGCTTGGTTTTATTACCCATCATCCCGGTTTATCAGAACCACCAAGCATCGAAATGTCCGAAAAACATCTTCATCCCTCTGGTGTTTGATGCTGAACCCCTTAGAATTCCATTGCCATACACACGCACACCGTCCTGGACCAAAAAAGGACCAAAGTCCGGGCGACAAAGTCATAAAAAGGACAACTACCACCGAATGTTGACTTGAATGCGTCTTACTTCACTTATCAGTACGGACGGAGATTTATTTTTCCTTTTATTGTTCGTACTCAGGGATGGCCTAAAGGAAAGCCAGCATGTTCCAGACGTACAGAGCCGTACATTTCTCAAATTCGAAATTTCTTCACGAGATATTGTGTTTGGAAAGGATCTTCAGCTTGATGGACGTTTTTATGGAACATTTTCTGCAGCAAACCTGATAGGAATGCACATAAAAATAAGTTTTAATCCGAAACATTTCGGAACTCTTATTCTGAATCCTTTCATTGTAGTTATGTACTCGAATAGATTGTATGGAAAAAAAAAACTGACGAGATGGTGCAGAATTTTATGTACAAAATTGAAGCTTTAGTACAGCTTTATTAGGCGAGGGTATGAAAGCTAATTTAATCGCATAAAAATAATTCTAATGATGTGAGAACAACACTCATCCACCAAAGTGGCAAATGTTTGACGATCGGAACATGTCCACATGTAACAACACGACATCGCCGGCACATAACTCTTTGCCATCCCGGGCGGAGCACGACCACCGAAAAAGCCAAACGAGACCAAATTTATTTTCCACTCGTACTCCATTTTATTTCTCCATGCGATTGTTTTCCTATCCATCTCCCTGTACCACTGGCCACGCGACACATGAAAGCGACACTGGTACTGGTACAGACACGGCCCCCTTCCTCCCCCAAACCCTTTGCGCAACCCGAGAGACATCCTTCTTGGTCTCCACGGACAATAGGAGTTGCAGCGGGAAAAAACCGTGCAGAAACATCGGAACTGTCCGGAAAAATCTTCTGCACTGCCATGAACATGCTACGCACCCGAGCCACGAGGTGGAAAGCGAGACCGAGAAATGGCTCATAAAAATTATTACTTTTCGGCCATAAACCACTCAGTGCCTTTCGGTGGCAAAGAAGCCACCCTCCACCCGGTCCGGTTACATGTGCGAGAGCGATCGGCTCTGGCTAAAGGATATTTTTCCACCGGATTGGGACGGACCCGTGCAGAAGCGGTCTCGTGAAAACAGGCATTCCCTAGCACTGGTGACCGTCGCTTGCTGCCTGCTGGACCGTAATAAAATTATCTTTCCCTTATTCCATGCTCGATAAAAAGGGATGATGGAAGGGAGGTGGGAGGACGGGATTTTTCGCACTGGGTGCCCCAAGCACGAAGGGGTGGGTTCGGTTTCGGACGCCCGGTACCCCCTCGGTTGATGGCTGATGGTGACTGACTGACATAAAATTCCGCTGTCCCAGACAAATTGTCTCCTCTGCGTCTGTGACGTGGTTATGCTTTATGGAGCAAAAAAAAGAAGCTTCCCACCAGAAAATGATAAGGAAGAAAAAATATGTATTAGCAGCCCGGCCCCGAGTCTAGCTGGGGGAACTGGGAAACGACGGGGGGGGCGAAACTGTCGTGACGCGACGGCTCGTGGCCGGTGGGAAAATATTGATTTAAAACTTTTTAATACTTTTTCCACAGCGAACGCCATTCAGGGTAAGCGTTTTTGTGTGTGTGTGTTTTTTTTTGCTTCAAACTGCTTGATCTATCCTTTGCGCTCGGAGGCGTTTTTTTTTTCCCTGCGCTGGAATCCCTATGCAAAAGTTTACACACCAGATCCGTATTTTGGCTTTGTTGTCTTTGACCTCTTAGCTTAGCGTTGGTCGGTGTGGTGAAAGGGAGGAGTAAAAGGGGGAGTGCGTCATAGGTCCCTAGGAGCGACGAAAAGTCCACTTTTACAGCATCACTGGCGTCGTGATTTATTACGGCTAGTGAATGTACGCGCACGAGCTGGAGTTTGATACGCTCGTTGCATACATGGACAGCAAAGTAAGTTAGCAATGGCTTTTTTTCCATGGCAAAAAAAATAAACAGGACACAAAAAAACAATTTAATTAAAATAATGTGGAACAACACAACTAATCAAAATGAACAATATTGAGATACAAAATCACAAAGAAATGAGTTCATATTTTTTAAAAAATGTCAACCACTTCATTACCTAACTTAAAGGGCAATCCCTTTCTACTACAACTGTCCTTTAACGATTTGTGCACTTGCGTTCGTCTCCTGTTTCAATTGGAGGCACGACCGAGACACCCCTATAAGTACAGTATTCCAGCGAAACTCGTCCGAAAATAACTTCACACATGGAAAAAAAATGCCTGCGGCCTTCGCTACGGCGGTTAGTCGGTGGTTTTGTGGTTCGGTAAACACACGCGCGCAAAAAAAACGCTTCTCCTCACCCTAACACCCACCCACTCCCGCACCGCAAACATCGACACATCCCTGAAAGAGCAAAACCACCCCAAAAACCACCCCCGATATCAGCGGCGGGCGGGAAATGGAAAACAGTGCAACAGGAAGGAAACAGCAATGAGATGAGAAAACTCAAAGAACAAAACAGAACGGAAACGATCGCATCGTGTTGAGCGTAACGTAAACCCTGTAGTACGATATGTCCCCTTGTCTACCTTTTCCGCTAAATGGGGTGGTGGCTTTTTTTATGTGGGGAGAAAAACATCGTCGGGGAAGCGTCGGTATCGCTTAAACGCGGCGTCGTTACCGTCGCCTTTTGACCAGATTACACACCTTCAACCACCACCAACGCTCAACCGTACTTCTTCGAAGAGCAGTTCAAAGGTTGGGTGTTGGGCGACCGAGAAAAAAAAGAAAAACAAAGCAAAAAAATAAAAACACGAAATAAAGAAGCAGTTGATTCACCACGCAATTTTACGCATCCACCGAAAGGGAATTCCGATTCATCCCACGATGATGACGATGGTGATCGTGGGTGGGTATGATGGTGATGAAATGATGGGCGAGTACCTATGGTTTCGTCCTGGGCCGCCTCCGATGCAGCAGCCCGGAGAAAACAGGAAAAACAAAACACACAGTCAAAAAAAAAACATAAACACTCCAAGAGGCTTGCTTGCGAGTGGAAGCGAAATAAAAATAAGCCAATAAAAGACGACAACGAGTGAGCAGGCAAGTGTATGAGCTGCAAAACGAACAACAAGAAGTAGAAGAAGTCTCCCGTTTGCTTCGCCCCCCCAAAAAGGTAAAGGAAGATCCGCCTTATTAGCTTAGTCGATGAAGGAGGCAAAGAAAAAACAAAAACGAGCAGACGGTGCGTTCGGATTTTACGGTGCGAACGCGATGTGGTTATTTATGCTTGTTTATGACGAAATGAACCACTCAAAACCGATCCTTACCACCGACCGATCAGGACCGTCGGTGGCACGGATTTCCTCGATGACAAGGTGTGATTCGGTACGATCCGTAGGCACACGTAGCGAGCAACATAATCGAGTGCCGGAATGGGGCGGAATAAAAAGCGAACCCCAAATGGAATGGAGGGATTTCCCATGTTTTCCGACCACTTGGACCAAATGGTAGGCCAGCATTGGGTACGGAAAAGAGATTTTCACTAAATTCGGTAGTGTTGTCGTCGGCTGGTAGTGTAGTTTGGGTATGTGTGTTGTGTTTTTTTATGATCCATTCTAGACACCAGACCGTCATGACCGGAATAAGTTTAGTGATGTCAGGTTTCGGTTAATCCGTTGCTTCGTTTGAGTCTTCATTGCATTCCAATCTATTCGGTTCATGTGTTCCTACTTATGTGAAAGGAAGTTTACTGATGTAACTCCTGCTTTCTTCAAATGTACTGTGAGTGGAGTATGTACAATAGTTTGTCTAGCTATGTTAACAAAGCTATCAGGCGTTATATTATTCACTGCCACTAAACTTCAATTTTTGACTCTTACTGTCTCAAGGCTCTCTGTTTATCGTTTGTCCGAAGTGGTTTTGAGTATTATTCCATTCTATGGTGTCCTTAATTCATTATCTGCGTCAGAAAATTACATGTTCCCAATAATTTTGATGACATCCCAGAGTTTCCAAGATATTCATTACTGACATAGTTCATCAATATCAATACTCTGCCCAGGATTCTACGACACATTATAGCATTCTATTCCGGAGAATCCTTGTCAATGGTTTTTCCGTCTCATGTCAGTTAAAGTTTGTGCTATTTGTCATTTTTCTTTTTCTTGGTTTCTATAATTTATTTTTATTTTATGTTTTTAATAATTTAATTTAATTTTTATTTAACCTGTCACTTAAATGTAAAATTTAAAACTCTGTCTTTTAAAATAGTATCAAAAAAGGAAAACCGAATACCAAGGGCATAGGACAAGGAGCGAGGCGTAAAAAGATGAAAAAAATAAATGATATAGAAAAATTACAACAACAAAAAAAACAATAAACAAATCATAACGAAAGATATGGAAAATTAGGAGGAAGTAAGATTAGAAGAAAAGGTAATACGAAACCGGAACGAAGCAACAGAATAGAATAGAATTAAATCAAAGAGAGGGAAGAAACTATTGAACTTTCGGAAGCAGACAAGCATCGGATCGTTATGGCAGTATCGAGTAAATGGCCTTAATCCCTAACTTTATGCAGCGTTCCATATAATTTGAAATAGATCCACAAAGTTTAGATTCTATTAATTTGCGACTATTTTTCTCAAACTATTTTTTTTTTTTTCACTGTTGAATGTTGATAATATTGTATTTTAGTAAATTGTGCTCCAAATCCAACACCCAAAACAGAAGGTAAATAGCCATTACAGAACACCTTTGCAAAGGGACAAAAAACGGATTCCTTTACGAACTGATTGTTGCATGGTGGCATTTTTATTATCAAATCAACCGTCCCAAACGCTAAAACTCCCTCCCGGCAATCGTTTATATTTACTCACTAACGAATAAAGTCATACCGGCGCGTAAGGCAACTTCATTTTTTCCTCATTGCAATAATTCCACCCCTACAGCCAGCCCGTACCATCGTCCTCGTGTAATATAATCGTTGTATCATTTATTTCGATTTTATTACATGCGTACTGCTCGTCACACCGAGCGCACTGTCATCCAAGCGCCTTCCGTTGACAACTTCCAGCGCAAGCGGTCCAGAAGAAAGAGCGTGGGGTGCTGCTTTTGTTTCTTTCTTTCTCTCTCTCTCTCTCTCTCTCTCTCTCTGAGTAAATACCAGCCCCAAAAGCTCCCTTTTTCGCACTCCACCAAGTGCGGGGTTGAGTTTATTATGCTGTGTACCCTTTCCCTTATGGTGGGAGCGGTTTCGTTTTGTTTTACCTCGGAGTTCGGTGGAAAAAAAACAAGTGGCCGTAGAAGATGATCGGTGTCGGGAAGGATGTCGCTGGCAACCAGTCAGTACTTGACAATGTGCCGTAACGCCGTGTCGTTGCAGACGACGGACGGTGTAACATTCTGCTGCCGCATAAACGATCCCTTAAGGGATGCGAGGGTGTGTCCGTCGCCCGGTTGGGTTGTGCAATAAAACGCGAAATAAAATAAAACGTAATGTGCTGAAGTACGTACTAACAATCATGGCGAACGAAACAACTGCGAAGTCGTTTTGTGCTTGGGTCTTGGGATACTTTCTTCCCACAATACTATCGTCGGCCCGTTCTGCATGGTCTGGATTTGGAATGAAGTGACTCCACGCAAAGGACACGCGGAGTGCGAAAAGGGAAGAACTAAACTTCGGTTTAAATTATACACTTTTGTGGCGCTTTGGGATTTCTTAGCCTGTCCAGCATAATTAGCTAGAGCGGAAGAAAAAAACTTCTCACTTCAGTGCTAAATTGTCACATTTACATTTTTGGTTTCCTGCACTAAAAATTGGTTTGTTTATCTGAAACAAAACGCAACTTCATTTTTAAATATTTACCCTTATCTCAACGATTCCGAACAGCGCCAGTTACCATTAAGTATGATCACCCTCATGCCTTTTCTTTCCGCCCCCCAGTGAACACCAGTGAAGGTCACAACAAGTTTCCAATTATTTGTCACCAAACTGTATGTGTCACAATGAGCCGCAAACAGTAACCGAACCCCGTACCATATGCATGAAGGGAGGAGACCAGTAGCCATAAGCCATCATGAGGTTTAATTGAATAATTCCCATCAGAACGGAACGAACCGAATAGTTTACCGCACCGCAACAGCAACAATAACACTACACTCCCTCCCTTCTTCCCACCCCATCAACCGGGAATCGTGGGAAGGGTGGACCTGGCACATCTGCACGCCACATTTTCTCAAGTGTTTGGTGCACGATTGCACATGAGGTATTACACTTCATCTTCACCGCTTAAAAGCGCGTATGGATTTGCTTTACCGAAACCGCGTAATATTGTTTTAAAATTCGGGTCCGGTTCGGGTCCGGAGATACCACCCGCCGCTCATGTCCTTTCCTGGATCGGAGGCTGGACTGGATCGGAATGTACCGGGAGATAGATCGCGCCCGTTCTCGCTTGCACCGCTACGGCTTTCCCTTGCGCTCGGCTTTCGGGTGTGTGTGTGTGTGGAGAAGATTCGCTCAACCGCACGGGGAGCCAATAATAACAATAATCTTAAATCATCGCCTGAGTGCTTAGACGCGGCTGCCGCAAACATGTCTGCCACGGATGGTGGACGCGACGGAACGGTGCGCGGTGGATGGCGCGCGGCCGCAGTGGCTTAAGATTCTATTATTAATTCCTACCGTCATAGAGACGCAACCGTTTGAAGTACATTTACGCGCTTAATCGAGTGCTTTTTTTTTCTTCGTTGGTTGTTGCCGGTTACGCGGGTGCTCCGTGTGTATATGTTGTTCGTGTGATGAATTCCGAAGGGGTTTATTATGCTGGATCGAGCGGGACGGAAACAGTCCTGCGGGGCGAGCGGGAGAATCAAGATTTCGGGCGAGCTAATGCGTGGTTTGCTTTGTATTTAAATACATTTCAATAATAGTTGCCAAGTAATCGAAACATTTCGTTCTGGTGCTCCGTTTCTTTCTTCAATTATCGCTTTCCCTTTTCCACTTTGAGGGGTGAGTTTATTCAATCAGATGATTTATCTCACGGTACTAAGATTTTATGTGGCATGTACTCTGCTACCCTTACTTTATGCTCTGTTCCAGCTTTTCATGTCATGTTCTTTATTTTTAATCCACTTTTTCTTTAACCAGTTTGCCTCTTAAAAGATCACTTAGGCTTTTTCGATTTTTTAATTATAACTTCCACTTTGCTCTAATGATTAAGTTCTAATAAAATATTGTAAAACCGCTCTCACAAAAACACAGTGGCTTATACTTGAACACTCTTTGCCCAATAAATCGTGGATGTGTTTTTTAGGTTTCTTTCTAAACAAATAAAAACCCCATTTCTGCTTCATCGACGATTTGCCGCACTTGTGCTTTCTTCCCCAGCAAACGTAAACAACGACCACCAGCTCGATCGACGATTAATCAAAACAAGTACAACATTTTGATCGACCTCGATCACGATTGCCTACAGCTTCAGGTTATGTTTAGCTTCACAGTTGCTAGGTAGAAAAAAAGAACCGATAAATTTTAAGATATTCATTTCACAACACAACCTCCCCCCTCAATGTGTGTGTGTGGGTTATGCATGCGATCTCGTTTATTGCAGCGAGTGGCCTTTGCTATCGATGCGTTTTTGACCGCTTGTCATTTTTTAGCTGCGTCCGATCATCGGATAACCATCCTTGAAAATTGTATTTTATTGCACCGATGCTGACTCGTTGCACCGCACTATTGCATCTCCAGTGCCAGCCGTCGCTTTAGGAGCGTTAGATAATTTTCCCAAAACAACAAAACAACACACATAAAAAAACACACAGATACAACCAACCTAACAGCAGCTGCAATTGGCCGGTCCGGATGGTTGGCTGTCGGTCGTAAAAACCGATTTCATGCTCACAAACTTTTACAGCGCGAATCAAATGCGAGCTCACGGTTTCAACGCCGCCATCGTAAAACAATTGGAGGAAATAAAGCTAATAGAAACCTCAATGACAGAAAAAAACATAGACCCACACACACACACAACATCAAGGTGCCTTAAAACGCACCCAAGGAGAACGATGGCATTTTTGGTAGATTTTTTTCCGTACGATAAACTATTTTACCATCATAATGAGGAACCTGTGGATGGAACAGGGAAATCTTACCACATACATGCACATTTGGCATAAATTAGCGGCAAACTCTGGTTAGCAGAGAAATATCATATCTGCCCGTGGGCAATGTATGTGTTTTTCATCACCTCCGCGATAACCAACGGTGGAGGATGGACAGAGAAAAAAACCACCCAAACCTCAAAAAGCCAAAAATCAAACGGCTTTTGCTCGGTGACACCAACTGCAATCATGTGGTGAATTAATCCCGTCGCGATGCGATCATATATGGTTTTTATCCGCTGTTCTGCTCACTGTTTGTCAACTTCCCAGTTTGGCACGAAAGGGGCGGGCAATAAAACCAACATTTAATTAAAATAATCATTTTATTTATTATTACACCCTTTTTCCTCCAGCCTTCGGTGTAAGTTGCTACAAGTTTTCAAGTGTGGCATGTTGTTTTTATTACAAAAAAAAATCTGCTTGTTAAAGTTGACGCTCTCGCACGAAACGTATCTGAAAACGCTAACTATTATGTTGGTAATATTTTTTGCTTTAACCTCACTCGTCCGTTCTACCCACGCCGGAATTGGTCGATGATTGCCGGAATGAAAAATAAATTTGATAAATGGCTTGTAATATCGATTGTGTCTTGTAATTATTATCGCCTCCCCCCCCCCATCCCTTATCCTCCCAGTACACGTACACACCGTGCGCTTAATGATAGCGAGGTAAAGGAATGAGTGGTCAATCGTTTAAAACCTATTGATCAAAATGGAAATTTTAAATGGATCAGCATAAGTGAAAAGTGTATCCTGCAGCCGGCGGGGTCGGGTAAAACAATTGCAAAAAAATTAATATATAACCGCATTAAATGCAATTGTTTTCTGTTTTTTTTGCTCTCTTTTTACATGCAAAAAAAAAACTCGTTGGTTCATTTATTTCATTCATTCATAGCTGATAGTGTTTTTTTCTTCTTTGTTACCACTCACGAGTTCGATTTTTTTGCATTCTGTAATGAGTGGAAAAGCAATTGTGTTGTTTTTAGTTTTTTTCCGTTGCTTTCGCCACGGTCACAACAATCAGTGGGTAAGGTAAAACAATAATATCAACAAAACTACATCCTGCCAGCCGCTATCCACGCATAAAACTCCTGCTTAACCATCGAGCTAGCCTCCCCGCTCGATGAAGTGATAATCGCATATGTTTCGCTAACCATGAAAACTACATCGCCCAACCAATAACAAAAAAGGAAATAAATTGGAAAAAAAAACGTTTCACCTATTGTGTACACAAAAAAAAGGTGCAATAATGCACCTACTGAGCTATAACAAAAAAAAACGAATGCATCATACTGAGGGCTGGTTTGTGCGCCATGGTAGAAATTAATTTCAATATTGAAACGATTGTATGGTTTATTGAATCGAATAATGGAATCCTGCGGTGTTACGCGTGAACAGTGGATGGCCCAGTGGACAAGAGAATCTTTTCCGATTTTACCTCTTTTTGTTTGCTGCATATGTGTCGTTCCTTTATGCTGAATGATGATATGCCATTTCATCATACACGCAGGCACGTGGTTCAGTACGCCACACGGTTGGGGTCAAGCGTTTTAAATTCCTTTTCACACTGGATTAAACCGTTCCACCGAAACTACGGTAATGGGATGCAGCAGTCAAACATGATTTAAAAGATATGGACCTGTTGCAGCTGGCTGATCTGCCTCATTTACTCCTTTAAAGATAATTGCTCTGTTTATCGAACTTAATCGTTTCTAGAGGTAACTGTTTTTAGTTTTGATTTTGAATTTAGCTTGTTTTCAAATTTATATAGAAATTACTGGCATAACATGATCAACAGAAAATTGCAGAAATAGTTCATCATTTAAATGTATGCTTTATTTTTATTTGTTCGACTACTGATGTCTCATAAAGCAAATTTAATAAAATTGGCTTTGTAGAGTTTTGCAGCTCAAATCACAACGTTTGCATTCATTCTCATAATTTGCAGTTTCGATGTCATACTTCCACGTTGGCAAGTGACGTTTTTAAAATATGTCATGAAAACAGTTAATAATGAGATAGAATGCAACCGTTGCAAATTAAGATGGATTTTTTTTAAAGGCTGTCGATTGCTTTTCATACAAAAAGGAGCGTTTGCCCCGTATATTATAAATCTATTTGATGAAAACCATCGGAGTAGGCCATTTCAAAAAATCAATTGAGAGATAAGATGAACATAAATGACAGCTCGTGATCACGAGGAGCGACCGAATGACTCCATCCATATGTCCTTGATAGCAATGAGAAGACCTTAGAATTAAATTTAAAAGTTTAAATAGGCCAATAACTACAAATCCCAAATAAAACGAACACAAAATACAATGAGTTCAAAAAATAATTTAAGTGCTTTAAAAAATCAGTTTTGTAGTGTTTTAGAACTATTTTATTACATATTATCGGACAAAAAAGTATAAATAGGTGATCCGCTATTAGTTCCCTTCATTTATTCTACTGTCCCACACCTATTACGTCCCTTATGAGTTTTTTTAATTAAAAATATACAAGTAGACGTATACTTTCATGTCGCACTGTATATTTAATAGCTTCAATGATTAGGTTTTGATGAACCACACTTCATTTTTTTTTCTTTGTAAGATTCACTTTCGGATGTTTCGGGAACGATCTCTCACATTTCTCAAATGGCGAAAGTGTGATGCGAGGTATGAACACTATCACCATCGAAACGTCACTCCACTACTGGAGCTTTAAACTGATTACACGTTATAATTACTTCGATATGAAAAATAGTAGTTCATTTTCCACTACACATCATACGGAAGAAAATGAATGAAATAATTAAAAATAACACTTTCCTCTATGAGGGAAAAGTGAAATAAGGTGCAATAGTATTTTCCATTTAAAAACAAAAACTTTCCTCTAATTCAAACTCCCCATAGCAACTGATCTTCTGCTCTCCCAAGCACGAACCAGCCTCATTAACGGAATGATTCGAATATGTGTGGCTGTGTTCAGGCACGCATTAGATGTGAAAGTGATTTGCTGATTGTTTGTGGTCACTCACATCCATATTCAGCCATTCCACGGGGGCTTAGCTAACCAACACACGAATGGTGACGTTTTCTTTCCTCTGCCAGCACTAAAACGGTCGCTTCCTCAGTACTCAGCGATAAACAATGCGAAGATGGAGGGGACCATCATTTGGAGTGTCGAAATCAAGCCTTGAAAATTTAGTTGCGCTCCCCTGCAGTGCACGCAAGGTTCAATGATACAATCTCAGCACGGTGGGTCGCATTCAAACCAGGGGCAAACCAGAGAAAACCCTCAGCTCCGCTGATTGCGTCGGTAAATGGCAGCTTATCAAAGGGTTCCTAAACACCACGATCACAGTGATGGATGTAGTTTTATTTTATTTCCAAAAGGAAGCTTCACGTAAGCATTTGCAAACAGTTTATTTTATTGCAAGAGCATCCAACTTCACGCTTGCCTTCCAGCAGCAAACGATTGTGCGTGAAGTTGTGAGACAGTGCCATAGTTGTGCTTTTTTGTTGCTGTTGCCGTTACTTACGCTGCTTAGAGCTGCATTCCGGTTGCGTTTGCCGGTTTCGATTAATTTTAAACCACACAAATGTGACATGAGATGACGAAAATCATCCACACAGCAGCAAACAGTGGAGGAGTGGCGTACGGTGCGAGAGCATAGAAGCGGATTGCGATTGCAGGTGAGATTGAATAAGAAACCCGAAACCACGGACTAGTTTTTGGGCAACTTTCACACCGTTTTGCTTTCCTATTGGCTTCACGCTGCGATGCGATTGCGCGCTGGATCGTTGCATACAGTGAGGATCGTTGCTGTCTGCTTACTGCGACGCCATCAATGATTTGATGGAGGTTGGATTTAATTACCTTGTTTTTTTTTTTTTTTAGAAAATCGCCATACATTTTCTTTTGTACTTGCTGGCGTGCGTGCTAGTACTCCACGTCATACGGTATTCATTTTCTCTCTTTCGCTCTGTGGCGTTATTTTGTTGCGTAGCGAAATTGTTTGATTTACTGATTTGAGTCCCCGTCGTGCCGTGGAACTTTCAAACCTATTTTTGTACGTTGAATTTAAAAGCTATAAGACGATAAATCTTCAAAACTGACGTCTTAAAATTGTCATCAACTAGCGATTCAACTATTTCGACGTTCCGCACCCACTTTTAAGGTGGAAAAACAATTTCCATTTTTATGTTTCTCTTTCCCTTAGAGAAGAAATTAATCCTAACGAGACACTTTATGCAAAGCAAAATGGCAAGCGCCATTTCTTCTTCTTCTGGTTCACTCTTTGCGATTTGCACTCACGTTTCCCATACGGCAACCAAAATGGAACCATATGATGGAACAGCATTCCATCGTACCGTCCCGCGTCCGCGGTTGCTACCGCGGGACGGTTTTTATTTTTAAGCACATATATACATATTTTATCCGATTACCGCGTCAAATTGCGTACCCGCCCGTTGTGATGCGGTGGTGAGAATTTTTTCGGCAATCCGAATGGTTCGAAAAATTGCGCACGTCCGGAAGCAGGCAAGATCACGGCGAAGATGGACCCCGCCTGGTTTGAATGCGACGCGCTCAATCGGCTCAATCCCGGACGGGAGAATTTAGCGCGAATTGAATAATTCTACGGAAGATGCTGGAAAGAGTGGCTGCGTTGTGCCTGTGTGTTCGTGACAGAGACGCAAGGTTGGGACCGCTGCTGCGCTTCTTTGGCGCGTCGGCGTTTTCGTGCATGTGCGCAACTCGCGCGAACAAGTGTCGCGTACGGCTGTTTTCTATTAGCCGAAAGGAACGAACAAACAACAGCGCAGTTTGATCGAAATCCGTGACGGGGTAAAGTTTTTCGGAGTGCTCTGATCGTATTATGTGTCATTGCCGGAAAACGGCTCCATGACCGAGGCAAAATAATGGCTGCAAGTCTAGATGGAAAGCAGCTGTTTAAAGCGGGTCAGGCATTCCTCAAGAGCGGATCTGTGAAAATGTTGCAGTAACATTTGCTCAATGGCAAGTTTCTGAGGAGATCTAGAAAAGATGCAGGCCCACCCGCAGAACTCTTCTAAACTCCATGTGGATGATCTAGAAGAATTATACGGACTGGGTTGTCCGGTGTTATTGGCATGACGTGACCTAGGGAGTATACATCGCTGTACAATAGTGACTTCATCGTACAAACTTGCAGAGCTCGGCGACCTTTACACATCCAGCGACAAAAATGTTTCTGAACATCTTCCTTTCGGACTCAGCTTCGAGCGTTTTGTTTGGACGTCATCCATGTCTAAGAGACATACGTGACATACAAGACATACTTGTGATATAATTCCAGCTTCGACAGTATAATTCCTTAATATCAGTGTTATTGGAGTTACTCAAGACTTCGAAGATGCGATCACCTACCTGTACGTCACCCCTGTGTAGGACAGAATGTGTAAGCTGAACCACTGGTGATGCAACTATCATTTTGATTTTTGTCTCGTCAATCTTTAACCCGAAGTTTTCCACCGACTGATCGATCCTTCGGTAGACATCTTAGACCAAGTGTCAGATATCGAATATGCTCCCCGAAGATTCCACTCCTGAATCACGGCTGGCCATCTGTAACGCTAGCTACTGGTAAGAGAAAGGAGTTTTCCATCCTCAAGAACCTGTCATATGATAGACAAGTTCAGAAGGATTGGCCGGGACTCCAATGACTATCCAGTCATATGTGGCATTGATGTGTATGACGAGATATGTTAAAATGCTGCTCTTCGATGTTTTCCAAGATCTAATCAGTTTGCTAATTCTCTCTAGTTTTCTGTTCGAGACTCCTCTCTGATAGTTTCCAAATATTTCTTCTAATGTGACAAGTTGTTCTAGCAATGTTGGGAAGGTGGCATGCAACACCGTAATACTACCTAATAATATGGTAATACGTGGTAGGTGAATCCAAGATTCTCATCACAAGACATTGATTTACTCATTAGTAAACTTTTGCTCAATTGAAGTTTGAAATTTAAAATTTATCTACTGAATTTTGAGGATTGACCAATAAGCAAAAATACATCAAACTGGATACATGATTTTTGAAATTATTTAATAACTTTTATCTTTGCAGTTTAAAAAAACAGTTGTGTGTAGTGGAGCAGTGTCCCACACATTCCAATTTACAGCGATAAGAAAAATCAACGGTGAAATTCGTAATTGCATTTTCCGCCACTCGTCGCTTACGTCACGTACTCGAGCATGCACTCTTATGGCCTCCGCAAAGCTACCCAACAGCCTTTGTCATACTTGTGAGTGTGTATGCATGTGAATTTGTGTTGCTACTAAGCTACCATTATTACTGGTAATATGCCGCGATTAAGCGTTATTTTCTCTAACAGCGAAAACGGTCCGTATGAATCATTTAAATATTTAATCTTAATTGCCATTATCATGACTATTCATTGGTCGGCAGTATGGCGGCGATGGCACACCGATGCATCGGCGGCGGGTCATTTCGGTCTAATGTTCGTGCAGCGCGCATTAGCGGTGCCGCCGGACCGGTGGTGCAGGCAGGCAGGTGATGTGTTTCGCTATGACGGTGCCCTTGGCCGGGCAGGGGCTGGACAAAAAAAGGGCATGAATTTATGATTGCAAACCGTGCAACGGGGGGGCTGGGCTTGTTAAACTAATCCCAGCCCAAGGTTTATCCGTCCATCTATCCGTTCTTCGGCGACGCTACCGGTTAGCAGCAATTGGTTGTGTTTTCTAAATGCAAAACAAAGCAACAGCAAAAAAAACCTAACCACACGTACAACGAGCGGACGAGTGCGTTCTATTATTTCGTCCCGGTTACAGTTCGAGAAGTCGTTCATCATCGGGAAGATGGTTGCGGATGCACGATCATCTTCCCGTGCCGGGAAATGGCGGGTTTAGAAATTGCAAACCCTAGTAACTAGAGGTCTTACGAGGCGGACGTACACACACACACACACAGAGCATAAATAAAAGCACGCCAAGACAAATAAAGAAACCGGGCCTAACGAGACCGAAAAACCAGCGGGCAGCAGCATTTGAAGCTATTTGAAATGATTAACTGCAATTTAGCGATCACCATCATCCGTCACCGGCGCGTTCCCACCCCGGTACACCTCCCAACCTCGAGGTCAACAGGGCTGTGTTTTCGCGAATCGGTTTGCCCTTCCACGGCTATTTATTTATGAGTACGGCATGCAAATTGTGTACATGGCCCGATCCAGGGCCTTCCCAGCGCCAGCTTCCCGTTTGCGCGGTGACGCTCGCGTGAGTTAATGTCGATGATGTGGGTCATGTCATGTAGGATGATTATCTGCCCGCTTTGCACTGATAAGAAGCGGTGGCACAATTGGACAAATGTGTCTCGTAAATTCCACCATTTCGATGGGTACAAACAAGGGGCACGTTTGTAAAAGGGTTTCGATTACACGATTACGGTCGTCTCTTGAGTTCTTAGTACAAAAATACTCAGAAGTTGAGCTGCTTAATATGCACTTTTTCTGCAATGAAAGTTTTCCAAACGAGCTATCACAACTACACATCCTTCCATCACACAATTCTTTGCTGGTAAAGGTGCAAACAAACACTCAAAAGCAAAATAATCGCCATTGTTGTGTTTTTTGGAGAACTCCTTTACTACTCCACCAGCGAAAGCCTTTTTCAATCGCCTCTCTAAAAACGGAGAATGTGCATCGCATCGCACAAATACTTTCCCAGCGGAAGGGCCCGCTCGATTAATCGCATCTACGATACAGACCATCACCCAAAAGCAGCTTATGCCGTGTGCTGTTGATGTGGTGTTGGTGAGCAATGTTTTTGTTTTGACGTAAAACAATGCGGGACGATAAAAAGACGACTGCAAGTTGCACCGAGTGCATGTTTTTTTTTATGCCGGACGGCGAGAGATCACGCGCTGGGTGCAACACTCGAATGCGAGAGCGTAGACCGAAGCTTTTCCTAACTCATTTTTTCGTTTGGTTTATGGCGCCTGGAGAGAGCACGCTCGGTCGCATGTACCGTGAAGAATGGAGCCCCTTTTCCGAACGTTCCTTTCCGGTTGGTCCGCATAGCTTTAGTTTACCTACACCAGTGCATCCAGGGCGGATGACACCGCCGTTTGACCTTTTTCTGGTTTTGTACGGCCATAGCTTCAAACTGCAACTGAATTGGGCACGACAACGCCATTAACCATCAAAATGTTCAGCTAGGACGATGAATCTTGCGATCCTCTTTTGGCAAACGAACCTTCCATTTTTGGTGCACCTTCCTTTGACTGTGCTGGTGCGGGGAAAACTGAGACATTCGACTCGAAAGGGGAAAACTGGTTTTGCTAAATATGGGGAATGGGGAGCACCTAGTGAGTTCCCTCGTCGGATCTAGCGGAGCGGAGTGCCAGGGTGTGTTAATAGCAATGAGCGGTAAAGTCTGGAGCAAAACTAGCGCCTGCGTTGTTTTTCCTTTGCCAAAATTTCGAAATGTCGTACTAAATTTAGTTACGAGAAATGTTATCCAATCACCTAATGGATTTAAAGAAAAAATCCCTTAAATTTGTTTTAGACAATTTTCCGTTTTATGTATTTTCTTTTCTGCAATGATGTAACTAATTTTTTTTGAATGAACTTTTCTCTTATTTACAGAATCCGTCCGTACACTTGCAGTTGCAAAACGAAAGCATCCACTGGAGGTCTCTTTTGAGCCTTCGCAATGGCATGATGGTACTGATGGTTTGCATGAGTTCAGCTCCATAGACATACGGGCTTTTAGATCATGCTCGGTTACACCGTACATCTTCTTCGTGTAGTTTACACCAACCGAAGTGCATAAATCCGTACGCCAAAAACTTCAACGGAGCGTCACTTTTGTTTGTTTTCCATTTCCCTTTTCTGTTCGGCTTTCTGCAACGAATTCGCGTTATATTGAACAATACGACCACATTCAACAAGCACGTCAAGCGTTCGAGAAAAACAAAAAATCCCCCGCACCGATCGATGCATTGAATGACGACAGCAACCGTCGTAGCCCAGCAGAGTGAGAACTTTGGACGGTTCCCTGCGGCAGGCTGCAGCAGTGCCGGCACCACGGCTTCGACCGTCGCAGCACCCGGGACGCAGCTCAGGATGAACGACACGCACCAACCGCAACCGTTGCATACGAGCGATACTAGCCCCCGGGACCAGAACACCAACGGCAACGGCACGGGCGGCGGACTGGCCGTGGCCAACCTAGCGCTGCACAGTGGCGCCTCGGGCGCCCTCAACGCAAACTCGAACGGCAGCACCACCAGCAACGGTTCCGGCACCAACAACAACAACAATAACAACAACAACGGCACCAGCAAAAGCCGCACCATGTCGCTGAGCGACGGGAAAATCGATCACCTGCTGCGGGATCAGCAGCGGGAACAGCAACGGGAACAGCATCAACAGTCATCGCACCATCAGCAATCCACCCAGCAGCAACACCACCAGCATCCGCTGCAGAGCCGGCTGCGCGGTGTATCACCGACGCCCTCGGAGCAACAGTACGCCCTCAAGTGGAACGACTTCCAGTCGTCGATCCTGTCCTCCTTCCGGCATCTGCGCGACGAGGAAGATTTCGTCGATGTGACCATTGCCTGCGATTCGCGATCCTTCACGGCACACAAGGTATGTGATTCTTTTAAAACTGTTACCAATCGAAAGACAGCTGTCGAATCTGTTACTAGAAATTGGCCATTCCTCGGGAATCCATAATAACCATCCATCAATCATTAGTTCTCTCGTGGAATCCGGTTTTCTGGAATACTTCGCCCACGTACAAAACTTTACATCTTCATTACATTCGCGCTCCGGAACAGATAATTCTCTACCTTTTCGTAATTAAACCTCCCGCTTTTGGAACAGGAACTCTCCAACGCCTCATCATTAGGCAAATCCTTCGCCGGACAACTTCAGCAATAGCGTTGGATGAATTAAATCGAAATTAGCATAAAACTCGGGCAAATGAATATCGTCACCGTAATAGCAAGAGGTAGCAACAGCATTAACTAGCCAGTGCGAACTACTTACCCCGTGGAAAAACGAACACCCGGGAAAATGTCCCCAATATCCCACGCAACACGCTAGTAGTGTAGTGTTCCGATCTGGAAAGGCAAATCCCATTAATCTCTACCATTTCCTCACTCTGTCTCAATCTCTCTCTCTCTCTAGGTGGTGCTAAGCGCGTGTAGTCCCTACTTTCGCAAGCTACTAAAGGCGAATCCCTGCGAGCACCCGATTGTCATCCTGCGTGACGTACGCTCGGAGGATATCGAAAATTTGCTGCGGTAAGTACAAAACTAACGCTCCGATATTCGGGGTATCTCTCCGTGTCCCTTCCACCGTGCTGGGAAAACAAAACCCAAACAAAAAAATGTCCCTTTTCCCCCGAAAGGGTGTCGGGACACGCCGAGATTTACGGTGTTTACAGAAGGGTTCCGCATCACCCCCGAATAGGGCGATGACAACACAACTACGATACTAATTAATCCTCATCCTCTCGTCTCAATCCCACGTGCCCGCACCACGGCCGACAGATTTATGTACAACGGTGAGGTACACATCGGCCAGGATCAATTAAGCGATTTCCTCAAAACGGCCCAGTTGCTGCAAGTGCGCGGTCTGGCAGATGTTACGACCGGCAATCCGACCGGCGGACGAACGTCCGCCAACTCGTCCATGCTGAACTCATCATTATCGACACCTGCTGTTCAGGAACTGAAGGCATCACCCGTAATACATTCCACCCTGCGCCTCTCGCCCGCCCACCTCGCTGACTAATCTTCTAACCTTCCCCTTTTGTTGTAGACCTCCACCTCGTTACCATGGGAGTTGCCGGATGATAACAATCCAGCGCCACCGCCCCAGAAGCGTACCAAGAGCTCGGAGCTGTACCGCAAACAGCACGGGCTCAGCCCGGACGATCCGATACCGCTCGATCTGCTACCGGTTGGGCAGCATCCGCTTACGCGCGAGCGTGATCGGTCCAAGGACAAGAGCAAGCAGGACCATCACCATCGCGGTTCCTCCGAACACGACCTGCACCATCACCATCATCATCGCGAGCGAGACCGAAGCCTGGAGCTGCGTGAGTCACTGCTCGGCCAAGCGCTCGAAGGTGGACCCACACTAACCGTACCTTCGGTAAGTACGCGCCCCAGGAACCGCTCCCCAGTCCCGTTTCCATATCCCCCCGCAGCAACCCCCTCTTTCCTCCCTCACCTTTTTGTGGATACCTCGAAAAACAAAAGGTTTGCGAGGATCCTAGCCAAATGTCGCTCCAGTTCGAACGTCTCTACTCCATCCAGAAACATCCCGATCTGCTCTCGCTCCAGGCCGTGGCCAGTGGTGAGGATTCGAACAGCAGTGATACCGCAGCCTCCGACCATGGTGACGACATCGAGGGTCTGAACGGTAACCTCGAACACACCCGACCATCGTTCCCGTTCCTCGGTTTGCAAGGCATCCCCGGGCTAATACCGGGACCGTCCGGCATGCATGGTGACAACTTCGGTGAGTACCCGGCCCCCTGGTGCCTTTTCTTCTGCAAAAACCACATGTTCCCCCCTTCTATCACTCTGGATCTTTCACCCCGTACTCGACTGTTCGTTTTTGGTTCCATCGAATTCGAGAGTATCCGTACTTTGTAAGCCCTTGTAACTTTTTATTAATACTACTACCACTACTACCACCAATCTGCAAACTATCTACTATTATTTTGTGCCGGCTGTGCATATACCGGCCCGTACTTGTACAGCAATCTCACGCTTGAGACCTAACTATTTCTCTTTTGCATTTTTATTTTCTGGGAAAACAAAAACTCAGTCGTTCTAACGAGTTTGTTCTTGCTTTCCTGTTTAGTGTTTTGAAGATAATTGGATTTTTCACGACTTTGTTTTTGATTATTTAAATTCGGTATTCGGTAGTTATAAATTCGTTCTGGTTTTTTTTTTGGTACTTCCTTCACTAGGCACATGTGTTCTGTGTGTGTTTTATTGTTGGTTTTATTTATTGATTTGCAAAAAATTAACCCATTTAAATTAAAACAAAAACATTTATTATATTTTGATTTTTTTGTTCTACTTAATCTTCGTAATATTGGTCGTTTTTATAGCTTTAAACTATGAATCGCAACAACACTGTAACTGTTGCATCGAACTAGAAGTTGCTTGTGTGTTATCTAGTTTGCAGAAGCATTGATTGAAGTAAAAAATATAAAAAAGCATGAATACAGTGAAGCAATTCGCAAGAAGTAATGAGCTTGTAACTATCAGGGTTTAATCAAATGTGGTGTAAAGTTTACAATTGAAGCATTTGTGGTCCTAAAAATAAACCACCACCGAAAGTTATTCAACTTTATCCTAATCTATTATACTTCCCACCTTCCGAGTGGTGAAAATTTACGCACAATTTGATGTGTACCGGAAAGTTTGACATCATCGTGAAAGTTATTGTAATCCTTCTATGTACGCCATCGCACGTTTTTTTTGGTTATGCCGGAAAGGACAATGAGTTGCTATGCTTGAAAAATGCTCATCCCTCCCCAGCAGGATATGAGATAGCGAACGGATGTGTTACATGGGTAAGACACCCCTAAAATGGGACCAACAAAAAAAAAGCATCTTCACACGCCCAGATGTGTCCCAACATACACACACACACACAGAGATGAGTGGTGTTGTTCCGTTGCGTCCGAAATGGTGTGTCCAGCTCGGTACGTTGCAAGAACAGGACACTTGGAAGCCTTGCGGCTGCGGCGAAAAATGGCGCCAGCAAGCGCAAAAACAAACAAACAAATACACGCATCCTCAAATTTTGGGTCCACCATGTTTTGTAGTGAAGAAATGCAGACCCCCGTTGAAACCCGAAGACAGCTGCTACCGGGTCGGTTACGGCATGGTCCGTAAGTTTCGGGGTGCAAAGTTCATAAGAAATTCTAAAGAAAGGGAGATAAGAAAAACATTCAATCGAAAATGGTCGTGTATGGATGGGGTAGCGAATGAGGAAGAAAAAAACATGGCAGGCCCCGTGCAGGTTTTTGGGGCAGAACCACCAATCCTCCCCTCACCCCCTTCAGCCACGATATCGTCAATCCTTTCCGGGGTATTTTCCTTTCGAGTGGCAGATGCGGTATGGGACGGGAAAAAAATCAAGTGAAAAATCTTTCCCTTTTCATTCAGCTCATTGCTCTTCGGTAGCCGAATGCGATAACCCCACCAGGGGGTGGTGTTTTTTTGTGAAAGGAGGGGGTATCGTGGTCAAGACAACCAACAACCGTGGGGCGGACGGTTAGGATAATGTTGGAAATTCGAAAGAAATTCGAAAAAGAAAGCCAAACCGAAAGGGACTTGCAATCCATTGTTGGTACTGATGTTAATGTGGTTGTTTCGCTTTTCCTGCCTTTACGCATTGCGCCTTACCCCAATATGGGAGGGGGGGGGGCGTGGCAAGTAAAATGAACCCTTTTTTTCGTGTGTGTGTCCGTAACGGCCACGATGAAAGACGGGATCGGTACGAGTTTGCTCGGACATCCTGCGGACACCAGCTGTCGTCCGGGGAGGCAAAATCTTCACATAAAATTAAATGTATGTTGTTTATGTAACGCGTCCCTACCCTGCCGCCGGAATGCTATTCTTTTCACATTTTCTCCCCCTCCACCCTCTTTTTCCGTCTCGTAACGTCACAACCGGAAGAAAACGGAACGGAAAATAAGTTTTTAACCCCTTTTTGGCTGGCTTACCGCCCACCAGATTCCACGGAGAATGTGTTTTCTTTTCATCGCACCAGCGCCGGCCATCGAAACGGATAATACGAAATTCATTCAGATTTACTATTCACGCCCGGGACTGGTCCACACTCGCGTTGCGCCCGGTTGCTGGTTCATTTTATTTTTACTCGTTGCAAAATGGTAAACTAGAAGAGCGTAACGTCCGGCCGTCACCGTTATCATGATCTTCATCTTCGATGACCCGACAACTTCGACGGTGTACTTTTTTTGTTGTTGTTGTGGGCCATCCTGCCCTTCGACTCATGAGCAGGCGATCATCACGGTACCCATTGAACGGCAAACATCAATTTTTGAGGGGCTTCGGCAATGAAGACAGTGATGACGGTAGCTCCGCCGCTTCCGGTGGTCGACCGTAAAATCTCGAAAAAGGAAAATATATTTGAGGTTTGTGCAGCAACAGCAATAGAGAGAGAGAGAGAAAGCGAGGAAGAGGAACAAAAAATCTACACACCAAACAAGTTCCAAATAATCTCCAAATGTGTCTCTGACAAGATATCCTTTTTCCCGCAATGAACCCAACGTAATGAGATCCTCGACGGGGTTTGCATTAATATTCCATTCCAAGGAAGTTCGACGGAAGTAAGAAGCTTCGTTTTCTTCACAATTTATGCTTTTTAAGTTTCATTGTACGGATTTCTTTGCTGATTACAAATAGTGCAAACACTTTCTTTAATTATAGTACAATTACACTGATAATATTACAGTACGGCTACTTCAACAAAACTGCAGTAGAGCAATTTCCACAAATTCCCAATCCCATTTCTCATTTACCCGCAAACATTATCCGCTCAGTTTTTACCGCAAAGCCAAAAATTGCTCTATATCCCTGTGCTGTTTGCATCTCGTCTCTATCAAGGATTCGTCACACTAAAAACAGCCACAAAAAAATCTCACCATCCCAACCTGAAGTCATCCGTTAGTGGAGAGAAGAGCCACAAAAAAAACCCCTACATCCCTCGGTACTTCATGGCCAGTTTTTCATTCTACTTTTTAAAACAACTGCTCTGCCGTAAAACAACCACGCCAAAGAAAGGAACGCAATGAGGGCAAACGGAGAAACGGACCGACAACGAGAAAAAAAACCACGCTACCACGAACCTCTTCCCGGCACCGGTCGCAAATTAAGTTCGGCGCCTAATGAGGGGATTATATGCGGCATTTTGCGGTAGTCCGCACTCTTGGCGAACAGTTTCCGTGGAAGGGACGCGGGCACTTATACATTTCCCCCTTCATTCTTTATTCTGCTTTTTTTCTATCCCGGTTTTGCCGCCTTCGCCCACGAAAAGGGGCCAAGTGTGAAAGGCCAGGAAAGGACCTTCTTGATAGGTAGATTAACCAAATTTGATAAATGTCGGTTATCCTGGCGTGAACCTGACATTCATTCCCACCGGATATAATGTGCCGGATGGGAAGGGGGTTTGTGGAAATGATCGTATCACATGGCGCGCGCACTCGGGAAGATTGATAGAGAGCGTGAGAGTGAAATGAAACAAAAGGTAAGGGAGATAAACCGCCCAGCTGATAAGATTTGCGGCTCCTTTCGGTGTACGATTAATATCCTTTCCGGGTTATATCAGTCTCTTTCACGTAGTGTTCATGTTCATGTAGCTATGCATTTCCACGAATGAAAATTATTATCTTACAGCAAAACGATGCGGAAATCAAGTTGAAACAACTCAATACTTTGCGTCATTGAGTGGAGTTATGAGAATGAAATGAAGTTTCTTAATTGTTTCACTACGAGCTACATGTTATCAAACATTCTGCCGGTTCTGATACATTCTGCCTATTGCTTCTCGATTGCACCATGAAAGCAACCGAAAGGGATGGCACCATACCGTTCTAGAAGAAAGACTGGAGACGACTTTTTGTGCATTAAAATGAAAATATATTTATGTATCCACAAACACGCAATTCAATATTCATTTTATCGGACGCCTTCTTCCTTCGCTGCTGTCAACAAACAAACAAAAGGGGAAAAAAACTCACACAACTTCACCATCCCCCTCCTACACCCAAATGGAACCCCACAAACACACGTTGGGGGGGATGAAAGGAAGCAGTCCCTTCCAGTATGAGATTCGGACATTCGCAGTGGCCGTCCTTCATAGCCTGTGCGGCGGCACCCACGCGTGCTAAGCAAATAAACAGACAAACAAACATTCCTAAAAACCCCTCCGAATGGACAAACGCCCGGTTTGGTTTTAAATTTTTCATCCCCGCTTGATTTCCGCTTGAAGTGGTGAGGTGGAATTTTCTCCTTTTATTTTTTGGAGCCTTTTTCTCGTTCTTCATGCAATTTGAGAGGTTGGGGGATATAAAAGGGCCTCCGATGTGTTTTCTCGAGAATGCGAACTGAGACAATCGAACTCATGATCCAGCAAAACGCCTTTATAGTTAGTAAAATGGTGTTTTTTAATGCAAAATGTTTTAAAATAATATTCAACTACACAATCGTTGATATTCTAAACGACAAAAAAAACCCCCGTGGCTAAGCAATAAATAAAACTCACACATGTGTTTCGGTACAGACACGGTAAAATATGGGTAACCTTCCAACGATTCAATGCTACGTGGCCGGTACTGTAACCGAAGAATACTCTTTCATCATCGGCAATGCCGGTGGTGATTCCTTGTTATCCCTTGCCCGATGGTTTGCCAGCCACCTCGTGTGACACCTCGTACGTTCTTGCCCTTCGGGAGCAGTAGCATCCCCCTGTTAGAATCACTTGGCCGTTTCTCACCATTTTCTTCTCCTTCGTTTTGCACCCAAGAAAGAAAAAATCCGTAACCGTAGGGCAAAGAGCAAAGAAGCATTTCGCTTCACCTTCCCTATTTCGGACAATCCCGGAAAATCCTTACCCAACAAACGGGTGGAAAAGAGAGGGGGTGGGGGGTTTGTGGGTTGGTTTGGAAGAAGGATGTTGATCTTACTCTCTACTACTTCCCTATGCCTTTCGGTGCGGCTCGTTCCTTTCATTCTGCCAGCCCCGATTGTCGGTGTTATCTTCGTACCTTTTGTCCGTACAATTGCGTCCATATGTACCCTTCACCAGACATTGCCGGACACTCGCCAAAGAAGGTGGTCTAATGTGTGTCTGTGTGTGTGTTTTTTTTTCGGTGGCCCACACATAAAGCCCTTTCTTTGGTTCAACGTGTGAAGGGTTCTTCTCCTGTGAACGATTGGAATGATTTTATTTTCTACTGTATTGTGGATAAACATTGTGAGCGAACGAGAGAGACAGAGAGAGAGAGCGTTCGATATTACTAAGAAAGTGCGCAGGATTCGTGTGAAGGAGTGTTCGTACACGCCACCGAAGGAAGAAAGTACCCCCTCGTCCATTCCACCTCCCATCCTTGCTCCTTGGAGGGGAGAAAAACAAGCAGATTCCTCACCATTATAATGGGCAGTTTTTCATTCTTCGACTCTCCCGGCCGGCCATAAATTCGTTTTGTGTCTATCTTCGGCTTCGGCGATGGTGTACCGTACTGTCCGTTAAGCATGCAGCATCATGTCCACTTATCGATCTGCACCTACACACACACACGCACGCACGCAGAGCGGTGATCGTGTGTGCGCTCATGCGTAGGCTGCCGAGCGTCTGACCACGTGCTGGGACTCACAGGATCCAGGCGCCCGGAGGCTACCGGAAGACACCGCAGGACGCTACTACGGGTACGGTGATGTCCCTTTGGCATGTCCGAACCACCCGAAAGGGATCCTCTTTGATTTTTCCCTTTCGTTTTTTCCGGTTCCCAAAAAGTAAGAAGCAAAACCCAACGGCACACATTCTCACACACACACGGAAGAATATGAGAGTCCGATTTATTTGCCCATTTGAGACGTTGGGTATTTTTGCTACTTTCTTCTTCTTTTTTTTACCGTCCCATACACATTTGTATGTAAGAATGAGTGTTTTTATAACGTTTGCTTTCCTTGTCCTTTTGTTAGGAAGGAGTTGCGTTCCTTGCACTGTAGAACTCGTTTCGAATGTCTATTTGTGTATGAATAGATTTTCCACACAACGAGATGTATAGAAAAAAAACAACATTCAAATCAAATGGAAGAAAACTTCTTCAAAGGTGGGAGATGGTGGTGATGGGATTGGGTGGGTATGTCCGGTTCTCTTTGCTTCTCGTTGATATTCCGATACCGGTACCATCCCCCACCATCCGGGGGTTTTTGCAAGAAAACACTCCTAGGAGATGGTCATTTTAAAAGGCACAAAGAAGGACGAATTTCCTCCAACCCCTCCCCCCCACCCCATCACCAACACCCACATTGCTGAATATGAGCCATTACGGTACTCTCGGAAGAGAATGGAAAATAGAAAACCATTCAATGCCGCACCAGGGTGGGGTTTGATCTGGCCCCCGGGATGGGTGGGTGTCCTGGGAGGGTGTCAGGAATTGAATATCACATATCACAGGCGCCCTCCTGCTTCTTCCCAAGCACATTGTACGCGGGTACGGGGTCTTATTGGCCAGCAGCAAACCTTTCGCCAACAAACGGTCGAGAAAACGTAAAACCTTCAAAGATGTGAACGAGAATGTGGGGTGTTTGGGTGTGTAGTTGAATTTCCTTTTCATCCTCTCCCTTCCTCCTCCTCCCCCTCCACCCTCTTTTCCACCATAACCCGGTGCTGATTTGTTTGTGTTGGTAATGGACAGTTTGTGTGGCGCAATAAAAAGCGGATGTCCTTATTTTTCCTCTCTTCGAGATGTGGTTCTTCTTCCCTTTCGCCAACCACCCGGTGATGACCGGCGAGAAATCTATTGTGTGCAATTGTGTGTATCTGTTTGTGTGTGTGTGTTTGTTCGGAAGCTGCCCATAGGTGGGGTGGATTATGCAAACGATTTTTCAATCTTCAACTCACCCCCCCATTCTACACTCCTTGCTAGATTTTGTTTTTTGTTTGTTATGTTTGCACTAATGTTTGTGTCCGTGTGTGTGTGCAAGTTGTTTTTGATATGCGCCAAATGGACATCCCAAAATGTTGCCTTCAGTTTCTGGAACCATTACGCAACCAGACATGCAAGGGAGTGAGCCCCATGCAGCCGCATCAAATTTTATTCAACGATGCAAACTTCAAGGCGCCATCGCTGTTAACAATCCACGTCGCCCATCCGGTGGCCATTTCGAGTCACATCGATTCTTTGCAACCAAAACAAGCATAAAACGAGGAAAAAAATTTCTATACTGGGCAAAGGAAAAACCAAACACGGGAAAATGCTAAGGTTAAGGTCTGCTCGTTTGCTGGTGACGGTCGGTGAAAAGCTGCAACATACCGAAAGCTGCACCCCGAATGCATCCTTCTCGCTTTCGTAACCTTCAAAATGGAGAACGCTTGCGCTACGTAACAGCAAAACAAGCGGAGGTGGAACACGGAACATATTATGCGATTAGAATAGCCTCCATATGCCGCCCGGTTCGGTTTATCGCGACGACCTCACTTGCGTAGAGAAAAAAAAGGGGAAACAAAACTCCATTGCACAATCGGTGGTATTGCTTTGCAAATGCCTGCAAATTTGTTGCAAATTCAGGATATTTTTAAATCTTGGCCAACTGACCTTCGTGTGGGCGGCGCTGAGCGGCCGGGTAGTTTTGAAAGTTTGCCAAGAATCCTTACAAGCATTGCGTTGCGCCGTAATCGTGCCCATCGGGGACATGGTTATTGCATGGTAGTGTTTCTTCCGCTTACTGTTTTCTTTACGTACCGGATTGCGTAAAATATAATTACAACAAATGGATTTTTTCTTTCTCTCTGTCTCTCTCACATTTTCCATTCCCTTTAATCTCTATTACCGCATACTTGTTATTTGTATATTAATAATGCTTAGCGCGTGCTTTCATCTAGCTCATAGCTAATTAATGAAATTTTCGCTTAAAAATCGAATGCACTATGCATCTATCGAACGGGAAGAGATCCGGGTGCGTGGTGACAATTTTATGTAAATACCGATTAAATATAGCGTCGATATGGTATTGCGCACCTCCAGCGCACAGTAGACGCAACGCATACACATGGAGGGGAAAAAACGATGGCATAACATCTAACAACTAACATTAAATGTGATTTAAAACGTTATCGATACTTCCGATACCAAAATACGCATAATTCATTCATAATTCACCTTAAATTGTTGTCTTTTACCAAAACTTCTAACATATAATAGCTTTATATTTTTCTTACAAAAACATTAAAAAATATCTTAACATTAAATATCCTTCCTACTTGGCGTAACGACCTACTAGATCATGCCTGCCTTTTCTTGCTTACTAATCTTATTAATAAATCGAAGATGGTCTAAATGTGATTTTATTCCTAGTCCTACCGTTACGTTCTAAACTGTTTTAAATTGAATTTCCAAAACAGTGCCATTCTTTGAAATCGCAGCATAATATAAAAAAAAAATATTTCTACATTCGATGTGTGGCTCTGAATAATTTTTTCCCAATTCGTAAAATTCTTTTTCGTGAACTATGGGTTTTAGATGAAATTTTTTAGATTAGTTAATTAAGTTTCTATAAAATTCAATTTAAAAATAATACGAAAATTAAAATCTAAAAACAAAAAAAAACCTTATAACCCGCTTTGCATCCACTGTGCGATGGTACCCTTCTTCTATTCACATACAAACACACCACCAACACGTGCAATGAAATTAGTGTAGAATAATTTGAAATCGGACCCGTTTTCCATTAGTGTCAATTATTATTTGCGCTGCTAAAACCTCTTTTTCCAATTCACCCAGCACGGTTACAGCAAGCGCACCCACCAAGGGGTGATCTATTTTCGCCCTTTCCCTCCCCACCCAAAACCAACCTAACCAAACCGAGGGGTTGGGAAAATCCTACCGACCACTGGTGTGTGCATGTGTGCACAGTGCCCCACTGTCAATATTATGCAGAATCATCACAAAAAGTGGTCCTCCTGGACCATATCCCTGGAAATGCACCCATCAACACCTGCAATGGTGGCATTATTAAACTTCAAACAAAAGCGCAAGTAATTCAACGACACTGTATGTGACATTCGGCGTTCCGGAAGGAATGGGTATGGTGTCGTCCTCCCTCTCGCTTCCCTTGCTTCCATTTCCACCACCAACACGAAAGTGGATGTGTAGTTGTATTCCGTGACAACCGGGTACCGATGTAAATGCGACGGCTTATCTAGCTGATGGCACACGTAGTTGTCATTTTTGCTGCCTACCAATCAACACGTTTCCCAACTGCAGTTTATATGTGCATTATCCCCCTCCCCGTGCGCCGTGATATTTTGCAAATTTAGTGCGGGTTACACGCGGCCTATTGGAAATAATAATTTTAATTATCCACTAATGCTTTTGTGAGCAAATCGCTTCATTGCATGAAATTGCAGAGCAGGATTTTTGGGTTCCGGGGGATTGTGTTCTGCCCGCCTGGAAGTGTGTTGCTTGTAATGCATTCAGTCGAACTCGCTGCCTTTGCTGCATTCGGATTGGAGTGTGTGTGTGTTTGTTATTGATCTTTTTCCCCTAAAACAACGAGACCGGTTTCCCTCCTGCTGGAGGTACATTGGTGAGGCTAATGAGTGAAAGCACGATAACGGTGGCAGCAAATGGCAATATGATTAGCTCTCTGCGTCCCCAAAAACCCGCGGAAGGGGGAGGGATGGGGAGGGTTTGCCGCCATGAACAAGAGGGATGCCATTAGCATTACTATTAGTACTGTTAATATTATCATTACTGATAGCTAGCACAACACACCCTGGCGGTGTACAGCGATATTAATATTATTAAAAGCTGCACTCACACCCATGCTAACGGAACGTCCCAGGAACTGCGGGGTGTGCGGAGGCGCAGGAGCAGGAGGGTAGGATTTTAATATCGTTTTCTATTTAATTGCAAAACCTGCTCCACTGAAGCACACAGCCCACAGCAGCTAGCTGATGACGATGATGGTTCGGATGATGATGATGATAGCCGCAACATCTGGGCACATATAGATCGAAAGTCAATCCTTTTCGTTTGACAGGACGGCTGCTGCTCTACGGTACACTCCCCCCACCGTACCCCTCCACCGAGTCAGTACTTTGAGGTTAGGTTCGTGTAACGATTGCCCCGGCTCACTCACTTCACAACCCACACAAAGCTCTAACTGGCGGTGGAAAAACTTGAACAGTGGCAATTATGTTGCGCCATGATTTGTGCTACGGGACGCACGACTGCATATACGGTACATACTATTGGCCCCACCCCGACCGTCCCACATAGCCCAGCACCATGGACGAATGTGCCCATATGAGATGTTTATTACGCTTCGGGTTTTTGCATCCCCTCCGTCCCGAAAAACCCACCCCGCTAACGACCCGCTGCCCTTGAGGCTGGAGCGTACGTCCATTAGCAGCACCGTGCGTCCTAGTTCGGGTGACAGCTTCTGCCTTACCGCGCTTGAATGTGGTGCTTGTCAAGCTCCCGGATCCTGGAACGGAGGACGGCCGGAAACATAAAACTACCCCCTAACGGGAATCGGGACCAAATGTATCGTCATCCTTCACGCAGCCGGTAGCCCGAGCTACCGAGAGCGGAAGGTGTGGGGTAGCAAAAAAAAAAATGGATGCCATCCGACCCGTTCCAACCCCGTTCCATCGGTGACAGTAATGGCGCCATGAGGGGTGGGTGCCACACCGTTGCGGGCGGGTGGCGGTACTTCATTTGTATTAATTTTCCATTTAATGATATTTGATATGGTGTAATGGCGGCTGACAGTATTTTTTACTGCCGTGTGCTAATTTTGTGAACCATAAAATTTACCATGCAGCCATGCATGGGTAAGAAAAACACGCACAATTTTTTTGCATTTGTTGTTCCTTTGTGTGTGTGTGTGTGGGGGGGCTAATGAGCATTAGGTGGTGGAATGGGTTTGAGGGGGAGATAGATAGGCCGTTGTTTAGGTGATAATGATGAGCAATTCGCCACCGGTTTTGTCAGCAATGTGTAACCGATTTTGATGGGATATTTAGTTAAACAACTGTCCCATCAATGGTTTTATTTTGTGGTGTACTGTTTTACCGTTTTGTGTTTGATTAATACAAATTAGAAACTGTGCGCTTTTGTAATTATCTGCAGAACAGAAGGGGTTTCAGGTAAAGCCTGAAATTCCTCGTAGCATTTGCTTGTATTTATTCTTAATTGGAACTATTACTATTTTTGCTTCAGTATAGCATTTCCTGGGAAATATGTTACTTGTTACCATCAAGCTACGACACATTTTGCCATCCTGTTCCAACAATCACATGACAAGCTACGTAATTCTAGAATGTCTTGCTAGTGGCTTCTTCCCTTGGAGGTATTCATTCCATCATCACTACAATAAAACGCCCAACCATCCAAGGCAACAATCTAGCTCGAACAGCACCGACGGCTTCTACATCCACAACCGGCCACTACTCCCGCCGCAGAACCTAAATTAAACAATCCTCGGTAGATGTTGTTGTATCGCCTATTTGCATACACATTTCTTCTTACATTATAATTATATTTTCGGACAGCTTCAACCCCGGCCCCCCGGTCGGGGCGGGTGACTTTTCATTAAAGGGTTACTCACCCACCGTTGTGGAGTTGGCTCCTCCTTGCAAGCAAAACGATCACGTTCCCGGGTGAAGAGTATATGGTTTTGTTTAGATAAGGTTATTTTTCTACCACACTGCTGCAACAGCTTCCTTCCATCTTCATCAACACTGCCAACGCTAGAGGTCAGATTCCAGCATCAGACTCGAAGGAAGGGCGTACGCTTCCTTGCCACACCGTATGCGGGCCGGCAAATCTGATAACCGGCGGTCGTCGAAGAAGGAACGAAGGGATGTGTTAGTTTAAAAGCGCACCAGGGCCCATCAGCACCAGAGTGCTCCCGAGTGTGTGCCCCAGCGGCAAAAACCACTACCAGCGCCATTTAGTCTGAACCATCTTGCATCATCAGGTTGGGTTTTATTTATGAGTTGCTTACATTACTGGAGATCCTTGACTGGACCATCAGCACTCCGTTTCTGGGCGCCCCCAGCACACCGTTCGCACATTCTGACCTCTCCCAGCCCCAACGGAAGATCACCCTGCTAAGGAAGTCTTCAGCGTATCGGGTTAAGGAGAAGCCGTTGGCATGAGTGCGGACGGGAGATCCTATCCCGGCCAAGATAAAGTATGAGAAATATGTTTCCATTTTACGAAAACGTGTGCGTTTTGTGGTAGTACCTTTCCGCCTGGCCACCGGAAACAACACCACATTTCCCCGACTCCAGTGAAGTAAATGCCCATTTTTAAGAAGCCGCATCAGGGTGTCAGAAAGGAACGAATGGGCCTCCCCAGAGTTCTACGCAAAGAACTGTCCGCCCGGTGTGAGGTAGAGACACGAAGCATTGCGGGAATGGAATGAAAATATGGCTTACATTATTATTAGATTGAGAGGAAAAAGGATTAATTTTCCTTTTTACTTTCGGCTCTGACCCTTTTTTCCCTCTCGCACTCTCCCGTCTTACGGGGTGTCCATCTTACCCTTGCCTTAACCTCCAGCGGAACGGGGCAGACTTTTCACTACCAAAGAGTTTGCAAGACGAATAGACGGCCCAAGACGTCCACAGTTCACCTATTAGGAAAAGGGTTCACCCTGGAAATGGAAAACTAAAGCCCCGGCCGGGTTCGGGTGTTTAGCTGTGAAGAATGTAAAACTTTCCTGCCCGTACCGTGCTCTCCCGTATGCAAACAAGACCCTTGAGATCAGTCAGTCATCAACGGAAGCGCCACGGCGCTGACCTCAAAACTACCGGACTCCGGGTGGCTTCTGATCGATCCGTTTCGATTCGTTCCGTGTGCTGCCCGCTGGTGATTGGGCAAGATTTGTGTACTGACCGGGGCGCTAGTTGAGCGCAAATATAATACTGATGAGGGAGGCCCTTTTGGGTGAGAAATAGGAGTGGTTTTTCCGAGAAAAGGGACTTGGTATATTCTTTGTAAATTTAATATACATTAATCTATCTCCATCCTGACCGGTACATATTTTTCTTTGAACTGTCCCTGGTGCTAGAAGGAAGGATTGGGGAAGAAGGCCTTTCTTATCTTCCGGCTTGATTCTAACTTTCCCACGTTGCTAGGGATTGACCAACGTTCGAAGGAAAGACAATTTGACTAAACCAATATTACCTACATGATGAGTTATCCAGAGCCGAAGAAGATTATGCCCTGGAATAATTCCCTAGGTGAAAGTTCCAGTACCATCGGTAACAGGACCTTCTTAAACAAGCTCCTGGAATACTCTTTGAAATGATAACTCAGTAGTTTACTATCCTGTTTCTGTGATATTTAAGGATTCTCCACAAATTCCTTAGAATGGGACAACATTCAGTCCTCCATGTAAATGCTGATTTATTGCATGCAATTCGGAAATTTTCATGTAAAATTTATATGGAAATTAATAAACAAAAGTAAGCTTACTATTCTACTAATTTTATTACTGTTCTTGCAATATGATCTACAATCTTAAATATTACAAGTAGCTTAGTTTTTACCGCATAAAAATACGCATTCAGGCAACATAAGCGTACGGATTATGGGAGCAGTACACCAAATGTACCAAACGAGCATTTTCATCAAAGGCACATATTTTATTAAATGAAGATATATCGAAAAGCAAAGTCCCAAGTAAATCTCCGGACCGGGGTACCACATAAAAAAGGGTCCGCTTGTAATGATTCGGACATTCTCATCTTCTTGCACATTTTCCACCCCAAAAATGGCTGTGAGGCGCTGGCCATACAGTATTGCCCGATATTTGGTCAAACGATTGCCCGGCAACCGCAGACCAATATGCAGAATCAACAACCCCGGGATGGATTGGTAACGTTTTGCTGGTAACAGCACAAGAAAGGATATGAGGGTTTTTTTTCTCTGTGTGCTGTTACTTCCACTACTCCCTCATCTCGTTTGAGGATGGATTTAGATGACCAGAAACAGGGGAACGGGATCCAAGACGCAAGCAACGCTACTCATAAGAAAGATCAATGGTACCCGGGGTTTTTTGGGCAAAGTTTAAAGAACGGACGACACGGATGATTGGGGCAGTGCTTTCGGGAACCGGTACGGTACGATCCCGATGCCCGAGAAGCGAATGACCATTCACTCCTACCCAATAACGTACGCACTTTCTTTGCCCAATCTCCCAACCCCGTCCCAGTCCAACCGCAAGCTCACACAGACAAACGGACAAATAAAAATAAATAAGGGTTTTTCCGAAAATTTAACTGATCCGGTTTTTTCCCGCTTTTCTCCGCAATTTATATGCGCCAAACGGCGGCGTGGACGGAAGGATACCGGTCGATGGCGTGGCTGGATGGGAACGGGATGATTGAATGGTGAAAGGAGTCCCGAAGCCGTACCGATTGCACGTCCTCCACCCGGCTTCCCGGTGCTGCGGTCGGTTGCTGTGTATGTATTTATGCGACTCTATTTGCTTTCACTTACTTTCACCGAGCTCCGGTAACACCGTACCGCATCCGTCCCCGTCACACGGAGCCAAATCCTGTTTGGTCAGACTTTGATGAGTGATGCCGTGCTATCTTCAAACGTGTGGGGTTTTCTGGGTTGGGAATAAAGGGAACAGGGGCACTGCTGTGGTCTCGTTTCTGCTGCCCATCCAACCCAACTGGAAAAACCCTTTGCCCTTCTTGAAGAAAAAAAAACCGAAAAACCCAAACCGAACGACTCGGCCCCGGTTATCCGAAGAAGGACTTGGGCCAATTCTTGAAGCATGTGAACTCGTAAATATTTCAAAGTTTTCCCAGGCGAAATACATCTCATCCCTATCCTCCGCCTTGCGGTACTGCACCATGCACAGGGAAAGGGTTTTGAGTTTAGGGTCGAACTGACCATTCTTCCTCACACGGCTCCTCTGCCCACCGCATGGTTGTGGTTGGTCACCACATGTGCCGGAGGGAAACCTAGCTCCGGGGCATCATCTTAAGAAAAACTCAAACCCTCAAGAAAATGAAGGGAAATCTCTTTAATTATGAACCATCGGTTAAACGGGCGGTAAACGTGTACGTGTGTGTGTTTAGTCTACATCATGTGTCCAGCCCGGTTGCATGGCGGTCCGTTCCTCAACAATCTATCAAGACGCCTCAAGACATCGGACCTCAACTATCCTCCACCGAGTGAGCTGTGTTTGCGCATACAAAATCCGGTTTCTTTATCTTGCCGCTCAAATTAGTAATTTATAATTCAAACTTCAACTTCATCCCCTGCGCTACCGCCACATCTTCACATTCCGGTCCTTCTTAAGCAACTCCTGCCTGCCGTTGGCACAAACTAGCCTGAGCAGTAGAGCAAACGTTAAGATTAAGGGTTGGGCTGGGGTGGGTGGTGCATACTGGTGGTGTTCCCAGGGGGGAATTTCTATAGCTGGAAGTTCGCTCAATCTAAGACGATTTATCAGTACTACCTGCTAGATCATGCCATCGGTAGGAACAAGGCAACTTGACCAACATGATGGACCGGGTGGTTTTTCTGTTTCTGAAAAACCAAATCACAACCGGGGTCCTCACACTTACCATCCAACCCCCCCAATCGTTCCATTATGCCAAGCTCGAGACAATTTTCTTCTAATTAATTATTCACCCAAAAGGAAAACTAAACCTTTCCATCCGTGCGGGTCACTGAGAAATGGTCAGATTTGTGTGAGAAATATGATAAACTTACAACGGTCCTTGGGCACACAACAACGTGTCCACCTCTTCCCTCCTTTCTCCACCACAAGCAAAAACCTCAAGCGGAAGTTCCGCAACCGGGTCGAAGCCGTTGCCCGGTACAACAATATCTGCACCAACACCGGACATCCACTGGACATCCAGGAAAGGCACCATCTTTCATTTAATCTTCAAACATTCGGCCTCCTGGGAACCGTCCGGCACCTGTCTCTTCATTAAGGGTTGGGAGCAACTTATGCTTTTCCTGTTTGTTTTTTTTTTTGTTGCAAATGTCAAAATCTTACCATCAGGCCCCACTGTCCTGTGGGTGGCCAACGCAAAAACCTCCCCAAAGGAGCCCAGATTCCGGTGGGTACATTTTACTACTTGCGGAAACTTTCTTCCCAAGCTACCGGGAGTCCGGCGCTCGGAGAAAAGGTGATCCTTCCGTCTTTTGGTTGGGGAAAAACTACAAGAAATGCAAGAAACCCCTCGGTCCCCAAAATCTATGGAAGTTTTAACCCGCACCGACCGGCCGGTAAACTATAACTAAAAATTCGGAGAAAACTTCGGAAACAAAAGCCCACCTACAGCCGGGCGGTTCCCGGGTGGGCGAAAAAGGCAATATCCATCGGAAACGCCACGCCATTTGCGATAAGAACTACGGGGTTACCCGTCGGTGGGTGCCAGTTTTGCACCGCAAAGCTAACGAACTCCCCTAAGAAAGTCGAGACCCGCTTGTTTGCCGGTGCCGTAACCGGTTACGGATGTGCCCGACAGTTGACCAACTCTTGACCAATTCCGCCATCCGCTACGGTACGCCTCAGTACACGTTCCGCCATTCCTGCATCGCACCGTGTTTAAATAGGGTTTGCTTTGTTTATTGACCAAACCGACCAGGCTTTCTTTCGGCGTAAAGCATGGGCACGGTCGCGGTGGGTGAGTGGGAGGTAAATAATTTCCAAGTTTACGTTCGATAGTGAACCGAAATTTTCTGTTTTGAATATTTGATGTATTCAACCCCTATCGAGCAACGGGCCCAGGACAAGACGTCGCCGTTGCCGATGGTTTAGTTTATGATCGAAATCTTTTTCCCTTATTGCTTTGAAGGAGGGTACACTTTCCAATCACGCCGTACCCAGAAGGCGTTATCCTGGTGGCGTGGTGTTGTTTAACAGTGTTGCAATACTTATGATAAGACTTTACACCAGCGGATTGGCAGGAGCGTTGGGAAATTACGTTCAAATTGAAGCGTAACTCATTTTCTTATGGGTAATTAACTACGTTGGAGTTGGAAACTCTATGTTCTGATGATTTTAAATACGAAGAATTGTCTTTGCGAATAATTTTAGCCGCTTAAGGATTATACCTTACAGTTTTACATTACAAATTTGATACTTCCATTCAGAATTTCCCTTCGAATATCTCATACTAGGAATTGGTGGGGAAAATTTATGTTTGGAAAAACTCACCGAAACGGGTGACTTACGATGGTCGAAGAAAATCGAATAAAATGTATCGAATAAATTTTACAGCAATAACCTCCCTCCACCAGGATCCTCTACCCTCCTAAGGCTCTGTGTACGTGTGTACGAGTAAGGGTAAATGTGCTTTATTTCGTTTTATTTTATTCTTACGTTTTTGTTGGGAAGAATACTCTCACCACGTTCCAAACGGACACTTGGGATGGATTATGATGATCAGCGTCGCATGTAGCTGCCGCCGCCGCCGAGGGGTTGTGGCGCAATACCAATCGGATATAGCGAAAGTGCAAAACGGGTTGCGAATAACAACTCGTCTGTTATGGAGCAGCGTCCGGCACCTTCGCCCACCCGGCTTCATGGGCTGGTCACCCATCTCAGGATGAATATCTGGTCCAGTCTTTTTTTTTGCTGTTGTGCCAACCTCTTCCATACGATACGGCCCCGAAAAGAAAGCAATAAATCAATATGCGGACACAACCGAACCCCGTACGAGTAGCGCAAAAGTATCGCAAGGAAGGAGTAAAGACGTGCCCGCACTGACGGGACACACCCGGCCAAACAACAACAACCAGGGGGTAAAAAAGCGCAGAGGAAACACACACTCACACGTCCCAAGCGAACCCCAAACCGTGTGTGTGTGTGTAAAGATGAACAGATAGAAAGAGATAGGCGGATCACAATACAGCTCAAACTATCCGGAAAAAAGTACATCCTTGTGCGCAAAAATGCTGGCAGCACTGGACACACACACACCCCTTTGGGGGGGTTAAAGGGGTAGAGCTGTATCTTATTCCACCCACCGGTCTTCGGAAAGTGGTAGCACGCGGCCGCTTATGTGCTTATTATTCGTAAGCATTTACGAAAACCCCCAAACCTCAGGGATATCTCCGCTCTCCGTTGACTCCTTCGCGACCACCAGCCCAATGTCTAACGAGCTGCATAATGTTGGTACAATTGAATGCGCACAGGCAAAAATGAATCCTTTCCGATCGTATCGATCCTGCAAACACACAACAACTACAACGCTTCCAGTAGCCGAAGAACACCCGCGTGTGTATAGTACGTATGTACACGGCAAAGAAGAAAAAGGTCCTTGCCAAATGCGCGCAAGTACATTGTTTTCTCCAAATGTCCATACTTTGTTATGCTTTGTGTGTATTTTCGTGTTTTTTTCCCTTTCTACTTGTACGTTCGTTAGTACGAGCGTTGTTTTTCTGTTGCTGCCTTTCACACCCCGATCAACACTAAGCAATTGCTCGGAAGCACCCGTGCACACCCGGGGTTTTGTAGTATACGCACCTCGTAACACATCGCACTTATCGCAAGTGAGCGGTGCGTTCCGATGGTAAACAGGCCCGGAGTCGTCCAACGGTGGAGCGTCCGACTGTCTGAAATAACAAGGAACCGCACGATGAAACGCCCAACCCGGGACACTGGTACACCGTGGAGCATGGAGGCAGGACGCGAATGTATGAAACATCACCATCCAAAGGTACTGACAGCTCGTTTCGGTCCGGTCGGTAGATTGGTACCGTCCATTGTTAGGCGCATTGTTTTCTCGCCCATCATCAGTGCCCGTGTTCTGCCCTGGTTATCGGGTGGTGAACACACACCGTTCTGTGCAGGATATATCTTCTTCAACACATAGTTACCCACCGAAGCGCCATCGAAACTTCTTCATGAGTTGATGTGCTTCACTTGCTTCCCTTGTAGGAGGGTTGTTAGTGCTAGGAGAGTTTATTTTTTGTGTGGTGCTTCCAAATTGAAGAAATACACACTGAAATGCTTGATGTCTAAAATCCAAACATCAGTAAGTGAGATTTTTAATAACGATCATGCCTTTTTTCCGCAAAAACATCCAACCTGTCCAACACCAATAAAATGTGCCTCAAAGTCCGGCAGGTTCAGATACAATGCTACACACGGATAGCTGGGTACATAAAGTACCATCCTTAGCGTGTGCTCACTCCTCTGGCCCGGCAAGAAAGTATTCTTCCATGTGGACTTTCTTGCGCACTGGCCATGTCGGTTTGCTGTACATAAAGCGAACAAGGACACGGGATGGATGGATTTGACCGTAAGCAATTGCTGACACCATCCTCAAACCCTCGTCCAGAAACATTACATGTGCACCCAACCCCGTTTGCCACGGTGAAAGTGATAAAGCAAACCGAACGGAACACGTCCAGCACACACGCGTGTAATTTCGCTTCCAAAGGCGTGACGCATGAGGAGCAGCAAGGGATTGCAGCTGTTGACCATGGGCAAATACTGTGTTCAAGCGAAAAGGGATAAAAATATTTCTTCATTATCATACGCTCTTACACATTCCTTAAAATATTGCAAATATTGAGTAAGAATTGGTACTCAAAATTCACCATAAAAAGGTTATTTATTTGCACAATTTCCACACAACCCAAAGCGATAAAATATATTTTTCCACGATGGTGCTCATCTATAATCGAACAGCACGTGGTGCTACTCTTTCTCCATCGCCTTGTCTTCACACGGAATAATAATAATGTATGTCAGTACCGTAAACCGACCGGTCGACATATTGGGCAGAGTGCTAATGTCTGTCTGTCGAATCCTTTGGGATGTCCATGCTGCCAACCCTCCTGAATCCTTTCCGGGCAATGGGCCAACCGTAGCGATTGCGGAAAAATCAACGCAATGACGATTGATGTCGTACTTTCTTTTTTGTTTTGTCTTATACTGGCTGGATGATACATTCCACCTGCGATGCGTTTGTGTCTTTGTGTGGCCGGTAGACAACACAAATCCCACCGTCCGTCCGGTGTGTGCGAAGTCACCTTACGGCCATTTCCCAACGGAACTCGGCCCGCCGTGGAGACAGTTTTTCCCCGGAAAAACCAAACCCCGCTCAGCTGAAGGTGGAAACCATTCAGCCCAAAATGGTTGGTGCTCGTCGGGCTCCAATTGTGGAGGGGAAATCACACCAACAAAAACCAATGCCCACCCACGTTGTACGTGTGTACGTACAACTCACGTGAAGGCGAACGTGCATGAAGGAATCTGGAACTCTTTTGCCACCTTCACCAAACCGGACGTCACGCAGAGGGCGTCCGATCGGGTGAGCGGTGGATTGGAAGGGTGAGGGACGGGAAAAGACAATGGCAAGTGAAGACGCAAGACACAAACCATTGAAGGCCGTTTGCAATGCTTCCGAATGGCTCGGTACAGTGGCTTATACACTGGCCACGGTAAGATGGATAATGTAAACTTACTCCATCTTCCACCATGGCAACACCATCCTCCACATCCGCATCCACTGCGAACCGGACCTTCGTCCTTTTGGAGGTCCTTTTTTTTGGTATAAGCTTTATTGTCTTTCTAGTCAGTTTTTTTCTTCTTCCTTACGCTCTCCTGTAACTCTTCGCTTCGTTAAGCATTACGCTTCCTTCCATTGTCTTACTCCGTCAGTACGTTCGATCGCATGAAGCTATCCCTTTCCTGCGCATGAGGCAAAGTAAAAGAAAGTGTACAAGAGTGTATGTACGTACTCACCCGCATCATGTTTTGGGGGGGCCGGCAGAGTTGGGGACAATGCTACCGAGGATGGGAAAAAGGCTGTTGCGAAAGTAAATCGGTAAGCTGCGTATATGCGAATAGTCCATCTAACCATCCATCCGTTTCGTCCGATTCCACATGGTGGCCCACATGTTACCCACATGTCCCGCACCGCCCGCCGCCCCCCAAACAGTTTGAGGATTGCCGGGAGTGGACCTTTATATCATCCTTCTTCTTATCATCGGACATGAGCACAATTACTTTCAGTCGTTTCTTGCCATTATCCTTAAACTTTCGATCCCTTTTTCGCTACGTGCGGCAGCGGCCCCGGTCCTGCGTCCTTCGCTACGTTCGCCTGGCCTGATCCTTCGTCATCGGCATACATACACGCATACATGGGCGCCCAAGTACGCCAGCGTAAGCGAGGATGGAAGAGGGATGATAGTACTGGCAACATCTTTCTCACAGCTGAGACGGAGATAGATGGCCGGTTTTGTGCCTGTGTCGATGTGTGGAAGAATGGGCGTTAGGGAGGGGGAGTGTAGGTGGGAGGTGATGTTTGTTAGGGGGTGTTAAGACGAACGTATCCTCGGGTTGATTGGATTGGACCGGGCACGTCTTAAGGTGTCGGAGGGTGCAACGAGCGGACCGGTTGACCAGCAGGCGGGTGTAATTTCGATTTTTCACTTGCTTTCTTCCCATCGACCCTTCACCCCTTCGCCGATCCAGAACCGGGATCCCCGCCAAGGATTCCACCCACATGCCCACAGTTGTGACCCCTCCATTCGGTTGGGTTCGGTAGCATGTGGTGCAACCTTACCCACAGCACACAGAGCAATCCTCCACTGTCCGGTCCGAGGGATTACGTCTTCGTGTACCACCCTGCCCGGACCGGACCCGAAAAGGATATTACGCAATGGGAAAAGAAAGGACTTACATGCGAATAGATGGATAGATATGGCTAGATAGTATATATCGGCGTTTTGTATGTATATGGGGCAAGTTCGATACTGCAAAATCTTGCCCGTTCGGTCCACGTCCCGTTTCTCTCCGGGGGTTTTTTTTTGCGGCAAATAGAAGCATAAAAAATTCGCTCACTCCTTCACCTTCGATGGACACTAAAGAAAGAGAGAGAGAGAGAGAGAGAGAAGCGTGGTGAACTTGTCGGAAGGGACGCTCGTGTCTTCCTCTGCATAGAGAAGACAAACTTAAAATTGATCATGATATCATGTGGAGGGGACCGGCCTGCACCGGAAATGATGGGATGCTCGGAACACCCGAGAAAAAAAAACATCCCCTCCCCCTCCTCCTCCTCCTCCCCCCGCCGGAGAATCCATTTTACACAGCACACATACAGTAAAATTGGTGTATGTGGACCCGTCCCGTCAATTGTTCCATGCGGGTTTGGGAATAAAAACGACGCAGAGTCACACAACGTCACCAACATCTAACTGACCAACCGATATTACGATTTATGGATAGTCGCTCTCTCCTTATGGTGCACCCCCAACCGGTATCCTGTTGGGGACGCTCATATCCTCCTTCAATATTGCGGTAAACATCAGTGTGGTTCCACAGGAACTTTGTTCACGTGTTTGTTTTTTTTTGCTTTTATTTGTTCTGTATTTGGCAAAAGATTTTCCTATTCATTTGATCGGTTTGTTATTTGATTTTTCTTTATTAGTTTTTGTCTTTCGCCTGTTTCTGTCGCTGCCTCCATTGACAGTTGGTATCGACATCGCACTAAAAAAACCTTGGGTGAATGTCATTTACGAGAAAGTGTACCTTAAGATGAGGTAACCACTAGGTCAAACCGACCGTCGTCTCGAGTTCGATCGATTGAGCCATTCCGAACGGTGTATTCCCATGTGTCAGATTTTGGACTTACGACCGTATTACATTCCTCCAAGCAGCTTGAGATGAGTTTTTCACTTTTTAATTGCAAATCGTGTCTGTCTCTCACACTCGTACAGCACACACCCCCTAACGACACTCCCAAAGCACCCGTCAATTCCAATTCGCACCGTACGGCACCCGAGATAGTGTCAATTATTCTCCCGCGAGATATGTGAGGCCCGGATGGCAGGAGATTGTAAACTTCGATTGATATTTTCATTATTAAAAGCCGAAGGCTTCTAGTACGTTAGGATTTGAGGGTCAAAATGCTGTGTCTTTGCACAAATAAATCCATATGACACGCACACCTTCGCTGATGGCGAGGGTTGTGAGTAGGTAATGGTATTGGATAACAAGCCTTGGGAGCGAGCGGTGTCACTGAAGACATTCATCACCTTGTTGCCCGTTCCAAACTTCAACCAAACAGCGCAAAGTACAGAATGGAACATTTTACTTCACCATCACATAGCGAAATTCGTTTAACACGAACCGGAACATGTAACATCTTTTTGTAACAGCCAGCGCTTGCCCAACTCTCGGGACTCCCGGCGATAGAAGGGGATATTTGATCGGAAAGGTTTCACATATCGGCCTTCGGAAACTAGCGCTCCAACAGCAGACACCACACCAAGGGGCCATAGTGTGCAGCGGCGTAATGAAACTTTATCGGGCAAAATATTGTCGACGGTGGACCGCGGATGAGTTATTCATGGCTGTGTAAACAGTTCGTTCGCTTCCAAACACGCCGCCGTGTACCCTTGCGCCCTCCCGAGCGGATTATGTGTGGGTAATTTTACGCATCCTTCCAATCCGTCGGCCGGTGTTTAGATCCGCGCAATAATGGTGCGGCTGAGATTTTGGGAAATTGCGCGAAACGATCTGTTTGCGAAGGGAGTGTGTTTGTAGGCGGGAAGATAGCTAATAAAATTTAATTATCTTCCTACAGGCAGCGTACATATTGGGCGCTTTATCATTGCGCTAGTCAGCCTGCTGATGTCCAAGATCGAATTCTCATTATTTCTGACGAATGTGCGTTATACAGTTTGAAAAAGAAATCATCCAACCGCAACGGATACTCTCGTCTATTTACATTTAAAAAGAAACTGGGTCGCTTTAGCCCTAAAAAATACTTCAATAGTCCCTGCCCTATCATGGAAACCATGGATAACTAACATTTTCTTCAAAAAGACCACTAAAAAAAACTACCCCCCAGTTCGGGGGTGTTGTGCTTCCTGCTGCTCTTTCCACTTTCAAATTTCCCGTTTTCTTTCGGTCCGGTCAAAAGTGGCCCAAATAAATGCCACGAATAAAAAAAAACCACCGGTCATTCCCGGTGCTGCAGTGTGTGCACAAATGAACTACCCATCAATCATCGGTTTTACAACAATGGCAAAATGGTGCGTCCGAGAGAAGGTTTAAGGCAAATTCCAAATTTCGGCTCCACAGAAGCTTACTGCCGGGGCCGGGATAAAAATATAAAATGCCTGCTCTTTGCCCTCGCACCTCGCACATTGCTGCGAAACTCCTGCTGGTCATTGCTGTTTTCCTGGAGGGCGGTGGAATCGATTGATGGACTTGAATTATAAAATATTGGACACTCGCTAAGGATGGAGTTTCCGTTCAATCATGCTCAATTGTCGGTCGAACGATATTGCTTATTCCGAAGCTGTAAGTAGCTTTTACCGGGATTTTATACATTCACATTGTATTGTTGTTAAATGTGTAAATGAGATGCGTTTCCTCTACCGTCAGCATACGGGAAGTTATGACATAAATGGACAAAATTTCAAGCACATCATTTCATCTATTTTATTACTCTCCAATGAGTATTATGTGATGGCAACAGATAAAAGACGCCATGACAGCGATGCTTGCGCAATATGAATATGTATATTTTCCAAGAATATTGTTCCACATCGGGTGGGGAAAACTACCCCCTAGCAGTCCATCTAAAGATTAACAAGCAAGCAGCAGTAAAAACACTATTCTTCCTTTCTGGAATTGTGTGTGTCCTTTTTCCCTTCTACAAGCGCTTGAAAGAAAACGGATTTATCTTGCAAAAATGGGAAAAAAAACTCTTTCCCATGCTTCAATGCCATCACCGAAATTTTTGAGGAAAACGGAAAGCGGAAATCCTTTCTTCCGCAGTTGTCATCCTGCAGCAAAGATGACCGTACGAAAAAGTACCATTTTGTACTAGCCACCCTACAAGGAACGCTGGACAACAATTGTACAATGGAAGAAGGGAAAAAAACGATGACACACAGACGACAACAACGGCAGAGAGAAAGAGAGCAAGAAAAAAAAGCTGAACCCAACACGCCGGACGGACGATAAGTGAATGTTGTTATGCAGAAGGACCTATCGGTCACTTGGGACGATGTTTTTCCTTCCTTCCTTGCATACATTTGCCACAACTGAAAGGGGAATTGCTGTCGCAAGTCGCTTTGCGCGCTGTCTACGAGAGCATGAAAAACTGTCCACAGGATGGCGAAGGGAAGGCACGAAAGATACATGGATGGTTGTCCAAGATATAATGTATGAAATATGGACATCACTGATATTGATACGGCACCATGTAATGGTGAGTGCCAAGGCGAGAATTTACTTGCGTTTTGCAGTGCGGTGCTGTATTATGGAAATTGTCCATATAAATTCATTTGTTGCTTTATGCCTGTATGCAAATTGATGGACATTTAACAAATACAATTTTATTCCACAACATTACAACTATCTTCTCACATTCAAAAATTCGGGAGGCACTTACATAAGCAGTCAAAATTCCATAACAATTCCAACGTACAAAACTATCTAGCTTGTAACAGGACGGGAGAGGACACTCCAAGATTTTGACGCCTTTCGGTCGTACATAGAGATGTACAGATAAAAAAAAACATTACACATTCAAACCGTATTCAAACAACATTGTCGCTCATTGCAGCCATTGAGGCTTCGAGTATCTCCTTCCCAGAAGAAAAAAACCCAAACCATGGCATGCGACTTTTCACATTATGCGAAACAAATTGCTCCTTCATTGCTGGTTCGAAAGTGGTTTTATATAAATTCGTTTCTCAATTCAACTGGAAGATATTAATGGGCGAGTCCGGGTGGGGATGTAGAGCTGCCAGCAACCGAAAGGGCTTTCGTAATAGCACTTGAACTGGGGTTTTTGCAGCTCACTTTTAACTGACCCATCCGTCCGCCTATCGGCTACCGCGCCACTGCTAACCCTGCTGGGTCTTGAAAGTCATCAAAAAGCAACCACCATTCCACCTCCCCGAGTCACCACCATCCCCCACCCTCCACACCACCACAAGATAATAGTGCGAGTGTGGAGGAAAATTATTACAAATTTTTATTATTTTATTTATTGCGAAACTTTTCCTTCTACTCGTGCGCGTTCGCTGCCCGTGCACCGTGCTGCCGGGAGATTCGTTTGATTGTAGGAAAAATTCCTCCGAATTTCGCTGTAATGCGCTGCCGGAAGTGGACGTACAGTGCCACCTACAACATTCGCCATCGAAACGATCTCCTCTCGCTCCACCGGTGTAACAATTGAAAATGTTTGTTGCATGAGAACGGTTGTGCTTGTCAACCGTTGCTGCATGGTGTCCTACTCCGTCCCACTGGCGTGCCCTTTTCTGGGACACGGTTTTACTTTTTCCCGGTTTCCCTTCCATCTCGGTCTGTTTGCTCGGTGACACTAACTCCAAACCAACATAACAATCGTACCAAAGTGTCGTTACAATGGTCCGGTTTAGTATTTTTTTGCCTCCTCTTGCAAGTCCAACTTCTCACCCTCCCCCGTCCCATCCCAAGCCAGCATGTGGCTCGTGGCTGGTGTAATTTATTTCCAGTACGATTTCCCTCACACAAACACACAGAGAGACACATGTACACAAACGCACAGCATGATATTTCACACTGACTGACACTCGGGGCTCGGGGCTTCCCGAAGCAAGTGTCCTTCTCGGAAAAGCATGCAAAGTCACCACATCCGCTTACTTACGAAGCGTAGCATGGCACCAGGTGGTAAAAACGGACGTGGCGGCAGTTACTGCTTTGAAGGTTAAAATTAGAATAAAACTATGTACCTCTTCCCCGGTTTTTTGTAGGCTCGTCGCCCCATTAAACACCCCTCCACTTCTCACCCGCATTCTCCAAATTTGTCTCCTCTCCTCGTACCGCAAACCTGTGAACGCACCGTTCTCCCCCTTTCGTCCGCTGAGCGGACGATTGTTACGACATTTAGCACACAAATGCGCAAATACTTCGCCCGATGGTGGTGGCGGCGGCAGCAAGAGGGCTATGTGCCCGTTCCCACCCGCTCGCCACGATGGCAGAACCATTATCAGGCTCTAATTCGCATCGGTTGCTGTTACTGCTACTATTGTTTTTATTCGCATTAAAAAGCAATCCCGAAAGCCAACGGCCCTGGTTGCGCAGCCAGAAGTCAACCATGGCAGGATGGGGGGAGAAATGGGAAGTAAAGTTTTCCAAACAGAGCGGAAGGACGGAATCCTCCGAGAATGTCACAACTGGTCACGATCATCGTTTGTTTGGAACGAGAGGGGGAAGGAAAATCTAAACCCGTAGCCGGTGGAGGCGCCTGGTTGTTATGGGAAGGTGGAAAAATAGAAACCTCGCTCTTTTCCTCTTCCGTTTTTTTCCTTTCTTCTGCTAACCCCGAAACAAGTGTGGAATGGAGACCTAAAGCGTCCAACCGCTCAGGGAAAGCCGAAGTTGGAAGACATTAAAATCCGGTTTAAATGTTTTATTACGCCCAATAATGAGCAAAAGTCTGAGCGTTCCACAAAGGGGAGTTCCCTTTCCGTCCTTCCCCTCCCGCGTTGTGCCTTCACCAAAGGGAAGGAGAAACAGAGCAAGCCTGAACCGAATGGACACATTCCTTGCTCGTTCTGCACGTTTCGTAGAAGAGGGGAAAAAAAACAACAACCCCAAACGGCGACGCCATCATGAGTTATGAAACACAACAACAAAACTCGCGCCATTTCGCCCATGATCCATTTGGCCGGTCGCTGGATGGCGTGTCATCGTCACCGGCCTTTCATCATCCCTTTTAAGCGGAACCGTTTCGAGCAATTTCCGAGAAATGTAAACCGCACCTAACCTTCGCACGATTCGATCAGGTATTCCGGTATGCGCAAAAGTGGCGAAGAAATAGCCAATATGAAAATGATTTCTATCGCAAAGTATACTATTCGGTTCCGATCGATTGCAAACAACGGGGGAAAATGCGCTTTTTGTGCAAAAATACAGCCCACCGCAACCCAGGACAGGGGCCGGGCCGAGTGCGCCATTATGCAACTCCGTTCGTGGCTCCTTTCGTAACTCACACAAACGAAAGACTTAACTGCTGCTAGTGGCCAATTTCAGTTGCCTCGCGTTTGTCGGTATGATTTTCCCACGTACGTTCCTTTATCCATGCAGGCGCTCGATTTAATGGTGAATAATATGTTTGCAAAGCTAATAATAGCACGAACAGACACACACACTCACAAACGCCAACCAGTTATCTTTCCGACGCCATTATAACCCGTTGTGCAATTGCAGAATCTAAATTCAGCCAAACCCACCTTCCCATCCTCCCCGCCATTGCAACTGCCACCGTGAAGGTCAAAAACATTAACGATAAAGTTGAAACCGGCTGGAAGGCACCTTGGCTGACGCTTACCGAAATGTGAGAACGCTGGAACGTCTGGAACGTGAAAGGAGCCAGGTCTAATCGCTTCAAAATTGCACACCGCAGTACCGCGGCTCGTGATTCGCGCGCGCTAGTTAGGCTAGCGCCCTTACGGTCTACGTTCGATGGGCCGAGGCCCAAGCTTAATGCATCGGTTGATGGTATTGCAGAAACGGCATTGCAGATGATTGGGTAATATACGCGCGACCGATGGATGCGTTCACCGTTGTCTGCCGATGGTTTACTAACTGCCACTGCAACTGATTTCCATCCCTGGGTGGTGTGGCCGTTCGCTAATAAAGCGCGACCGTTCGCGATGGACCAGGCCAGGATGGATATCTTGACTTGGGTGCATATAAATCCATGCAACGCGCTCGCACTACCATACATCATGGGGCGCGAAATTTTCGGCTGCACCAGAAGCTTGGTCGATGGTTCATCAATCAGTCGACAAAATTATGACCTTCGTCCGGTGCGCTGGTCCAAGGTTCCGTTTTCGGGCGAATCCTTTCACACTAGAAGTATTGGAAGTGTTTCAGGACGCTTTCCATACGCGTAGTGGTAGAACAATCTGTTTAGTATCGATTTTTCGTGCTGCATCATGCAGTTAATCGATGATTCCCTCGGGAAAGCGATGAAACTTCACCTGGAAAAGTGGCTAGGAAAACTCCCCCCAAAAAGTACACCGTTTAATTGTCTAATTCTAATTCAAAGCATTCAAAAGGGGCCATTTCTTACGACACTTTTGCTCAACAAAATAGTGAAAGTTTCTATTAAAAGCATTACCTCCCGTTTGCTGCCGCACGCAAGAGAGACCAGGCGTCTCCATCGCTTCCTCCCCGTTTAACGGATTCCTTTCTAATTAATGAAATGCTTCCATTAACTGCCATTAAAACTCCGCAAGGAAAAAGCAGGACATCAGTTCAGGTACCGGGAAGGGAAAGGAAAAGTCACGGAACCAGGGGTAACCGGGGTTTATCCCAACCATTAACCCAATGTGCCGCTTTGTTACGCACATTAAAACTTAACCTGCACGCCGTTTCGCACCATCCCGAATGCCTTACTTCCTCCCAGCAGTGGAAGACACAACGCTGGTGAACGCTGGTCCGGAGGCATGCTCCACCGAGCATTGTTTTATTACCCCGTTCGCGGGACATAGGGTGTGCCCGTGGCATCCAATGCAAACCGAACCACCGGAAACGTAATAACTCAAATTCGAAAGGAAACCATTTTTTCTCCCTTTTTTCCCTTTTCAAAGCAAGATTTACATAAAACTACTATGGCGCGTTCGGTTCGTGTTTTGGGGGGGGAGAGCCGGCCTGCCATGGATGGGTGCAACCGGAAATAAAATAAACGTTACGCGACAGTTGGTAAAAGCGTAAATCGACAGCGCAAATATTGACGAGCGTCGTTTTGGGTGGCCATCCCTTTCTCCCCCTCCCAATGCTTCCACCCACCGCGTTGGATCATCAAGGGGTTGATGTGGCTTCCCGGGTTAGAGCTCCAAACGAAATCGAAACGGTCGCCGGTGTATTTGTTGAATATTATTTTGCGTCCCTCAAAAAGTACCTTCTCCACTGAAGGAAGAAGAAAAAAAACGCTGGGCTCATTTGTTACACTTGTTTGGTTGATTAATTTCCTCGCTCGCTAGTGTACCGACCGTACCTGGTATTTCATTTTTGGCTACCGTATCTCCAGTTACTCGACCCCGTGCCCTTGGCATATCGCAGCACAAAAAAAAACCCCGTCGCGGAGCCCACGCCATCGATTTCGGGAGATATTATTTTGAATTTCATGATTTATTACAACGCAAAAGGCCATTGCTAACGGTTATTACCCGTGGACGGTTATATGCCAGGGTACACGGGGTGGGTTTTTTGAAAATCGTCGATTATGTCGATTGAACGATTGGATCGCGTAACGGGTTGGAGGGCAGGGGTTGATGGTTTCACTAGCGCCACCACGAACAAAACGATCAAAGCTCCCAGTACTCAGGCACAAACTTTCGGGTGAAAGGATACGGAAGGATTGGTGTAAAGAATGGGTGCCCCAGCTCGGTAATGCTGTTGTTATTAACGAGAGTTTCACCTTCTATACCTCCTCCTCCTCCTCCTCCTCTCAAGGAAAAACAAACGCCATTAACCCATTTGTTCTTCTCAAAAAACGGCAAACGGCGTTCTATTGCTACTTAGCCAATCCGTTATCTTGTTGCCTTGTTGCCCCCAACACTCCACCCTCCCGTGTCTCCCGATACACTGCCATACCGTCGAGTAAACCTTACCACACCTCACTTAGCTTCGGCTTGCTTCAGTGAGTTGGAAATATTACGCTCGCCGAAATTGAACACTCGCGGAACTGGCTGGTACGCGCGTTTTCCAACGAATTTCCCATTTTTGCTGCTAGGCTGCTAGCGGTGAATTTTCTCGCTATGTGTGTGTGCGTGTCTAGTTTGTACTAAATGGCTTGGTCTGGTGTTCACTTTTAGACAATTTCACCCCCCCCCCCCCCTTTCTCAAACCGCTTCCTCAATTCCACTTGTCTTACAAGCTGGAAATAAGACGATATTATTTCATGCCGGTAATTACTCTGCCGTCTGGTGCGCTTGTACTCGGTTGTTCGGTGAAAACGTCGCTGTATCACCTCCCACTGGTGGAACTGGGAGGCCGAAGCGCAAGGGAAATGTGGCATTAATGTTCGTCCTTCAAGTACACGCGCACGAGGTGCTGTACTGATGCGCCAGCGAACGATCGAACGAGTTCGGTGTGGACACGAAAACACCCGAGAAGATAAAAAACCCTCCCTGTTCGTTGACATCGGATGGGCTGGCTCGGTTGGTCGAAAATTAATGGTAAAAGTTCCATTTGCCAAAAAACCTTCCAATTTTAGAATTAAATTTACCCCTTAAGCCCTTCCCCATCGTCCGATCGCTGGCAGTGCCGGGAAATCAACCATTGCCGTAATGTTCTCCCGCACCGATAACTCATCCATTTTCCAAACGCGCCTTTTCCGCCCATCCAAACTAAGACAAAAACTGGTGGACAAACGCGCGAAACATGTCTTCTGCAACAAAATGGACACACTTAGCAAAATGGTGAAGATTTTCCTCAAGGACACACCCGAGCTTTGCTTCCGGTGACTTGGCCGAGTGAAATTCACATTTTTATGTTTAGAAAAAATGGGGAACGCTTACTTAATTTATACTTACACATCTTTCCTTTCATCTGTTTCGGGTAGGAGTGTGGGGAGTTCTACTGCTTCCTCTATTACTAAAACTTTTCACCCTTGACTGTTGAACCTTAAGCGAACGGGCTCGTTGTCTTTCATGGAGCAGAAACTCTCCAGCGGTTCCCAGTGCATCCGGCTGCGATGGTGAACCGGGCCAGAACTTAAATCAATTGCCGAGGAAATTCCTTTTAATTTCTAACTCAATAAATCAGAAAATGATTGTGCTGAAGGCTGTGGCCGCCCGTCACGCTTATCGTGTCCGGCTCGTCTGCCGCTTAATGGTTTGGCCACCATTAGCTTTTAGCGCAGCGAAACAAACACCCTGGGTAAGCGAAAGGTCAAAGCTGGGTAAAGGTAACACGGTTTGAAAACCGAAATGGCTAAGCAGGGAAAAATAAAAGTGGAATCGTCTTCACTAGTTCCCAGCAGTGGAAACGTTATTATGTTTGAAAACATTAATGTCACGGATTGCAAAAGCGAAATGTTAGTTTGCTCTGGCCAACAAGCAGCAGTAAGAAGCAGGAAGAAAAAAAAACACATTATCGCTTCAGTAAAACCAACAATCAATCCAAAGTAAACAAACTCGTAGCATGCAAATGATTGAAAATGTTAATCACGACACGGCCGTGCAATTTACCTACGGCCAGCTCCTTCAAACAGTGCCTTCCTAAACCTGGGGTCTTGGTGGTGTGGAAAAACAATCAAACACACTCATTAAGCGGGGGTGGTTGCGGAAATGGTCGCCTGGATACGGGTGTACCCAATAATAAAATCGAACAGATCCACCCACCCAGATCACGGGCTTTTTTAGGAGGAACGGGCCAGCTCACGCTATGGTCGTTTAATTCGCAAAAGGCCCCAAAGAAACCATTTACCTCCGGGGGGGAGGAATTGTGTGTATTTGGGAGGGTGAGGGGGGGAGGCAGGGTGGTAGTTACTGAGCTTAAGGAAAGAAAAGGCTCACCCGCTCACACCGGTAGCGGTAAATGGCAAAAACCCTACCATAAAACAGTTACCGAACCAACTACACAGCCCCGAAATGCGTTTACGAAATCAATTTCAACTTTGACGGCGTGTCCTTTCGGTAAGGCTCTTTATTCTCTCGCTCTGCTTTTGTCGTGCTGGATGTATTTGTGCGTGTGGCAAATGTTTTAAACGAACGGAAACTACCCCCTCACCCTTTTGTACGCTCACCCTCCCGCCCGTAACTCCCCGGACGAGCGGAACCGACTCACCTAATAATCGGTGGTCCTCCCCCAAGAGTTCCAACGCAACAAAAAAAAAACACTACCCAAAAGAGAGGACCTGATGGGAAGGGTTTAGTTTTTGGTTAATTATTCTTATTATTACGCCTGCAGCTTTACTTACCACGGGTTTCCTCCTTCGCTCGGCATCGGCCGGCGGTCACACACGAGACATCACGAGACCTGTAGTACGAGCTTCCATGTCTCACACTGTGGGCCGTTTCGAGCCTGTAGCTGTGATTTTTTTTCGGTTTGGCGTGATTTTAAGCGAGGGCCAAACAGGAAAGGCACCTGAACGTGTTGGTGGGGTTAATAAAATAAATGAAAATGGCGTTTCACTTACAACCCTCCCGCCGTTTCGGCTGAAACACCTTGAACCATGAAGACGGAAGATCCCGATGGGATCCCTCCCCGCCCCCGGCTCTGCTAGTTTTTTCAGCCCGGGGACATTAATGTACTTTGACTAAAACTTCCTTTCGGACGGATACCCCTTTCTGCTGCTTTTCCCCGCTTCGCCCTTTTTTGGGGACAAATTCTTCATATGGACGTGTAACGACAGCGGGGAAAAAAAAACGCGTCACCTTTCCTTCACCAGCGGGCGCAATATATTTTTCCCCACCGTGGAAGAAGACTTCGCGAAGGTTGCTTCTGTTGATACAGCGCGTGGTGGCCTTCGTTACGACTGCGTCCCGGCCTACCCGACCCTTGCCGCCGGTCATAAGGGAGCGCAACACGCATTTACGTTCTTCGGTTCTTTCTTGATGAAACTAATCACGAAAGGTTGATTTCTTTTGTACCGACTAGTTCCGAAAGAGGGGGCGTGCAGGGTGTGTTAGTGGGTAGGAAGGCGGAAAACCCCCACCAACACCCACCACAGCCACCATTGGGGACTGCATGTCGTACCCATTATTCTGATTATTTGGTCTCGTTATTTTTGGACCCCGCCATTTTATTCGCTTCCTTCGATCCGGCGAGCGGGTCAGGAAGGAATATGGGCCGGGCAGCGGGAAGGCGTTTTGAGGTAATTGCATTGACTTTAACCAAATTAAACCGCCCAACTGAAAGGGAACTTTATTCACCGGAGCGAATTGAAGGCTTCGTTTGCCGTCGTTCCGTCCGGTAAGCGTCACACGCTCCACAGTGAGCAACATAAATTAACATTGGAATTGTGTTGCTCGCACTTGCCCGCATAGTAATCGTGGTGCTTAGCAAACGGGAACGGCCATGCACGCGCAATGTTACTCAGTTTGCTCATTTGCAAAAATAAATCATTCCCTTGAACTCCGAATCCTTCATCCTTCCGGGGGTGGGTGTGCTCAATTCCTGATTGTTTCCAATCTTTCCCATCGCTAATGCATCGGAAGTGTATTAAATCATTGAAGTCCTTTCGATAAGGGGATTCGTCGGGGGGATGGGGAAGGGCTGACATTGATCTTGCGATCGTATTCCATCGGCACCTTTCGAAGCTGGCTTTATGTCATTCAAACAATTGGCTTCCCGGTGCACACGTTCCTTCCGGGCTAACCAAGGGTTTTCATCGTTTGTGTTTGTTTAACTTATTATTTATGTATGTAGATATCGGAATTATGTTAATCTCACTCACTGCTGCTTCCCAATCGAGTGGGTGGGGGCCGGGGGGCGGTCAAACTTTTTCCACCCACCCAAACATCGTTGGGGGTGTTAATCGGCAACGCTTTCGGAAGCAACTCCTTGCCGTCTTCGAACTCTAGCCACATAGCTCTTAATCGACACCGAAAGCAAGTGAAATATTTGCCGTCAATTATGTGATGAAAACTGAGCCGGTCCGTGTACACACACACTAACCGGCAAGAGGGTATGATGGGTTGGTTCGATTGTTTCTGTGTTTTTTTTTGTATTGTGTTTGGCTCCATTAATTCACTCCTTCATGCCTAAATCACACCATTACCATAAGTTCTAGCAGTGCGGTACGATCATGCTCGCGGTCGGTTTACTCTCTCCAGCAATCATTCATTCCTCTGCATAGTGGACACAACCAATAGAAATACTGGAATAAATACAAATTACAAAATAAACTTAACAAATATTTAACGTAATTAACCAGCGTAATTAGGCAGTTTCATGGTGTAATGTTAACACGCAGTTCAAAGGATATTAAATAGACCTTCTGAAACATTAATAAGGTATTTGCATTTTGTAACAATTTAAAAAAGGATGTATTTTTTTTAAAATAATCGTTTTTTTATACAAATAATTATTTTAAAATTCTGTACAATTATAGGTAGTTGGAAAAGACTCTCGAATCATGTAATTGTGTTATAGGAACAGTTTTTTTATGTCTTGCGGTCTTTGATATTTTCTTTCATTTTCTCTAACTTTGCACAAAATCGTATTTACCTATCGCTTCAACTTTTCCAGTTATTCTAAAAAAACAATGGGCTTATTATGTCTGGCATTGTTTAAGTGTCTACTTCAATTTAAAAATATTATGAAGATTGATTTCATTTTTACCCCACTTTGCGCCCACTGTGCATTTAATGCTCTCACTGCTTCTACTGGAGTGATTGTTTCTCCAAATTTTCCTCATCCTTTCTCACCAACGAGTTAGAGAGAGCGAGAACGAGAGAATGAGTGAATTGTACCGAATTTACTTTCCCGTAGCTCCTTCCCCGTTCGGGCAATGGTTTACGGATACGTTTTGGGTCCTTGAATTAACCCGAAAAAGCCCGTCACTAATCTTCGCTTGTCACAATATTTGAACTTTTCGTTGCGCGGTGGCAAGGTTGGGTGTTGCCTTTTGCCACGGAGGGGGAATTTATCGCCTGCCCCTTGCGATAATGTGTGGATGTGTTGACTGGAGATGCTTTAGAGTTATTAAGACCATTATTTATTGGCGCAAATCATGAGCCGTATGAAAGATGTATCGATGTGATGAAGTTTATGATTCGCACGCCTTCTTTTTAATAAATTAGGTAAAACAATAACAGCACGCTATTCACTACCCACACGGGGCAAATATGTTTGGATACTTATTTGCTCCTCGTTCCGAACCTCCCCGTAATGACTACTTCCGTACCAACGTTCAATGGCAGGAAGTAGGAAGATAGGATAAAAGAAATAAAAGAAACAATCCATACGCAAGCAAATAACAACACACCCCAAAAATATACACCCGAAAAACAACAAGTTCACGCTACGTCTTCGTGGCTTTTCGGGTGCCATTATTACGTGCCTCCCGGTTTTGTTTCAGCTATTCAGCCTGTCCTTTCGGGGGCCGGTTAAACCACTTTCTTCAAATCTATCCTGCCCACCCAGCTCGCCCACCGTTCCCCTTCGATCCAGGTGGACCATATTTTTCCGTTCGTCAGTTTTGTGCTTTTACGCCGACTCGCTCCATACGAAACAATGTATTCTGGGTGTGCCATCTATTTCCGCTATTTCGCGGCATGATAATGCGTAGTAGAAAGGGTAAGAGTTGGGCCGTAGCAGAAGGAGTGAAGGCGGCAAGGTAGCCGTTTTGTAACGTTAGTTGTTTGTGTATATAAATTCACCTAAATTAATTTAATTGAAGCAAGCAAGCAGCCAAACACCCACCAAAAACACTTTCGGTACATTTTCGACCCCGGTTGCTGGGTGGGCGTCCCTTTTGGGCTTCCGATACTCTACGAAAAAAGAGTAGGAAAAAGCGAGCAAAAAAAAGAAAGAGAGAAGAAAAACAAGTTGTACAGGATCTTCCTTGCCGACGGTAAATTACGCTAAAAGGCAAACGCAATTTTGACCGGACGAAAAAATTTTAATCAGAGTAAATTATGTATATTTTTTCCATCACTCCGTTTGAAACGATTCGAGATGCCATCATGCCCAATTCCGAGTTAAACCTTTCGAGTAGCTTCAACGGTCAGCGGTGCCAGTGTTTTTATTTGAATTCGTGGGTGAGCTTTCTCTCTCTCTCGTTCATCCTTCGCTTTCGGTCCGCACGATCCTTGCGTTGGTGGTGAGTTGTCCATTCCGGTACTGTCTTAATACAGTTTCCTTTTTTTTGTTGCTCCTTTCCAAATAGTTCCCAGAACACTACGAGTTTGTTTACTATTTGACTAATTTTTCTATTTCACCCACACCTCCACACCCAACTCATCATTGCTTCCACAAATTAACCGAACCATCGGACGCGGGCAAAACAACATCAAATAAAAAAAAGGAAACGTTACATTTCGGGGTGGAAAAGCTCACCCGATGAGCCACAGGCACTGTTAAAAGAAAACAAATTTGCATTCGTATCGTTGCTAATCTGCCTGTGGCTGTTTGGTTCGCCGACCGATCAGCTTGGAGGGCGAAATTTAAAGCAAAATAGATGCAGTCGAGCAAAAAAAAAGTATTAAAAGCACCTCGATCATGCTGCGAACATGAACCGGCCCATCGCCATTGCCGGCAGTCGTTACTATGCGGGGTGTGACAACAACAACTACAACAGAAAAATTAAATCAGGAAAACAAAAAAAAAACTTCCAATTGGAAATGGAACTCCCAGCGGACGGTAACGCTCAATCACATTGGTTGCTGCTGGGACAGAAAATTCCGGAGCGAAACGGAAAGCTCACCCGCCACCCCGTTTTGCGGGCGGTATTTGTGCACCCCTTCGCAAGAACCCGGGTACCTTTCAACCGCAGGACGAAAAGTTTTAATCGTTGCCCAATAGTACCGTTTTTGAGGACGTCAACGGCAACCGACGACAACGGCAGTGGGATTATTCGAAATTTATTCAAATTATGATTCACTTAGCGAAACTTCAAACGTTCCTTTCGATATACTTCCGACGAATTTTCCACCCCTCACACTCGCCCTCGTCCCACCGAAACAAACGCACAATGTGCCTCCAGTTACCCACACACACCAACGGGAAGTGGGGTTGTAGTTTCTTGCCACCGAAACGGTAACCGAAACCCTTGACGATGGAGACGCCTGGCTGCTGATGAGAATGGGGACGCAATAGGATTTTAATTCAAATGTAAATAATTAAATCATATCGTACCCGATGAATTTCATCCACTGCGTCTGGAAGTAATATTGAGGAGGGGGGGGGGGATATATGTGGAGGAAGTGTTCTTTTAAGTGTCTCCAAATGGTACCACTCACAAACACACCCTCATATAGCGTCGTTGTGCAATAAAACGAGACAGTGAGACATTTGTTCGGCATTCGGTTCGTCTCTTTTATTTTTTACCATTAAAACAAATCCTGCCTCCCAAGGACAATGTTTTGCTAGTTTGGATCAATTTTCAAATTGAACGCTAGCTTTCTTACCAACGTTTTTCCCCCAGTTGGAGTTCCATACCAAAAATGCCGGTTTCGTGATGCCTAGAAAACATATTAATACACATCAGGAAGAAATTGTTGTCCCATGGGGAGTTTTGGAAGGTATTGGCTTTTTATCGTGCCCATTCCCGTGCGTGTGTGTGTGGCCGACTTTCCCATGCGCTGCTAATATTCGCTTTATGCTCCGTCTGGCATCGTACCGTACCCGGGCGAGTTCGATCATTCAAAGCATCTCGCTTCCCGCACACTTTACGACTTGCTCTCCACTCTTCAATAAACATCACTCCATGCATAACTCGGAAAGAACAAGGCAGTTCGGAACGGTCTCTCGTGCAGCACACGCCTGCCTTACGCTCCGACCAAACCAGACACACGAATTGGGATGCGAAGAAGAACGGGCTTTACAACAGGATTTTGAAGCGGGGTTTGCTTCAAGACAACGACACGTACATGCTGAACCCCTCCAGCGCTACTCCACCGGAATGGATATAAATAACTTGCCGATTCAATATTTAAAATTGAATATATTTTTCAATATTAATAAAACTATCGTATGGTGCGCAGCCGCCTGATAAGGAGATCTCGGGAAGGGTGGGATACACAGTATTATTGCAAATCATGGCCTTTTACTATATTGTGTATTTCTGCTGAACTATCGGCCTATCCGATAACGCAACGTCTTCGATCGTACCAGCTGTGGTAGGGCCACTGGCTAGCTGGCTACTTCATTTGCGTTTTGCCATTCCGTCCCGTTGTAACGTGCAATAAAGTGTCCCACACCACTCCTTCGTGTGGGGAACGAAGTTACCGAGCCAAAACTAATATCCGTAATGACTGAAGTCTCCGTATTGCAGAAAGACCACACAAGAAGCCGTTGGATGCGATTACAGTGGCATGCGGCTCTAAACAATAGTGCAAGAAGTGTAAGGATTTATTAAACATGACCACCCCGTGCCAAAAGGCAACAAGAGGTCAAACCCCGTCGATGTCGCAACGCTAGACCAGATTCTCAGAATAAAGATCACCTCTTGGTGCGTTGCCTTTTGTATGCAGAAGGAAAAAGCCACCAATGTACGGAGCCCTATTTTCACCACAGTGCGAGTGCTCTTTTCACATTCGTCCGATATGGGCTTGAATGGGCTTCGGGTTAGTCGTCCTGGGTTTCCGAAGGAAAACTCGAGATGATCTCAATTTTCATTATGTCATTGCTTTAATACGGCAAAAACTAACCGAACTGTCCTTTACCCGGTGGATGGGGGGGGACGCTTTGCTGGACACACCGCAAGAAAACACCACCACGCACGGAAGGATGAATTCCTAATGCCCGCAGTTTAACAATCGCCTGCAAGGACCTTCTCGATAACGTTATACACCGCCGGATGATACGGAGTTGAAGCAATAGTTTTAATTTTATTAAAAATTTCTTCAACCACCTTCTAGTCTCCCCCTTCGTTAGCCACGGGAACGGAAACCATTTTCGAACGCATTTTCACTGGCTCCCGGACCTCAAAACCTCGGAACTAGTTTAGTCTAATTTTGCATCCCGCAGCGAAAAGGAAGCAAACACACACACACACTACAATTGGAGCTCTTGGGGGAGGTACCGCGGCGAAGACACTTCCCCTTAAGGGAGAGGGAAAACTTTCCAGCGGATAATCAAGTAAGCACTATGCTGGATAACTAGTAGCCGAGGCGGAAAGCGGCCAATTTTGAAGACAGACAGATGGACGGATGGTTAGGAATGGATTTAGTTTTATTAAATTTTCGCCCGTTTCCCGCCAGAGCTGGTCCGTTTCAGTGATCGTCTATAGTCGGTACGGATCGAAATTGGTATGGATGATCCGAAGAGTATCCTCTTTTACCAGGCTTAGTCTTTCCCATTTCCCTATGTCCTTATTCCTTGCCCCGTAGTATCAGGATTTTCACCAAGCTGGTATGGTATGGATGGTAGGATCTCCGGGATGGCGCATTTTTAAGGCAGCAATGAGAGATTATTTTATAGCAAGAGTTTGAAGAATAAGCTTCAGTACACCCTTTAGACATGGAGATATATAGGGAGGTTACCATTCCTGTCCTGTGTTAGCTTAGTGAGCCTATTCGAACAGTTTTCTTTATGTCAGTTTATAATCCAATGCATTGCAATTAATCTCCTAACCTGTCTATTCCTGTATGTCCAGATTCTTCGTATCCCCAACAAAAAAAAATAGCCGGAAATAAGCTCGATACAGTTTGATAGAGGAATACACCAACCTATATCCAACAGGAAAACCACCCCAGTTGTCTTGATGAGCGTGAACGAGAATATATCGCGATTGGAAAATCAATTACTTGATTGTGTTCACGTGCTCCGTATTTGACCCTGGCCATGCCTACCATCCGTCCCAATGGGGCCCGGCCCCAATCGGGGCCAGTGCGCTGTAATGTAGCGTAACAGGGCCACACCCGAACATAACCATCCGGGCATCGTGATTTGCTCGATAAGGAACCAAACCACCACCCCCTTCCTGAGGGCTAGTGAAATTGTCCTTTCGCACTCTTGCAGGCGGTGAATGTAGAAGTAGCGCTGATTTGACGCGAGCTTTTAAGAAATTGACTAATGACGAAAGGAACCCAGGGTCCACTGGGCAACTCCTCGAAGAGGTGCCCGTGTAGTGAAGGATAATGTTTTCCCTCGACATTGTTTTATTCCATTAGCCGCCGAATAAATGGTTGGTGTTTTGTGTTTTTTGTTTTGTTTCGTTTTGCTTTTGACCACGTGAAATTGTTCCCAAAAACATTTCCTCGGTGCTGCTTGCGGCAGCGGACGGCCCACCCCACTAATGTTGGGCGCACTGCTTTGCATTCGAAATGGAAACCAAATTGTTACAATAAAAGCATTAACGAAGCGCAGGGCAAAGAAGCGTTAGTAACGAAAGGCAAACAAATACACTGTCCAAACAGATCCAAGACGAAAGCAACGGAGGAAAAAAAACCCGAATGCTCTGCCCGCCCGCGGGAAATAATACCCATCGTCAAACATTTTTCCACGGGGGCTGATAATTTATGCGCTGTTTTGGTGGCTGTCACCCTTCTTCGCCCGTTCTTTTCCGTTGTCGCGACGGTACCTTTGGTATTGTGTAAAACTATTCCCTCATTGGGCACCACTCTGGCCGGCTCGGCATGTATAGTTTGAATAATTAGAAAAAAGTCATCATTACCGGTCGGGAAAACGTTTCTTCAAGGTTCGCCAAAAACCCCTCCAAACGTGTGTATGTCTGCCGGGTTTGGGGCAGAAAAAATGAGACCTCTACACGCAGTTTTCCTATTACGCAAAGGGTGGTTCTTACGCTTATTAGAAGGTTCAAACGTGACAGGCAGTTCTACCAAGATTTTTTTTTGTTTTGCATAATGCAATGTTCACTTTTTCCTCAACTTCTTCAAAAGCTAATGAGTGTTAAGACGGGCAAGTTATGGTTTTTTGTGTATTTTAAATAATATTTGTTCATTGTGAAGGAGAATCATTGTTTAACATTCATTTAATTATGCAAAATAGATACTTCAATTGTGTTACTTCTTCTGTAGACAAAAAAGACAATCAGTTTGTCAATCATCATCAGTTGTGTGGTATCTGTTTGCCGAAATGAAATACACACATCGATCACGGTTGTGTGGAATCATCTTCTTCACATATCTGTCCTGCAGACTAAGCACTACGCCTTCCTGCTCCGGATCGATAAGGTTTAGTGGATCGGGGAATAGTGAAATTGTTTTCTAGCGAATTTCTTCCTCCGTATGCGTATCTTCCCATTTCCCGACACTCTCGTACTCGTTGGATGTTTTTCGACCGAATGATAATTGGAAAAGTTTGGTATCGATACCACACCACCACCTCACCAAACACACACACACAGTGCGACCGGGTTCGTAATCCTCATTGCGGTACACGATTTCCACGGTGAAGGTATTGTGATTTTCGATTTGATTTTCCTGCTTCTCCGAAACATTTTATGTATCCTTCATTAGCTGCTCAGTAACGTCAGGGCCGCTAACCGAACGTGCATGCTAAATCCGATCGCTTGCTCGGCACACTGACGGTGAGGCATAACCTCCGGCGTCTAATGAGCGTATGTGAGCCTGCCGGTAAATTAATGTCATTATTGCTAATTGAACAACAAATGGAGTGCCAAACCGGGGACAACTTTTCACTCGCCCTCTGACGGACTGATCGCGCGTTGACCGGCCGCCCGAATAATGTCACTCCGCCAACCGGGGAGCGACGTTACGCGCCACGTTCCGGGAAAACGTCCGGAAATGCAAACAGATTTAAAATTAGAAATTACGTCCAACCAGACCATGCCTACCGAATGTAACCGAATGTCCGATATGGCCAACAGAACCGAGATCATTAGTCATAAAATGTGCCTCCAGATGGTACCAGTTGGACCAGTGTAACCACGGATGACCCGCCAGTAGTAGTGTACTGGTGATACTCAAAATTAACTCACATTTTCGTAAAACGTGGACAACACCGTTCGATTGCTGCCGGCGGGGTTTGCGATGTTCCATTAGCATGCAAACAAAATGGTTGTGCTGATGTAGGCGATTGAAATTTATATTTTTCCCGCCCGAAGGAATCGGCGGCCGACCCGTATGCAAAACCGCATCCGAATGCAAAACGTCATTAGCCGACAGGCTTACGTGCTGCAACGACCGTAAACCAGCATGTCCGTGTCGACGTCGTGGTATTGAATTTATGGACTCCCCCTTTTCCATCCACCTCCCACCCCCAGAAGGGAGTGATGTTCGAACATTTGAAACTATGCTGTAACTGGTTGGGTGGAGTTTTCCCCGAAAAGAACCCAAAATCGTCACTGTATGTTCATATTTTCCATTTCCTTTTGCATGCACCGTTGCACACGCACCTGGACGCATCTCGCAGCTGGCAGGGAGGTTGGAGAGTTTTCCATCCGCGCACTGTTTTGGTGATGATTGATGATTGCCTAGCCCACCTCGGAGGCGGGCTCCGAGGTTCGTTTTCATCCATCACTTGTCACTCACCTCTATCTGTTGAGGCGTTTTATATAAACCATTTTTTTTTTGCTTCTTCCCCAACTGGAAGGACGTTTTGCATAAAGGCTCCCAAAAAGCTGAATGCTTTCACCGGATGCATCTCGGCAATCGCGTTTATCCCACGTTGCGCCTGAATGGTATGCTAAACGCAACGCACGCCAATGCGATCGCTGTGGAGACGCATGGAGGCCGGCGCGCTTTTTTTAATTGCTTGCTATTGTTGTCGCCATTATTGTTATTACTGGAGTTGTTTTGTTAGCCATTAATGATTGCGTTCCTGTGCTGGCACATCCTTGCCAGGCACGGTTCCAACGGCATAGTTGATTGCTGGTCGTCGTCGTCGTCGTGGTCGTCCTCATCGTCCTCATGGCCAGATAGACAGCCAGATAGACGAACAGACAGACAGACAGACAGATAGCGACGGTCCGATAACGTCCCGCGGCCATCACAGAACGCGACCCGTACCGCAGCATCATTTTCGGAAAAGTGCATTACCCGTTGCAGGCGCGCAGAGTAGCGCGGTGCTGCGCATATGCCTGATGAAATTTATTCATACGGAGCCTCCCATTCGACCGTTGTTTTTCGTACGAGACGAAGAAAACCGTTCCGTGCGGTGAAAGGGATCGCGCACCAACGATGAGCATGTGTTTCGTGGTGGGAGGAAGCAAATGAACGAATCTATCCACACCGCTGCGTGTGGTTTGCGTCTGGCGACGGGTCTTGGTGCTCATGGTTCGGTGCATTGGAGACGGCCCTCCAAACAGTGCGAAGCCCTTTTGCCGCATGTACACGCCTGCCCCGCTATTCGGATGGGTGGGAAAATATGGGGAAGTTTTCTAATTAATTTATGCAGAATCATACACACTGCTGCACTCGGCGTTGGATCGCCGCTGCTCGTGTGTCGAGAGCTTCGGTGAGTTTTTGGGGGTGGAATCTGCAACAGTCCTCGGGGTTTGGGTTGGTGCGAGGAGGGGGGAGGGGGGGAGAGGTCTGTCAGGGAGACCAAACGACATTATCCCGTATACATCCCGGTCTGGATGGTGGTTGTCGTCGTGGTCACCAACGTCGTCATCGTCGTTGGCTGATTGCAGAGTGCGTGGTTAATTTCCGGACTAACCGAACGAGCTCGACACCCCCCCTTCCCTCTCCTTCCTATCCCGTGTGCTCCTCTCATCAGCCAGGTTGTAGGCTAGGTGCCGAAAACTAGCCGACGATGCGCATCGGTGCAGCATAAATCATCAGCAACGCTATTCAAACGCGACGGTAAACCCTTTCCCGCTTGCTGCTCCGCGCTTATCGTACATCATCGTCGATGGCTTCTTTTCTTCACCTCCTCAACCGGGGCCGGGTTTAAGGTTCCGGTGAAGCTGGAAGGCAGCAGCAGCAGCAGCATCTGGTCCGGCACCAACCATTCCTCTAACAAGAATCGCTATTATCGTCGGCACGGGACTCCAGCAGAAGCTTGGTTGCCGAGCGCGAAATAGAAATGGTACATAACAAGGATTTAGACTATGCAATTTTGATTACTACCGAGGGTATCGAACGTCTGCTATTCGGCACAAAAACATTCATTTTCAATTAACGAACACACACCATACGTTCGAGGCGTTCAAGCCCTGGCAGGGAGGCCTTTCCATTCGCCTATAAACCATAAACGCGAAAATAAGCGATCGTTTTAACAAAATGTTGGTAAATAAATTTGTGTCTCTTATTTATAACTGGATCGTTACGGTGCCCGGTCCAAAAACAAAAAAGGATGAAGCATTTCTGCCCGGCAGGATTTTCCACCAAATGCTCTTCCGGTACGGGAACCCATGGGAACTGCAGCAAATGGAGCACAGGCGAACACCTTACCCTTTGGCGCGTTGTTGCCTCCCAACTTCCCACTTCCAATGCCAAGGTGGGTGGGTTTTCTTGGGTTGTACGATTTTAATTTTCCTCCGATCGTTAGTTACTTGCCACGGCCACGCCAGCTCGTTACTCACTTCATTTTTGACGTACAATTTTTCCTTTCCCTAAATGTGGTGGTGAATAATTAAACGAGGTTAGACGTTGATTGTGGTACCCTTTTTTTATTTTTTCCTTACGCCCTTCTACGTCACCTCCTCCTTCCCAATGCAGGAACCATGTTTATGTCCACTTATCGATGGGAAGCAAAACTTCCTCATTAAAACCGGGCGACCTAGTTCTTCTTGTTGGAATGAATGGAAAACAGAAGGAAGACCAATTGCCCGAATGGTTGCTTTAAAATAAAAGAATCGACAATCAATTGTTTCGGAAGCGAGTGTCCCCTCTTGACTGTTTTTTATTTTTTTATTTAGAATATGGAAAGGGTGACCACCATTAAAACATCCTGAATAGCGAAATGCTTTTATGTCATAATGCCCCCACAACAAATGACAAACGTACACTCAGCATCCTTTTGTGTTAAGAGTTAAGAATTTGTGCATGAAGTAAAGAAATTTTGTGACGATAAAAAATCTTAAGGATTCTCCTTCTGACTTCTTCTTGAAGTGTCTTCCTTGGGAAATATGACACGCGACCCCGAAAAAAGGGAAATTCAATTTTATGCTTAATTAATGATATTTCCTGGTAAGAAACGCACTTTTATCCTTCAATGTAAGACGACGTTCCTTCCAACATTGCCCATTTTGTTAAAAATGCATGCGTCGCTGTTCAATGCATTCGGGGCCTTTTTTGGAAGAAAAAAAGAAGTACATGTTGTAGAACAAATTTCTATACTTTCGCTGCTGATAATTATGATGACAACTCTGCACGATATCTCAGCACTCGGACATCGGGGAAGCTCGTGCCAGAGGCTCGTTTGGAAGCATCCTGATTTCTTTTTTTTTGCCGCTTTTGCTTTACTACAAGAAAAAAATCAACCCCCATTAAAAGGTCTGTAGACGAGCGGAGCTATCTCGACTCTGCAACATACTCCAAAAATGTACTTTATGTGTGTTGTTTTTTTTTCCTTCGTCTGTTTAGCCCTCCTGTTTTGGCCACTTAACGATAGAAAATAATGTGAATAAAAAATCAACACTCAAAAAAAAACAGAAAGAAGCAGAAACTAATACCCGCTGACAGGATTGCGTACGATTTCGGATGTCGGTGAAATTGACAGAAATCACGATATCGTGATGTTCGGATACGGCGCAAAAGATACCACAGTGGCACAGCGAGAAGAGTCTGAAAAAAATATGCCCATACGGAAAATCACCAGCCCATAACCGGTTGTTGAAACATATTCCGACTGACTAATTGATAACTGAGAAACTCACAAGGAGGTCGTTTACGGGATTGGGGCAGCAAGGAAACACTTGTCTTCCAAAAACCCTGGTAGATAAACAGTGGTTCTGAGGGGAACCACTAGAAGACCCACTCAGGACACCACAAAAAAAACACACATTTCTATACAACAGGTTTTTTTTTCCTCTTTGGTGCCAAATTTGAACACCCCAACAACATCACCAACATGACTCACGAAGTCGTTTAAAGCGCTTGGGGTTTTTTTTTTGCTTCCTGGGGAAGGTTTTTCTTCTCCAGTTTGTTGTGCTTCCTACATGAGTTCTAACGGTTGTGTCTGTTCGGATCATGTACTGTTGCGATCGGAGCGTTTCTTCATTTATTCATTTCCCTTGTTTCCGTAACTTGGAACTTGATTTTGCTGGGTGAACAACAAAAAAATGATGACTACAAACCTTCAAGCAAGGATTTGAAGTAGAAAAGGCAACTGGCATGGTTGCAAACGGATACCAAACATGCAATACGTCTTGACACAATGGCCCTGCCACAGTTACGTTGTGGTGAAGCAAGCATTTTCAATTACGAAAATTATAACTTCCCACCCCTGCGGGGAAGGGCTAGACTCTCAATTCCTTTCGGAAGACACCCCCGAAAAAACAGCGATAGTTTTTACATTTTTTATTTACCTTAGATAAATAAACGTGATAGTAGCACAAACTGCTCGAATTGTGCAACGTGTAGTAACGTTTAGAAGGACGAAAACAAGCAGTGACTATTTGCAATACTTTTTCTACTTTCATCGGTTAATATTGGATACCATTAACTCTCACACTGCAAAAGATCATTTAACCGTCTTGTGCATAAATTTGTCATTAGTACCTAGTCCAAAACACCCCTCGGTAGTTCCATCGTTTTTCTTCATTTCCCTCCAACTTTTGGTCTATCTCTATAGTGATCGTGGCTAAAACTCCACCGAAAATCTGAGACCCCTTGGATGGAATTAAAATTACTACAACCCCCTTCCGAAAAAGTTGACACCAGGGTTGGAAAAACTCACCGTGTCTGATGATGTGCCGTAAGAATAACAGAAGCAAGAGCCAAAACTAACACCGAGAGAAAATTCACCTTCTGGAAAGCACCCGTTTCCCCACATCGTGCTGGGGTGTAGGCTTTCTGGTTCGCCAGCAACCATCACGAAGCCTCAAAAACTGCCATGAATGACAGCCAGCCAACGCGTTTTGCTGTTTACGCTAAGGACCATCATTTAGCATCCCATCTATCGCAAGCTTCTCGGTACGACAATAAGGGACAGGAAACTACTTGCCCGATTTCGGTCTCTAATGCAAACTCAATCCCACACATCCCTGCCGCACACATTACTCTCACTAAACCCCGGCAAAACATGGAACGGCCGGTTTCCTTCACCCCGGTCGGTTGGAGACACACAAAAGGGTGGTTCACGGGCGCAAAATTCTTAATGTCGAAATGATGATAATTATAATCCTCAAAATGGAATATTTTAATGATAGTTAAGGCATAATTATCCATTGAATGTGATTATAAAATCCCGCCGCAATCCTTTCCGCCGGGTACAGCCGGGTTATTCGAAGGGCGGTGAGGATGGAATACTCTACCGTAAGGGAATATTTTTAACGTCCCCCGGTACTACAAGAAGGTGAAGGAGTAGAAGGGAAGGAGGTGTTTTTGGGGTTCTCTATCTGCCCGCCAGCAGTCACTACTAGGTGCGGCCTCTATTTGCGACAGTGACACCATTGACGTTAATGTTGTTGCCGCCGTCGCTGATGCTCCAGTTGGGTTGCTTTCGCTTGGCGGGAGATAAAAGAGAGGGAGAAGGTCAGTTGGTTGATAGGGAAACCGAAAACGGATTTTCCTCCGCCTGGCTGGAAGTGTTCCCTTTTTCGGAACAGCAAAGCATCATTTGGCAAACGAGCTGTTCGTGTGAAATGGTGGGGCCTTCCGACCATCCAGAGGAACTCAGGACATGACTTTTGGGTGTTGTTTGTTCCAACGATTCGATCGTCTTATACCAGAGCGTCACCGTAGAATTATTGTGGTTATTCTTTTTCTATGATCACCCTTTTGGCACCAGCCCTGTACGAAGCGTACACCTTATCTTCAGGAGAACAATGCGACTGCCATTCATCTGCTCAGGGACTACACTTTTTAGGCTAATCGAAATTATCAAATCGTTTTGCTCCACTTCCGGCTCGTCGGAGTGAGCGCCAGAGAAGTTTTGGTTGCCATCCTACGAAAACATAACCAACGAAAGGATGCAACTTTTTATCGGTTCAAATAATTACCGCAAGGACATAAACGATCTAAATCTATCGATATCGAACCGGCGGTGGTTACGAGCGTGAATGGTAACGATGGAATCGTTCTTTTAAAAATTCAATCAATCGCTTTCATTAAGCCAATTCTTTCCATTCCCATTCACCGGTTGGGAAAGTCCTCGCCCACAATGCTCATAAAGCGTGTAATTTCACCCATGGTCTCTCTCTCGCTTTCTCCTACACGTGCGGCTCGTGTGTTTGTGAGGTAGGGTGGATATAAAATTTTAGTCAAACCATCGTCCATTATTTAATGGCTAAATGGGGACAGGTTGCCAGGGGTTGTGGTGTTTACCGGAACGGGCACAATTTTTCCGCACCACCCGCTCACACACACACACACCTCTCTGGCGCTTCCTCAAACAGCCACAGCACGGCAGCAATACAATTACAATAACCGACCGGGTAATAATCATCGTACCGGTGGCACTAAATTTGTGCTCATTTCTGCTACGACAGAAAGCCGATGGAAGCACCACCGTGTATCCTTTCTAATCCCGTGTTGTCGTGAGTTTTTTTTCTTTTCAAACCACTTCCTGGAATAGATCAACAGAAACAATAGAGCATGGGTTTGGGAAACGAAAACGGGGTAAAAGAAGAAATGGGTAAAAAATTTAATCGATTTTCTAATTAAAACAACGACCGTGTACGGGCGGGGAGGTCCGTTTTATTCTTCTGCGTTCCGCCTAAGCCTACGCCTGATTGCAAATGAATAAATCCGAATCGGAACAATCGGTACGACCGTTTCCCACCGTCGCCACGTTTCGACGCCGGGGATGAACAGAAATTGAACCGCTTGCAACTAGATTTATGATGTTTTGCAACATATTTTTATGCTTTTATCGACAGTTTTGTTATCGACGTAACGTAGCAGAACATTAGAAAATAAAATCTGTTCGTTACGTCAGAGAAGTTGTTTAATTATACCTTTTTACGGATAGCGAGGGATGGATGGTTAGGGGAGTGTGTACAGGTGGACATGGAATCCCTTTTCGACATGCCTTTGATTAGCTGCTGCATTTGGAAAGATACAATAAATGTCCTCCCTACTCCATCTGGTGAAAAACAACATCTTTCGCATAAAGTACCATGCGTCTCCATCGACGAACGCAAGCGAATAAATGTAGATTGTTTTATACCGTCCATTAGAGTTACAAGCTGACAATGCTTAGCAATTAGTTGTGACAGGGAATGGTTTTCTCTTGTCTCATGCGAAAATAAATTTAATTCCACCACAAATCAAGATAGTTACAAGCTCACAATAAAACTACATGCAACATTTGGATACAAATTGTTTCTTAGTATGGAAATTCCAGTAAAAAATGGTTTTGTTTAGAGTAGATACTATTTTACCGCAGCAAATATACGGTTTGATTTGTGTTGATAGTTTGATTACTTGTTACACATTTTTTTCCTAAAAATAAATTTTCACTTCCCACTATCACTACAATTTAGCGCAATTTTAGCAAGTGGAGCAACAGGTTCACTTACAATAACGCTTCTTTCTCGTGCGTCCGATGCAACCATAAAGCGGAAAGTAAAAAAAAAAACATACGACCGAACTGTACTGCATTTAATGAACCGACCGTCAGTGTTTAATAATGATTTCTGATTGTTCAGCATAGTAATTATTAATATTTACTTAACTTAAACATTCCTTTAGTTTTTGGTTTGAACGTATCGTTGGTTTAGTTTTCTATAGTTGTTTTCGTTTGATACTTTACCCGGTTCCCACCAACTGACACCATGTTCCTTCCTGCCTATCGTTTCGTCCCAATGGCCAACCATTTGTCGCTCATTTAACTATGAACGCCATTTTGTTTCATTTTATTTTCTGTGTGCTTGTTTATAATTTTTGCGTTCGTGTGTTTTTTCTTTATGTTTTCATTCGTTTTTCGTTTTGGGTTTTTAATTATCACTTTGTAATATACGCAACAACTCTGCTCTCTTTCCCAACGATTGGTTGTCGATTGGTTTAACAAACTGTAATTATGCGAATATGGGATAAAAGGAAATTAATACAATGCACTAACAAACAAAATTCCCACCACTCACGGCACTGCATATTGCCTCATCGTCCCGCGAACTAGCCCACGCAACATTTGGTTCCCCATTTTGCCATCCTGCACACAAAATTTACTACTAACCTGAACATACTAAATTTCACCTGCGTCGTCCATTTACCGAAACCTAGTTAAGTCCCGCACACTTACATTTACAACGCACAGCTCTAAACTTTGCTCTTACCCACCTTCCTGAACGTTTATGTTTTGTTTTGGTATATTTTTCACTGCAATATGTAAAAAGCAAGTTTTCCTTTTTCCTTCATACGAATATTTGAGCCTTTCCCAATTGGAGGTGCAACCGAGCACTCGGGTAGACATATGCAATTGAACCATCTACACACGCACACAAAAGAGAACTCTAAAAAAAACACACTCACAACAACGGTGATTAGGAAGCTAACGACACGTTTTAGGTGGCTTCCCTCCTGGGTAGGGAACAGAAAGCGCAAAACGAATTTCGATCGTTGTACTAAGGGCCTAGTGCACAATCTAACAACATGAAAGCAAAATGTGAAACTAATTACTAACGATTGGAAGACGTGAAGCAAAATTTCAAAATCTCTCCAAGCAGAGTAGTAAAAGTATAGGTAGAACAAAAAATATTAAAAACTGTAGAATAAGAGCGAAACAATTAAGAAACATTGGATTTTTTAAAAAATCGAAAAGGAAAAAAACCTGTAAAAACCAAAAAATATGCAAAAATATTTCAAATTATTATGAGGAATGTTGTCAATTTATGTTAAATTATTTCCGTTCCTTAATTCGATGCTTAGTATAATTTTTCGGTTTTCTCCAACGTCCATTTTCTTTTTCACATTTGTTTATTCCCATCACCTTTCTGTTGCTGCAAGTTTTACAAAAGAAAATCAGTGCGCTTCCGCTACTTGTCCGTCCGTGTCTAATGCGTGTGTTGTGTATGTGAGACGTTAGGTCTTCAGTATGTGCTAGTAAAAAAAAAGCAAAAACCAAAATGTGAAAGCATCCAAAACATCCATCCGTTACCTTCCACCCCTCTTCAAACACCATCCCACCAGGACTATTCGAATTGGCATTTACAGACAATATATCAACAAATTGGCTCATACACATATTGCAGGGCAGGGCATTCTTTCCAAGCGGGGCAAAACTCTGTTGCTGGACCAAATTTGCAATAACAACTGCAACGGTGTGCAAGTGTGAGGGAGTAAAAAAAACGATCAGATAAAATATTCTCATCAAAATTACAAAATTGCAGCTGTGACTCCGAAGCAATGACACATCAGACCGCAATGAAAAACAAAAGCTCTGTACGCAAAAATAGCAATACATACATCATTCGTGCGAGGTCGCATTGTAACCCCATTTCATCACTAATGCTGGTGTGACCTTTTGATTTGATCCATTGTGTTGTGACATCAGTTAGCCGTATTCAATAAGTTTGTTTATTTTTGTTCAAAATAGTTTTGTCTTTCGTTTTTGGTTTATCTTGTTATCTACTGCTCGCTCATTTTGTTCTGTTTTTGTTTTCTGTTATCTCGTTCATGCGTGTGCGTTTTTTTTTCTTTTACATAAATATGTATGTGTGTGTGTGTGTGTCTGTGTGTGTGTCCTTGTTTCTTTTTGTTCAATTTTATTATTTATACCCTGTTTTTTTCGTAAGATTTCCGTTTCGATTTAGTACATCCTTATCGTTTAGTAAGCTAGTAAGAGGAACGTTTAAAATGAATAAATATTAATAATGAACGTATGTTTACGGATTGATGAAGCGCGAAACCGAAACCAAAACGCCCCAAATGCATCGAAATGGCCGTGATCTTGATGTTTGTGTAATGATTTTTGTTCAACAGATAAAAAACAACAAAAAACGGAAACCGATTGGTAGATAAATAAAAATTGGCATCAAATTACGCTCATGTAAACAAACAGATCGTACTTAATGGCACAACAACCAATAAAAAAACACAAAGAACGATCGCCAATAATGAGAAGCGATGGAATTCGCACAACAAAAACAAGGAGAAGAAAAATTCTTCGAACCAAAAATCTAAAAAAAAATAATGTGCCATAAAGCTACGGTGTGCGAGTGAGTGTTGAAAGAACCACACAAAAATAAATGGAATCACACAACACAGATCATTCAGTCCGGCCAGTGTCCAGCGAGGCAATCGAAACCGCGAAACATATTCGGGCGATCAGAAATCATCATTGTTAACACTGGGCGCCTCCATTAGCAACCGAACAGAAAAAAAAATCAAACTCCATACGGCAAAACAATCAAAATTTCACCCTCCCCACCCCACTTCAAATTCTTTGCCATTTTGCATCCCGAACCACCACCATCCCCCCACCCCCTTAAAAATGACGCTAATACAAACACGATTGCAGATGCGCGGCAACATTGCGATGCGTTGATTAAGGAGGAGATCGACGAACCGCAACGCGATGACGCATCCCATCGGGCTGCCATCCTTGAGGAACGTGCATCCGGCCGGCGGCGGCGTGATCTCGAGCAGAACGGGCTCGATTGTAGTACGGGTAGTCGCCACCATCAGCAGCAGCAACAGCAGCGCCGGTTTGCGAAGCGATTCAAACGCCACCATCCGGAGGTGGGCGAGAATCTGCACCGGCGGCATAATGTGGCGTCACCATCCGTGTCGATGCGGTCGGATGAAACGTTCGACGAGCAGACGGAGCACAGAGCGTGCGTAAACGGTCCCTCAGTGCTCGATGATGTGCGGGAAGCGCTCGCATTGCGACGATCCACTGCAAACCACACCGAAGTGCCAGCTCGGCAGAAGCCGACCTATAACGCGAACAGCGAGGAAGACGATGAAGAGGACGATGGGGAGCGTCGGCGGGCGGCCGTGACCAATCGTGAAGTGAACGAGGTTGGGTTACGGACGCCACTGCGCGATGAAGACGAAGATGACGAGGAAGACGTCGATGGTGGTAGCGAAGATAACGAGCTCGATCTTAAGGTGGATGGACGGCTTTCGGCCATTGCTACCACGTTGGATAGTGAGTACCATAAGCGAATGGCGGCGGCCGGTGTATTGGCGGCGGCTGCTGCCGCTAGTGCCAGTGCACTGGGTGACGCTGGTAGTGAACAAGCGGCGGCTGACTTCTTTGCCGCCCATCACAAAGCGGGCACTCACGAGCTAGCGCTCAAGCAACACTTTCTGAACGAAAAGGTACGGCTGCAAGCGTTGCTACAGCGTCAGGCTCAGCAGCACCAGCACCATCATCAGAAGCTGGCTGGCTTTTTGCTCTCGACGGCCACCACACCACCAACACCTACCCTCACACCTACCAACGTGCTCAATCTCGGCCAAACGAGTAACTCCGACCATCAACGTGGTAGTTCGGCATCTCCAGCCACTACCGCCGGTGGTCGATCTTCGGTGGCGGCTGGTAATGGAGAATCGGGAAGCTGTGGTAAACCATCCAACAGTAAGCAACAGCCCCAAACATCCTGTAATTCTTCGCCATCACCAGCTTCGTCAGCGGCGGCCGTTGCTGCGGCAGCCGCCGCTGCCGATCGTCTGTTTGCCGCCGCTTACAGTAACAGTGCCAGCGCTACCGGAGCTGGCAGTGGCACCAGCGGTACCGGAGCAGGTTCAAACGTCGGGTCTGGCAATGCGGGAAATGGACAGGTGTATCTTCTACCCTGCCCACTTTGTGAGGTACCGCTGGAACCGCGTGTTTTCCGACAACATCTCGACCGGCACTATCCACGGGACAGTCCGGTCTGTCCGGTGATTCAGTGCGGTCGTCGATTCGCTCACCCCAACTCGGTGCGCAACCATATGCGGCTGAAGCACACGAACCAGTGGGCCCAGATGAAGGCGATGCGATCCTCGGGTGGTCCATTCACAGGCATACCTTGAGATTAGGGGGCAAATCCCACGATGCTCGCGCTGTAAACATTCCCAACGGAGAGGAGGCTGCAAAGTGGGAGTGCACATTGGTGCACACAGAAAAACTGATTTCGTTTCCTTCCACATGCTTTCCATTCCATTTTAATTGTTTCACCAGCGGTCGGCAGAGAAAAACACCTAGCGCCGACTGCAGGTTGTCCTATTGAAGAGAAAAAAAAACAAGATTTCTATAAATATTATCACTAGTATTACAAAGGTTCGCTAGCGATGCGCGTGAGTGTCCTAAACTAACTAAAGTTCCTAAAAAAATTAAAGTAAAAAACACACACACATACGAACAAAAACCACAAATGAGGCAAAAAGGAAGACAAAAAATAAAGAACAGTGTCGAACGGCGCTCAGTATTCGCTAAAAGTGACAGCAAATGATTAGCTATAGCAGGGAAAGTAAACAGGCAAGCCACCAAAACTTAAAACACAAACAAAAACTACACGGAAAAAATAGAGGCAGAACAGAACAGACGAAACTTGAACATGAGCTAAGTAAACATACAACAGCGGAACCAACAGTCAACAGTCACAAGGTTCCGTTCGTAAACGTCAAATTTGAAACGATCGTTTGTCCTTTCCGTTTTGCTCTAGTCCTTTTTTGTTGGTACTCTATCTCATATTTCTTGTTGATAAGAACAGTATTATCAAAAAGGGAAAACTGTGTGGCAGTGAGCTAGTAATTATCCAGTTATTTATTTTCATTTGATGCTACTGGTTAGATAGGGGAAAAAAACACACAATTGGTTAAAAAAAGAAATGCTTTAGTTTAGTAACTATCTGCTAGAGGACGCGTGTGAGAAAGCGCCGATAGTAACTAACTTTTAATCTCACTTGAGTAACCCTATTCCATATACACACTTGCAACAAACACACACACACATGTAATGCCATAATGGAAATGTTTCCTGATCTAATCGGGCGCACCTTATAGTTTCTAGTGTTTTGAACGATACAGTAAAGCTTTGAGTAAAACAAGAAAAAAAAGTAAAACGATAATGGTTCCTACTATGATATAACGATACAAAACGGAGAAAAAATTACTAAAGAAAAAATAAGTTACACTACATCGAAATTGCCTGCAGACAAAAAAAACCTCCCCCATCTCCCTAGCACGGAAGAGAAAACGCATGATGTCAAACCGATAATTAGCTGTATATTCATCTATATTATATACACCAACTAGCAACTAGTGGGAGAAGAAGAAAAACCGTAACGATAACCATTGCAAACAGCCTAACCCCTTTGAAAGACGAAAGACAGTGAAGACATTCCTCCCTGTTTAAATACGAAAAAATATAAAATAACCATACAAACGGCCTTATAGGTTAGTTGTTGAATAGAGTTGTTGTCGCATGCATCGCTCCGGGTATCACAACATTGCAAACCAGTCTCACCCGCAAACACTTTAAAACTCAACTGGAAGGTGGAATTTCCCTGGAAGATAGTTTTGTGTTTTGTTTGCAAAGAACCCTTATGGCTCGGTAGGCCTTCGGTTTTAGTAGTGGTGCTTCGGCACCCCAAACTTCTGCCCAGTCACGACGGTTAACGGTTCCATTAGTGGGCCATTTTGTGCACTACTTTACACGTCCGTCAAGAATATTGGTACGCGCGAGTTGCTGACTCGCCTACTCTCCGAGAAAAATAAAACAACACCAGACCGATTTTGTTGGTGAGGCCACACCTAGAATAATTCCTCACCAAACACCTTTAGTAGACTGCCTGGCATTACTGTAGCTGGCAACGGAACGGTCCGAAAAGTAAAGTCAAACAGTAATCATCATCATCAACCGCGGGACTATCCTTTTCTGCACTCGACGGGCGAGTAAATACACTGAGGCAGAACCTCACCTAAATGCACCCCAACAACCGAAAACAAAACAAAAAAAACAAATGCTAAACTAATTACAGCGATCGTGCTTTTGCCGTCCAATTAATGGACGAACCGTTACGAAACCGAACCTTCACACTTCGGTCAGCCACGGCCTATCGGCCGGGGGCCTACCCCTATTGCTGACATACACGTTCACTTGCTCACCTATCGGTAATTATCGGCTTGACATAAATTGAGCTACGGTTGCGTTTCACCGCTTACCTAGGGCTCGTTTATCTGCGTGATTACACAAGGATGATTAGGAAAATGGAATTACGAAATACGAAACGGAACGCCTCGCAAGTTTTGTGGAAACGGTTAACAAATACGTAACCAAGAAATCCTGGTAACAATTTAAGTGAAATTATACAAAAAACAAACAAACAAAACAGAAACGTTTGATAAGATTCTCGTTCCTCTATTATTGCCATTCAGCGTAGATATAGGTTTCTTAGGTAAGAAAGCTTTGTTCTTTAAAATTCCGACTTTTAAACACGAGAACTGGGCGAAACATTCGAAAGGAAAGACTTGAATGCTTTACGGACGGTTTTCTTAGGTTAGGATTTTGTTTTTTTGTTTTCTTCTGCCGTTAAACGGATTTATTTCCATTTGCAAAATAAACAATAGTACCACAGTTGCACCACTACACACAACAACAGTCTTACACAAACACACACCACAGTAATATAAAACCAGTCGCGCTTTGAAAGTGAACGAAACCCGGCTATAAAACCCAAAATCCAGGATGTGCAGTAGTTTTCGAACAGTAATACGAAACAAACAGGCATATGCGATACACAAAGATCTACAAGTATACACCTATATTTAGCGCCATATTAAAACCTAAGAGTGTAGAATGCTAACGAACACTACAACTAAAACAAAGGACACACAACAGAGGAAAAGAACCGTAAATGGCAGCATATTGGTTACCTGTACAAAAGTTTAGTAGTTTTGTATTTAAGAAGAAAGTTAAAGAAAAGAGAAAAAAGACAACATTCAGCTTATAGCCAAACGCCAAACACTAAATGCGAAAACATAAGGAAAAAAACACAATGGGAAACGAGCGATAGAACGATCTCTTGGTGGAAGGTAACAGGAAAGAACACGAAACACAAAAACAAACACAAACAATGTAAAAAAAACAACAACAAACACATCCTCGCTCGATACATTCGTATGAAGGAAACAAAAAAGGAAACAATAAAAGCAGAAAACAACACGAAGTGAAAGGAGCTTAATATAGCCAGCATAATGCAAAAGAAATGATAAGAAAATAAAAACCGACAAAACGGATGAAATACAGATGAGTAAGACACGAAGTTTGTCGTTGCTTTTGTTCGTCGGTTTTAGGTGCTCCTCTTTTTTCTTCGAATGGAAAACTTTGTCGTCTTGTTTGGCCCTGCCGCGTGGATCTACATTCACTCACCTAACCTCAGTAGTTTGTATAAAGTGCCCCAAAGCCTAACTATTTTTTTTTAAATACTCACACCAACTTTTATGCTACTAACACAGATGATCGTACATGATCGTGTTGGGTGTGTGTGTATGGATTTTGTTTGGTTTTTCTTGCCGCTTAACATTTTGCCTGATCATTGTTGTTTCCTTCCCCCCGGTCATTGCTGTTCCACCGAGAACGTTCCTTTTCACCTTCAGCGCATAGTTAGGCAAGCTTGTGTTTTTTTTGTTTTATTTATTTTTCTTTATTTTTCCTGTTTCTCTCGCTCTCTTTCTCTCTCTCTCCCCCAATCTCCCGTTTACCCCAAAACGGTACTTAACGGTCGTAATTACAGTTTCTCGCCGTTCTTTAGAAATGCGCGTCCGTGCCACTGATCCCCGACCCTGCCCGAAGTGTGGCAAGATCTACCGTTCGGCTCACACGCTGCGCACTCATCTGGAGGACAAGCACACGGTCTGTCCCGGGTATCGGTGCGTACTATGCGGTACGGTTGCAAAGTCTCGCAACTCCCTGCACTCGCACATGTCCCGCCAGCATCGTGGCATCTCGACCAAGGATCTTCCAGTGCTGCCGATGCCGAGCCCGTTCGATCCGGAGCTGGCGTCACGCCTGTTGGCCAAAGCCGGGGTAAAGATTTCACCGGCCGAGTTGCGTGCCCGGGCATCACCGACCGGTACGCGACGCAACGATGGTATGAAGCTTGAGCTGCGATCCGGCGATGGTGGGGAAGATTTCGACGATCCCGAAGATTTGACGATGTCACAGAGCAGCCACAGTGAGTCGCAACGACGCTTCCACGAGAGCATGATGGGAATGTCACCGACTGGTAAGATTATTAGGGTCTTTGAAGATCGAATAGCTTGCAATTTCTAATTCGTTCTCTAACTTTAGGTTTCAACCATCTCAACTCGACCACTATTACACGTGTGCGACCAGGCGAAGGAACTCCCAAGCTCGGTTTGGAGGGACTGGGACGTGACGGAGGTAACGGAAACGGTGGATCCGGAACTGGAGGTTCCGGTGGCAACGGGAACGGAGGCAACGGAATGGGTGGAACGGATCGTCACGGCGGTCCTGGAGGGCCGATGAATCACATGCAGTCAAACACACCAACCGGATCGGCCATTTTGGACACGTATTTGCAATTTATTACCGAGAATGCATTTGGTAAGTAGTTGCACTAAGTGCAAGGATCATTGAGGATATATTTAAAACCTTTTCTTTGCTCTCCACAAGGTATGAGTGGTATGACCCAGGAGCAGGCAGCTGCAGCCGCTCTGCAAGCAGCAAAGATTGCACACCTCAAAACACTCGGTCACAATCTCGATCAGTTACCACCGGGCTTCTTGCCACCCCAGCTCGATCTAGCCAAGCTGACCAGCAATAACAACCAGATCAATCCGGATCTATCGACCCTTGCTAAGCTCCAATCCTCGCCGAACGTAACGATCGAACCGACCGGCACGGGGAACCGAAGTAACGAAACCGATCGTCTACTTCAAACGAGTAACCATCAAAAGCTGCTCGCACTCGCCGCTAGCGGTGCTGGTGGTGTCCCCGGGAGTAACCCAGGCAACCATGGACTAAACAACAACAACAGCATACTGAACAGTGACGCCATCCGACGTGGTGGATCCTCCGAACCGATGGATCTCGGACTGGAGGGTTCGGGTGCGCACGATGACGATGGTAACAGCTCGGCGGACGAACGCAACTACTCTGACGATGAGAGTATCGCCACGCACTAGGATCGAGCCGTCCAGGGCTACATGCACGGAGCGAATAGTAACTCAACCACCACACACCAAAGCGACGTGCACGCTCGATGGAAATGAACACGAAAAAGTGAACGCGTGGTGGAAAACGAATTCACTTATGCCATTTACTATACCCACACACACAGAGAGACACGCAATGTACGCGAAAAAAAAAAGAAAATCCACCGTAACTCGTTTCCCAATTTGAGTGACCGATTGGAGTACCGATCAGTGGACGTAACACACCACTCAACATAGTGTCTGCATCCGGCAATTGGTGAACGCCATCCAGCAAGTGTATACTGCATGTGGAGTTCGAGTTTTCTTCCCCATCAGTGACAAACGGAACGGAGAAGAAAAATCGAGTCCAAGAAAAATTCATTGTGCCATCGTGTTAAGATATAGGAGCGTCCGAGTGATCATACTGCCGGGAGGAACTGAAATCCCTTCCAAAACAAAACAAAGGCATACACCCCCAGGACGGTCTCAACCTCACTTCCGAGTGTGTGAGTGTATACCACAATACGGATGTTGGAAAAAGAAGATGCATAAACGAGAACGAAACTCCTCAGACATTAACGCGGTTTCCCCCGACTTGCGAATAGATTAGTGCGTGCTACTACTTAGTTCCCACTTTCTACTACTGTGCACATTCACAGGTTTGCTGTGTTTTAGTTCGCACGTTTTCTAGTGACCCGTCTGCTTGTGGCATTCGTCAAATGGTATGGGAAGTTGAAAATGTAATCCAAAAGTTCGCCCACAATCGGTGGTAAACCAGTGAATGTGTACTGTACTATGATAATTTTTGTTTTTAGAAAACAAGCTACAAATTCGTACATACCGGGTTCAAATTAGTGCGTAAGGCTATGTAAGGCATGCAGATGTAATCGATCTTACCCCTTATACCTCACACCGAACAAAACTGCAAAGCAAGAAGCAACAGAAATACCTCAGACTAAGCAAACAGTCACCAACTCTATTAATCCTCGTAAGCGATACGATTGCAATTAAACTGCATTTTTCTCTTAGTAACAAAACCACGATCGAAAGGGGGGTTCGTGACCCCTCCGATCCAAGTCTACCTCAGGCGCCGAACAATACCGTACGGCACCGCAGACACTTAAACCTATACCTCTGAATGCTAGTGAAGTAATACGATACGATTTTTAAAACTAACCCAACTGCTAACCTTACCTAAAGTGAGTGGTAAGCTACAGAACGAATTGGTACGGCAACGGAACAGAGTGGCACTCGGTCGGATGTGCCCTTCTAACCAAACCAAGTATACTACCCTACCCGCGTATACGTCTCTTACAGCTTCCCCTTCCATGTTCGCTCTTTCACACACCGTACATGTACAGGACGATAGGGCGACAGTGCAATGTTCACGACACCTATCACGATGATATACGATTTTTTGTAACACAAAAAACCCAGCCAGCCAGCGCAGGGTTGAAGGAAGCAATCAGAAAAGCCATAAACGAAACACATACCGGAATACGAAATATCACTTGCAAACGAATGTATACTGAAACACTGGTTAGTAGTTCTACAAAAGAAGCAAAGGACACGCTTGTCCGTCTTCTCGCTTTACTGGGTTTTTTCTGTTTCGGGTCTTTTAGTTTCAAGCAAATACCTAAAGCCCAGAGATACGATTTATTGTTTTAGCCAGGGTGGGGTAAGCTCCCATCCGGTGTATCATCACATATACGAAACACTGTTATACGAATCTCTCTTTATTGATGCACGATTTCAAAAACAAGGAAAAATCAGTCACCGAAGCGGAGACGACGATTGCTGGCGAATGAAAAAACACCCGAAATATCATTAGTTCGTAGGGTAGTCCCGAATGGTGGCAAAACCAGACAGAGAATACAAGCAAACGCAACAGCAGCTATACGATACGCGACAGTCATGCAACGTCATACGACAAAACGATACGATCAGATGGATAGTAGCACTTGCTACATACGTATACGTCAACAAAACCCGCTGTATACTGAAATACTGAACTGTGGCCACCCCGTGTCACGATTACGATTTATCACGGCAAACTATGCAATATCACTCGAAGTATACTCTATTCTAACAAAGAACCGACGCGTCTTTTGGGCAGTACATGCAGATGCAGAAATGTTTACTAACTACAAGAAATCGAAAGTACAATTGATTCCGCGTTCTTTCACGTACAATGAAAAGGACGTTACGCTTCCGTTTTTTTTTTCTTCAGGATTGCCTCACTAACTCACTCTCTCACTCTTTTTTCCCTCCGTCTCAATATGGGGCATCCTTTTTCTACCTCACAAACACACACTCTCACATAGAAAAGTGCGACGTTAAAGAAATGGCGTTCGGTCGCAACCTTAGTGTTAGTAACTATCTAGTATATACCCGCTAGACCACACCCAATGGGGCCGGATAGAGCCCATTGGCATTAGTCATGTAAGATGATCATGAATCTACCACCAGAGCTACCACACTTACCTCTTCTGCAGCGTGTAGTAATAGCAAGGCATTAAATATACATATACACATAGATATATTTAACACGAGCAAACGCTCGGTAATTCTCTCAGGGGCAGGGTGGGGTTGAATAATACTACCAGAAGAAGAAGAAGAATACTACCTGTTTGTTTGTTTGTTTTTTTACTCTGTACTAATGAGTACAACCAGACGCAATTATTTACTAGCATTAACCGCAACAACAACAAAAACACAACCACAACCAGAGTGCAACAGAAAACGGGTAAAGAGTAATTTATAAGAAGTTATACAGTGGTGGTTAAGTTTTGTATTTTACACAATTATTATTTTTTCGTTCGTTCGTTTTGTTTCCTTCCCCTTTTCCAATACAAAACCCTGCAACACAAATGCCATGCCATGTTGTTGAACTGGTGCCGCAAAGAAATATACCTCAAGGTAGAAGAGCGTTGTGTAATATAATGCATTAAAGAAAAACACCCCTCCCATACAACGTTGTATGATTAGTATTAGTGGATGGGTATAGATACAGATTAAAGGGGAATAAATGAGTATAAGATTAAAGTATAAGCGTGTAGAGTAGTGCAGAAAAAAACATGTTAATAGCACAAGGCAGTCTAGTACGAGTACTTATGGTTCGCAGTCGATTATAAAACCAAGTCTCTGTGTTTTTTTTTTTTTTTGAAAAAGGATTACTCCTGATGGAAAGGAGACAAAACAAAACATAAACACACATGCACAGACACATTCGCAGTCTGAGGTTGTACATAGTATTGCAATGGAAGCAAAAAGCATCTAACGTTAAGGCAAATGATAATGAAATCCCAAACAGCTGAATCTCCCCCGCTCGCTCGATAATGGTAGCGATAACGATGAATCTGATATTAGATAAGCTAAGAGAGTGTATGTGTGTGCTACACTACACGCTCGGAACGAACAAAAGATTTGCTTCGCACCGTGAGGAACAACAAGCGACGAACCTTTGGTTCGTAGTTCGCGTTTTTTTTTTATTTTTATTTTTTGTTTTTTTGTAGCAGAAAAAAATATAAATCAATCAAAATTACATATTAGTTGAACGTTGTCCCCGAACCGGGACGCAAAGCGAATCGTCCATAGCGATGTAAAAAACGCACGCACGATAATAGGAAAAATGTGGAAAATTCAATGAATTTTTGGGTTTAGGTTCGATATAAGCTACAACACGTGTTTGCGAATATTCTTTTTTAACGCACGTACTTAACCGATTGCAAATGTGTTTTTTTTGTACGACACATTTCAGTCGGACAAAAGTGTTGTGTTGAGATTTGTTTTCCTTTGGCCTTTTAGTTTACAAACGTTACGAAACGTCCCCCTTCCCTCAACTAGCCTATCCAGCGTGTTATTTATATCGGTGTTGCTTTGCGAAACGCGCACAGCAATAGGCAAAGCTGTACACAACCACTCGGCATAGTAGAAAAAAGCAAATTGAAAGCTCGTTAAAATTAGGTCAAGCTAGGATGAGCTTTCGCGTTTAAAGGAATCATTCTTATAGAGAGCAAGCGAGCGCGAGAGAAAAGATGAAAACAATCTAGCTATAAGACATGATAATACATTTGCGAAAAGTAGAAAAAACAAGTCTTTGTCATGCTTTGTCGATATGCAACTGATACAACCGAACAAACACTAGAAAAACGAGAGTTAAAGTTTATACTTATTGGAGAGTGTAATAAGATAGCAAGCATGGGCATGTTTCAAGGATTATTTGTTAACTAAATGATGCAACTGTTGCGCAACAACCCTTGAGTCTCCCAGCAGTAAAACGGTGGTAAACATTAATCATGATCACGATATGAACCATCTCCTCTGGTCAGGCAGAGAAAATGTAGTTAAGCGAATTACACAAACAATGAACAATGGTTCAGCAAGAACAGTAAGCAAGGTAAAGAAAAGTGAAACACGTTAAACCACTAGCACCGCAACATCATTTGCGAGAGAGATTCTAGACACGTTATGCCGGTATTAGTAACTCATACTCTCCGTTTTTTTGTCTCATTACTTGTAAGTGCTCTATACTATTATTGAACTTTGTTCGTTCTTTTTTAAGTTTTTTTGTACACTTTTTTCTTTATAAGGTATCGTTTTTTTTCGGCGGAAAATATATTTAAAAATTATAATACGTTTGTGTCTACTGTTATTATTTTTCTTTCGTTTTGTTTCCCTATTTATAGTTGTTGGTTGCCTTTCGCCGCTTTCTTTACGTTATGTTTCTTACTCGTTGTGCCTTATTTTCATCATACTGCATTATTTCAGCGTGCAACACATAGGTCGTGCCTTGGTTTTTCGAAGGAAGCAACAGATTTAAACCGCCTGCCATACTTTCACTTGGTTTACACTGAAGCGAACTAAAATAATTAAAAATAACTTAACATTTCCATTATCTCACTCATACAAAGCAACGTTTGCATTTACAAGTTCCTAGAGTGCAGAAGGTAGTCGATCGTCAGGGTATGGCATTTAGCAAAAACTAACTATCCGAACACTTGTGTAGCAGTAGAATGTTAAGGATTACATATAATAAACAAACAAAAAACCCAAAACAAACATAAATGAAAAGTACATCACGGGCAAAATGTTTTATTGAAATTGCCATTCGTAAGCTCGTAGGCTAAAATCGTTAACGTTGGTTACAGCCAAACCAAGTGCAATAATTTCCATTCGACGGGCGGATCAATCTCTGCGAAGTCACATCATCGTTTTGTGTTTTCGCTCGACTAATTGATGTGCAGCATTGGAATGTGTATGATATAACGTTTTGTAAGCTGCACACACAACACATTTAGACTATTGCAAGAAGAAAACAGACAAAAAACCCAGTGACAACTGTTGGTGAGTTCGTGTATGTATTCAAACAGACAATAATGAAAGTTAAGCGAACAGTTACAGCAACGCTACAAATAACCGATTGAATGAAACAATGAAACACTTTTAAATACAGCAAAAAGAATTAAATGGGCAGATGGAATATTCACAATTACATTTCACTGCTTTTCTCAAAGTGTTGGTACGCGAAATACTTTGTGTAGCGTTAAGCGAGCGACATATTTCCCTCACTAACACACAAAATATAAAACAAGCGTATTTTGATCACAAAAAAAAACAAGAAACATTAATGCAAACGCCTCTATAAACAATTGTTACAACTAGTGAATAATGAATACAAGCAAAGTGCAAAATTAGAACCGTAGTAACTGCCCCTTTCGATACACTAAACATACCGAGAGCGCAACACGACATTCCAGCACAAACTCACCAAAAACCATGCTGGTAGTGTTGGTGGGATTTTACATGAAGAACCGATTAGAAGAACATTAGTGCAAAATGCAGAAGAGAGAGAGAGCGAGAGAGTATGTCCCTAAATTAGTAGAAAACATTTTATGAAATCATTACAACTAAGATAAACATAATGCAAAGCTTATTTATGTATGCGATCAACACTCGATCCAAGAAAAAGCCGCCGGATCGAAGAATAAAAAGTGTAGCAAATGTGAATGGCGGTAAAGCTGTAGTAGAATACCCATGATCGCGTAATGGGATCAGTGCTCCGTAGGTAAAATGGTTAGACAAGATTGTGCCGTTTGTTTTGTTTCCGTTTGTTTCATCTTGACATCAATGCAACATAAGTAAGGCCAGCCAAGCTTCCCGTGTTACAATCGCTTCGACTAACAACGGATCAAGCATACAAAGCATTAAGTCATTATTATACCCTAAACAAGGACTACTATCAGAAATGCCCCTCAATGATAAGTATGATTCAAATAAAGTAACATAAAGTAATATTCGGCGGTGTTTCCTGTTTGTATAAATGTTTCATGCATGTCGAAAGAAACGATTGAAAAAAGGGGAAAAAGAAATGGAAGGATTTCAATTTTTTCCTAGGGGTTTTAATTGATCTGAGCTTAGTAGCTGAGCTGAGATACTTATATGGGCTGTGCTGAGCAACTTAGCTGAGCTGAGCTGAGCAGGATTGAGCTACTTAGTTGTGCTAATCTGAGCTTAGCTGGACTACTTAGCTGAGCTGAGCTACTTCAGACTTTGATACGGTAAGGAACGGAACTTAAGTTCTAGCGCACTCAGTTCGTCCTGGTCCGTATAAGAAAATAGTGGTCCGTTCGTTCCTTCTTGCAAAATACACACAGGCATGTCGAATAATACAAACAAAGTGTATTTTACTCTACATTCCTTACATGATCGCTCTTAAGTGATCTCTTCTATAGGCTGTTGGATTTTCTCACACATTGAACATCGGAAGTTCTTAATCTTACGAGTTTCTTCACAATAAATAACTGAGAGAACGGCACAATTCTCGATAAGTTTTCACCAACACATTGCTATACGAATAAGGCGGCTGCAATGCTGCGTTCCATATCCTTTCAGGGGCCGGCCGTTGTTTCACTTAGTTGCCCAAATCACGAGTTGACGATATTTTTTCTACGACGTTAAGGTCGTGGAACTTATTTTATTGTATGTGCATTCAATACTCAACCACTTGTAACTTGATAGTTCGTGTAATTTCTCTTAACACTTTTCATCGCTTTAAGAAGTGTAAAATGGTGAGAAGGGTAACTCTATAGTGAGATAAGTAGAAAAGCTTCTCATTTGCCACTGGTGTGGTGTATAAACTACCCTACCCATCTGCCCATACACATTTTTCACCACTGTTGGTTATGGTGAATTCGTTCGTGTTGAATTGTTACTTGTGAATTGTCACATGGGCTTGACGTGAGTAATGTCAACATGAACAATGAAAATATTTACATTTCTAGTTGCTGAGGAAAATTTGCTCCTCCAGTTTGCGTAAAGTGTTGGTTAAAAACATCGTCAAAAAGTGCTATCAAAAATAGGAAAATGTTTCGCACAGCTACTGCTTCATCTTTTGCCTCGCGGTTTTTCATCTCCATCAATCATCCTCGAATAGCGCCGCTTACAATTCCACTTGCTTCGCTAACCAATCACGCACCGGTCGCGTTCGATGGGACGAACCAGCGCCAACACAACCGCAACGAGGACGAAAAACAGCAGCAGCGTAAGAAGCGCACTGGTGCGCTACGCTTCATTGCTGCCAGTTCCTTTCTGTCCTGGTTCAGTAAGAAATCCGACGATGAAAACACACCCGAAAGTCAGCTGATCACCATTATCAAACGGTCGATACTATCGATACAGAAGGAGGAATACCAGAAAGCGGAACAGATGTTGCATCTCGCACTCAAGATGGCTCAAGATTTACAGAGCAAGGATGGCATCACGTACATCTACGACATTATGGCCAATCTCGCAATGGAGGTGGGCGATTTCGCGAAAGCAGAAAAACTCTTCGTCAACGTGATGCAGCGGCTGTTTTCCGATGGGTTCCTTGAGGATCACATCAAAATGCTACACATCAGCTCCAAGGTTGCCCATCTGGCACAGCTGCAGGGCCACCTGGATAAAGCGGCCCAAGGGTTTGAATGGACGCTTGCGAAGCTGGAGGAAAAGCTAAAACAGCTGGGCGACGACAATGGGAAAGAGATCCGGGAGCTGTGGGGCATCACGAAAAACTGGTACGCCCAGCTGCTGATGGAGTGTAAGCGGTTTGCTGAGGCCAAGCAAGCTTTCCTGCAGGCGTATGAAGCGTACACGGAGATACACGGAAAGCTCACGGAGGAAGGGCTAACGATACTGAACAATCTCAGTGTAGCTTGTTCGAACGTGAGTTTTCCTTTCGTTTTTTCGCTCAAACTCAGAGCTATAATATGCGTTCTTTTCACTTTCTTTAGCTCGAAGATTACGCCTCGGCTGAACGGTTCTTGAAGGAAGCTATTTCACTCGCCGCCCAAATACCGGATCTCTCGGAGGCGGGTGTGTACAAAGCGAATCTGGGATTGCTCTACCTGCAACAGGGTCTCCTACGACAGGCATCCGAGTTCTGCACGTTCGCTTGGCGCTATGGGAAGCAACACAAGCATGAAGAAACTGTGATACAAGCCAGCTATTGTTTGGATCAAATTAAAGCGATGCAAAAGTAATAATGCAGCTGCGATGGACACTCTTAACCGACTAAGGAGCGATAAAATGAACGCTCCGGATTATCCTTACTCCTGTTATTGTTATCTTACCGTTCGATTGTAATAAACCTCATAGATGTGATGAAACATTTGGAAACGATCTGTTAAGTCTTATAATTATTTATTAATATTGTAATCATTATTGCTACCAAACGTTGGAACACTTTCAAACTTATGCCTACACATGTTACGCCCTCTTACAGCAAATCCTCCATCTCGCGCATAAACTGTAGATAAGCATCGTCTTTCGTGGGCTTCGAAGTGTCCGCACTGACCGTACGAGTATCGTGCTGATCGTGCACCGGTCTCGTCGGTGGTTTCGCCTTGCGTACGTCGTCCTTTTTCGCACGCAGCGCGCTAGGCACGAACCGGGTAACGTCTGCGCTGAGGTTACGAATTTGCGGTTTCGCCGAAATGGTGGCACTTTTGGGATCCTTCTGCTGCAGCAGCTGTTGCTGTTGGGCTTGCTGGTGTAGCTGCATGTTGCGCTGTTGCTGTATGTGCTTCGGTGGCGGACCGGCCGGTGGTCCCGGCGGCATGCGGATGCCCATCCGTGGAGGCATACCGGGCGGTGGCCCACCGGGGATGCCGGGACGTCCGGGCATGCGTAAACCGCCCGGCATACCGGACATACCGGGTGGCCTTAGCGGTGGTGGTCGTATCATGAGCGATTGCATCGATCCGGGCGGTGCGGGCATTGGGATGGACGATGGCATTGGCATAAACTTGGGCATTGCCGCATCGGGTGCTGGTGCCGGGTTAGGTAGCGGTGGAACGGAAGGCGTCGGTATAGAAGCCAGCGATGGCGTATCGTGAGATTGCTCTTTTTTCTTCTGTACGCTTTCCATCTCCTTCATAAAGTCGTCAATGTTTTGTCCGGACAGGGCCAGCATCTTCTGCTGTACGGTATTCGGTTGCTTCACCTGCTTCTCACCACCGTCGGATTCTTCGGTATTGTCCTTCGAATCACCATCATCGTAGAACTTGACGCTTTTCTGTGTTTCCGCGTGGAAGTTTTCCAGATCATAATCCAGCTCGGGCATGTCAAACAGGTCCGGCGGTGGTCCCGGCGGACAACCCGGTATGCCATCATCATCATCAACAGGTTCGGTTGGTTCTACCGGGTTTTCGACCGGTTTCTTCAGCAATGGTACCGGCGGTGGTACACTCCTCAGCGGTGGAACTATGCTGGGCGGTGCCACATTCGGGGGCATCGGTATGCGCGGGATCGACAGGGGAGTGGGTGTTTCGGTAGCGGAGGGTAGCGGAATATCATCCACCTGTACCTGTTCCGCATGGCGCACACTTTCGTAGTACTGAATGCGTTTGTTACGACGCTTCTCGTAATCCACCTCTTTCCGCTTCAAATCCGCCCACAGCTCCGGATCGTCCGCCTGGTACAGCCGCATAACGCGATCCAGCGTTTCCTTCAGCTTCTTCCGTTTCTCTTTCAGCACTTTCTCGTTCAGGGGCGACGGTTGGTACACGTTAAACTCCATCTCGTCGATCTTTTCCATCTCCTCGATTAGCTGTGCCGGATCTTTTCCTTTCAGCACGGCAGCCCGCACCATTTGTCGCTGTTTTTTGTTTTTCTTCAGCTCCTTCTTGCGTGCTTCCTTGCGGGCCTGATCCGTGGGGTTCATGTACTTACCACTCTTGGTGGTGTTGATCGAACGGCGCCCCATTTTAGCGTGTGGTGGAAATAGTTTTACAGCTTTTTATTCACAAATAAATTTGTTTCTTTCGCTACGAAAGTATCGTTGCATTGCCCGTCCATGCAAAACGTAAACACAGCGGCTTGACTGCTCGACCGTCCGTGAAGTGAGCAAAACTGATCGAAAGCCAAGTGACAGGTGAGAAAGCAGCTCGACTCACGCACATTCACTACAATTTAAACTCGCCGGTTGCGTAGGGTAAAACGATTCAACGTACGATTTCACATAAATTAAGAAAAAATCAACACCGAAAAAGTTCCATGATAATGTTAAAAACATTTATTGTATTAAACTTTCCAATTTTACAAAAACTCTCAACAAACAGTTGGCGATAACATCATACGTGTACTTTGTAAAGAAGCTCAAAAGTGCAACAAAAAAAGCAAAGCTCAGCTTCGTTTTTCGTTTGCATACAACCTAAAATTCTTGCACATGTTTCAATAAGTGTCTCGCGAAGTGTGTGCAATGTACAGGGGGAATCATCTTTGTTCTATCGTGTGTTCGATTACCTTAAGACATGATCCCTGGAATGAGAATGAAACCGTCAGCACCGGACACCAAAGGGACACAACAATGGCACAATGAATCATGCCACACAATCAGAACAGCCGAGCGTTACGCTATGCTACTGCAAAGTGCAACAAACGGACACAGTGAAACAGTCATCCCCGTCAGCGGGAGTGCATGCGATTCCTGATCGACGATAACGCTATCAATTTGTGCGTGACCATTTGCACGACACAAACAATAGCATACGGAGAGAAAGACTTCCGTCACCGGGAAACGTGGTGATGGGGTAAAAACAGGTACCAAATAGATAAGAAGCTAATAAACACGAAAGACACACACATCTGAAAGATACATTGAACACATTGAACTACAAACGAACCGGCCCAACCAAACAGACAGATAGTACAAGACGACACAATTAGCTTCGCAGTTTCGTTTCTTACTGGGCCATGTTGTATTTCGATTTCGGCTATTTATTCTTATCACATCCTACACATCCGGCAGTTGTGCTACAATTATTATTGCTCTCTTTTCCTTACACCTATTTTCTGTGCTTTTGTAGCCAGAACGCAACAAAAGTACGAAATTCTTTTTATTATCTAGCTAAGAGTTGTTGTAGCGGGCCTCTCACTCTCCTGTTCGATGGTGGAGCATTAATGTTAAACAAAACTGGACATGAACTCAACGTGCACACGTGTACACACGTCGCCCTTAATATTTCTTACGGATTTAAGCAATTATTAGCACAACAAGAGTTGCTATTTCCAGCTATGGAAAGGCTTCACATAGATAAGAACACTAAGCGATCATGCACGCTACAATTTGGGCACATTTATACAAAACTTCTACAGCAAACTAACATGTAAAGGGCTTTCTTTTACATTCAAACTAATCAAACCGCTACACAACGAACAGGAAATTAATATACGTACGTAATAGAGGTGTACAGATGACGGAGGTACAACAGGAAGAAAAACGGCAGCCACTGGAGGACCATCTCCACGTACTTCTATCTAATCCTCTATTCAAACTTTGCAATAATTACCATCATGCCCACACCGGCCAGCATGGCCGTGATTTCCTTCAGCGATTGCCACAGCTTGGTGGACTCCTCCAGCAGCTCGGGGATAACCGACACGGTGGCAATGTAGATGAACCCACCAGCCGTGAACGGGAGCACCCATGATTCGGCCGCATCACTCCCACTGCCAAGCAGGGCAAGCACGGTACCGGCTAGCGCACCAACTGCCGTCGTTAGTTGCAACAGCATGGCTTTCTTCTTCGAGCAACCCGACTTGATAAGGATCGCAAAATCGCCGATTTCGTGCGGCACCTCATGCAGCAGGATGGTGATTGTTGTGATCAGCCCGATACTGTTACCCGCCAGATATGACGCACCGATCGCCAATCCGTCGGTGAAATTGTGTGTAAAATCCGCCGCCAGATTAAGATAACCGGCAATCTTAATATCCGCCTCCTTTTTCGGTTCCTTACGGACAGCTTTACCCTTTGCTTTCGCTTCCTCCTTTTTCGATTTCGTTGCTTCCGTTTGCTTCTTCTCCTTCTTGTCCTTCTTGCCCTCGGACGGAGAAGGGGGTGGTGAGCTCTTGGCAGCTGCTTTGTTTTGCACCGGTGCGGCCGGTTTCGAACCACCGTGACTATGGCCATGACTATGCCCATGACCGGTGTCTTTCTTGATCAAACGGACAAACTTTTCGACTGCCAGAAACACTATAATGCCCGCCAAAACCCACAGGCCCACACGCATATCATGTCCATGGCTTTCGTGTTCGCCTTCCCCGCCATGATTATGAGAGTGTCCATGGCTGTGACCATGCGTGTGACCATCCGCATGGGAATGTGGCTGAATGGCGTGCGGAATCAGGTGCAGGAAGGCATCCCCTAGCAAACCACCCGATGCGAAGGCAAGCAACGTTTTCAACCGTGGCTGCATCTCTTCCGTATTATCCAGCGGGATGGCAAACAGAATGAAAAACGGTGCCGCACTAATCAGCAACGTTGAGCCGAGTGAGTGCACCCATATGTAGAAGGTATCTAAAATGGAATGAAAGTAAACATATGTTTTTGCAAATTACTTTCGATCTTGCTTACCTCTGGGAGCCTTGCTATCGCTTGTTGATTTTTCCTGGTGATGATGGTGACCGCCATCATGATCGTGATGATGATGGTCATGATGCTCATCTCCATGATGATGATGATGATGATGTGGAACCGCTACTGGTTCTTCCTCGTATATCTCGTTCGCATGTTTGGAATATTTAAAACTGGGACTTTCCTGATGATGATGATGATGATCATGCTCATGGAGATGGTCATGATCGTGGGCATGCTGTCCGTGGGCACCGCAAAGGGTCGGGAAGGACAGGAACAGTATCACGAGGAATAGACCCAGCGCAATATGCACCCGGTAGGACGTGGATTCTTCCTTCAGTGGAAGGACCTTCACTATGGGGGCAAACCCCCGGCTTTCCGTGTGTTTCATTTTGTTTTTTGTTTTTTTTTTCTTTTGCTTTGCTGCGTACGTGTGCGGTTTGATATATCAGAGACCGCTGGCGTTGATAAAGATGATGCTGATCAATCTTCCACGGCAGTTAAACAAACTGTTGCTTTACTGCTTCTAGAGTACCAAGTACATTATGCGTACACGATACAGTTGCGGTTACCACTCTTAGCGTACGGTTTACGGGCGTATTTGCACAAAGGATAAAATAGTGTCGGTATTATATATTCTTCAAACATGGATTCACAGCATTTTTCAACGAAAGAATGGGAAAACATCTGGCATTTGACGAAGCCAACGTCAAGAACGTCATCGCGTGAAGTTCCAAGTCGTCCATTTTCGGCGATGTTTTCGATTACTTTTGCTGCATGCAAAAAAATCTTTTCTTTCTTTCTTTATATTACCCAGTTGCGGCCGCATAATGTAAAATTGAAGCATTGTTTGTAATTTTTTTTAGGAATCATTATTAGTTAGGAATTACAAGAAGTCTTAATATGCGCTCATCAAAGATTAAGTTTCATAACCGTCATTTTAAACATTGTATCTCTACATTTGGAGAAATCAAGTAGACATCGCTCTAAACGCGTCCATTTTCAAATCCTCTCGTTTGACAGAGGCTGTTGGGCAACTGCCGTCGAGGCTTTTGTATTGTCGCGAATTAGCAAGAAAATGTTTCATAAATAATAGCTTCTGTTTTTCTGTGTTTGTACAGCTCTTCAGCTAACAAGTGTTTATTTTTTGTGTATCTTTTATTGTGCATATCGTTTTTCCGTGACGCCAGAAGTGAGCACGAAATGAATTCTCGCATTGCAACTCCAAAACATCGGTTTGGGACCGCAGCTGCTACCGGTGGTGGTAACTCTTCGCCGACGAAAGCGTCCACTCCACGACCGCGTCCTGCCACAGCCTCTAAATTGGCTTCCTGCTTGCTCACGAAACGCACGCATTTGAATACCTCGAGCTCGGAATCGTTACCGGCATCTCCGGTCGGAACACCCAGAAGCGGTTCCGCACGTCTCCCTAACATTAGCAATGGGTTGGAGATGAAATCGAAATCGTCCACTTCGCTTAACACAAACATTTGCAATACACCTTCGTCTTCGTACAGAGCACCGCTTGCTTCATCGAAAAGCGTATCCAAAGATTTCGGAACACCTCGTAATGTGTTGAAGCGTGCCATAGCACGGGAAAACCTGTTGAACGCAAGAACACCGGAATGTTTTTCGCGCAGCTCCATAGACAGCCCGCTAGCGTACGGCGGGAGGCATCGTACAAGCCAAACGAAGCTAGATGAAACGCAACGTAGCACCAAGGAAAAGGAAGGCACGGGGAGTGAAATAAGCAATCTCAAGGTAGCCGTACGTGTCCGACCCCTGTCGGCGAAGGAATGTATCGATTCGGTGGCCAATATTGTACGGGTAGAGAATAATGAGCTCTACATCAATGGCGGCAGCACGGCCGATAATTTGGCCGGAGTAGAACACTACTTTCTGTACGATCATGTGTTTTGGTCGTGTAATGCAGAGGATCCGGCCTACGTGAGTCAAGCTGCCGTTTACTCTAACCTTGTCCATCCACTGCTCGATAAAGCGTTCGAAGGGTACAATACATGCCTGTTCGCGTACGGACAAACGGGCTCTGGCAAGAGCTACAGCATGATGGGAATGGATCTGGATGAGAATTACGATGAAGCTCCAAACCCGGACGCAGGCATTATACCACGCTTTTGTCACGAGCTGTTTGCCCGAATTCACGCACTGAAAGGCCAGGTGCATGCCGAAGTGGAAGTAAGTTATTTTGAAATTTACAACGAGAAAATACATGACCTGCTGTCCGTCACACCAACCGACGGTGTGATCACCGTATCCACCCCAGGCCAAGGATGCAAACGGGCCGCACTGAAGGTGCGCGAACATCCCGTCTGGGGACCGTACGTGGTCGATTTAAGCACACACCCGGTCGATTCACATACAGCCTTGCGGAATTGGCTAGCCGTGGGAAACAGCCAACGAGCTACGGCGGCCACCGGGATGAACGATAAAAGTTCCCGATCACATTCGATCTTTTCGGTTGTGTTGAACTTGGTGGAAATTGTGCACAGCAGCGATACGGACGATTCGGATCGCCCGGGTGGCACATCGGTGAAGCAGACGAAACGAAGCAAAATAAGTCTCGTGGATTTGGCCGGGTCGGAGCGCGTAAGTCAAACGTGTGCGAGCGGTGCACGGTTGAAGGAAGGCGTTAGCATCAACAAGAGTCTGCTGACACTGGGGAAAGTGATTTCGGCACTGGCCGAATCGAAGAAAAGCGCCAACTCCTACATCCCGTATCGTGACTCCGTTCTTACGTGGCTGCTAAGGGTGAGTACAAATACATTTTCCTAATCTTCTATGGCACTACAATCACGAGAGGCTCGCCATTTTAGGCTTCCGTGGCTTGTATTTACACAATTACATTTTAGGTAGGGGATATTATTTATTGCATCAACATACGTATGAAAGCGCACAAGATGTTTAGTTCAATAGAATTCCAGTTGGTGGAACCGTCATGCTGCGAAGAATTCTTCGATGATGCTTACACTTGCACACAAGGGCACACTTTTTGCAGCATGGTTTCTGGATGGGCTTCCGAGATATCACTGCAGGGCCATCCACTAAAAAGGACATTTTATTGTTAACCGATTATTTGGATATTAATCGTTGCACAAACGTTTCTTACTCGTTTCCTTACCTGTGTCTACCGAACCATTTTGTTTATCGGTTCGCTTTCTGGTGAATATTTTCTTCCACTTCATTTTGCAAAAGACTTACGGTTTTGTTTGAGATTTTTTTTTTCTTTTTTTTTGTTACACCACAGTTACGAACGTCCGCTCGATGTGAGATTCAGTTAAAAAGTGGACTTACATTATGTTCAACGCAGTTAAAAGGCAAGAAACAATTTACAGAAAGCACGCGAAAGTATCAACCGCAGAAGGAAATGTCGGTTACAGCTTGAAGGCAGATAAGAAATGGTTAACGATTAAAGTTGTTTGAACAATTGCTATCAACACTGAAATGCAACATTGGTTAAACCACGCATTAAAAATTCATAAAGAATTCGTGAAGATCATTTTTGGATGTTTTTGTTTGCGCTTTCGCTTTCCCAAATGATGGTATCAACCAAGATAAGAATGTCGTACGCCATATTCCGTTTTTCAACTCAACCCCTGTAGCGTTTATCTGCCGCTGCAGCATATCCGTTAAGCTTATAAATTAAAAGGAACCGATCAGCAGTTGATACTGCTTATTGATAACGCAGAGCATAAATAATGTTTTAACACTATTGCTCAACAACAAATGCACAAAGCAGAGCGTTAAAACTCAACCAACACGCTTACCATTGAGCAACTACCACGCGTTCGGTACGCGGTATAATTAACTTTACGATAATGCGTCGCCCGACACGACAGAGACAGAGTCTCAACCATAAAACCACGCCTGTTGTTGCATGTTATCAGTTTCGGATTGATGGATAAAGAATCGTGCGAACCAGTTTCAGTTCGTCGTGCTGGACAGTCGATATTTCAAAAGACGCATACGTGACGCTTCGTACGCTAGACGGATCGAACACCGTTGCAGGTGTCCCCACGGGATGGGTGGCGGTCACCGAAGTGTCGCATGTCCCTGGGAGTAAAGGTTACGGTGGTGCGAGCATGTGAAGTGCATTGTTATTGCGCCATTGATGCCGTATCTTATCAATATGAGGCCGGCAGTCCAGGAATGGGCGGATTGTATCTAGGCGAATCCTGGGCGTCGGTGATAGGACAAACGCAGTATCTTGTTGATTGATTTCCACCATCTCAATTAGGGTAATTTGTATATAGCATTGTATCGGGAAAGGGGCATTTATCAGATAACTGTATCGAAACAAAATTTATGTAAAAACCCAATTTCGTTTCCACACGCCATAATACGTTCATAACACTTTTAATACAACATTTAATTTTCTATTTTGCAATATTGTAAAGGTTAATATTTATTTTTCACTATGAAAACTTTCACAAAAAGCTCTGCATATAGTATGTAACAAGAGTTCAAATATCATAATTCTTACGCTACGGTTAAATACTAAAATCTGATTGTAAATTGATCGGATTACAAGTGCTTCTTTTTCGGGAGTTTTCTACAAATTTTCGGTACTTGTTTGTTTGTACAAAACAGTAATGAAAGATAACTATTATCTGTTGTAAGAGACACAATAATCTTCTTTCAAAACGCATTACGTCACATTCAATGCACGTTGGCCCCCGGCATCGGTTTGGTCGTGTAAAAATATGTTTACACAGTTCCACGTACCCTGCTTAAAAGGTTTCTCCATTTCAACATGCTAAAATACATATCGAATGTGTTAGGTTGTGTTCGGAAAAGTGTAAGATCTGTATTATGAATCCTGCAGTGATGGACAATCTCAGCAATTCCACACTACACTATTGGAGAAATGCATTCTATGGTTCACATTTTGCTAACATTTCTTTCGCTATTTTTCAACTTTTTCTCTCCCGCTCTCTCTCGTGTACTTGCGTTTATCTACTGCAATAAAATCATTGCAATTAGATAACTGATTTTTTCTTTTTTCATTCCACACCATTCTTGAAGGGGAATTGGTTTGGATGGTTGCAAGTGTCTGGCGTTGCTGTGTATAGCTAATAATATAGATCAGTCTTTTCGCATCAACAATAACAGTGGTACGTTTTGTCTCTAAGGGGGTTTTCACCTTTTTTGTTTGTGGCTGGCTTATGAAAAGTCAGATCATGAAAAAAACGGATTGATTATACGCTACTGATTATCGTTCGGCACACCGGGAAACCGTTTCTAACATTTCTCGTGCCTTATGAGTTGCCGTGCTGTAATCCTCTATCGTTAAACCTTGCTGTTAGATTGTTTGCAAATGTGTACCCTATGTACTATAAGTAAAATTAAATTGCCGAACAATACGCCAATGTTTTGCACGTATGAATAACAATAGTAAATAACTTAACATCTACCGTAATAGTTAATGATCAGCAAACGTTTCGGAAACGTTTTCACATCCGCTGTACGATCGTCCGGTATTCGTTCGTTGGGTTCATTTGCTTTCGATCGATTCCTGTCGGTTGAATCCGACAACACCCGGGCTAATGTGCTGATGAGGGTTACCGGACGGGCTGGTGGACAATGTGGTGCCTCTTGCCGATGCACACATGTCCTCTTCCTCGTCCTCCTCGCGCAGCTCATCGATGCACTCTTCCGCGTCCTCGCTAATGCTTTCGGTAGTGATGCGTTGGCCACGCTTGCGCATGTACGCACCGAGCGGTCGCTTCTTTTGCTCCTTGCAAAATGGGCAAGCATCCTTGGAGGATTTCCCGGCCGACGAAGGTTTGCCGATGTAGCTGAGCAGTTTTGCTGTAAGGGAAAGAATAAACAAGATAGGCTATCAGCGTATTGTTTCAAACAGTCTATGCGATTGTACCACGCGTTGCGGTATATTCCCGAACCATGTTTGTTAACAACGTTCTCCATTCTAATCGCTTTTGGGTTACACAATCTGCTTGTGCTGTGTTTCGTTGCTTTATGCAACCACACTCATCAAAACAGATATATGGTCTAATTTACTGGCTTCGAAATTTGGATTAGTGAGCGAAGATCCGATCCCGAGCTGGAATCTCTTATCCACCGAAGTACCTCACAGATAGATAAAGAAAAGTGAAGATGTATGGCAGAACTTATCTAATCAAAAGCACCACCAGGTTGGTGGAATTTTGTGTCATAATTTCTTAACGTGCGCTCTTCACGACTTTCTTCTAACTGAAAAGTCAGGTGCATTATCTGTTTCTTCTATGGTAATTTAAAATACCATATTTCTTGGTGCTTAAGATACGGCGTTTTATCAAACTTAGACCTTCAAAATTAATACCTCTCAGGTCGTGGAGTGACCTTAAACAAGAGATTGTCAAAAAGTGTGCAATATCCAATGAGAATAGTAAATAATCTAATAATGGTGAGTCTCTAATCATTCGTCTGACCTTCTTAACATTCTCTAGGGACTGTATAGAAAGTGGAGAATCGATCACAAACCCACCCAACCCATTATATTACTACTAAAATACTTTTCCCTAAAACCATATGCCTAATATCGAGAGATCATCTTATACAACGACACTTAACTTATATTAAATTCCATTATTTTACTTCGCTTCCCATAGTATGCAACTCCTCGGCTGCAAGAAACAAAGGCACAGAGCGCTGTTTGCATCTGAAAATGTACTGCGCAAAATGATAATGATACACCACCCCCGATGCCGGTTAATGGTATCCTCTCGAGAAATACTCCAAGCGTGGACACACAGGGCGTGTACGCGCGATATCTCGCCACAGTCACGAGACGTTCTTGCTTGCACCGTTTTGTAAGCATTAATTTATGACCCTATTTTGTGTGTTCCGTTGATGATGTCCGAGCTATATTACACGATTGCAGCACTGGGAGGGAATGTTTCTTTTGTTGACAAATTGATAAAAACGTTATGATACTGTTGGGAACACGTGAAAGGAGTTTGATCAACAAAAAAAAGTATTATGGGAGCCTTGAAATGATCCTTGTAAAGTACGAATTACGTACTTTGTGTTTCGAATTTGTGTTTTGCCAAGCCTTGCTTATCAAGCGTTTGAGTTTTATTCGTGAATTATTTGTTTTTGTTTTTTTTTTAGTTTACTTTACTGTTCCGCTATTTACAATATTCAAAGTGATTGAACTCTGTTCTCTGTCCTCGAAAACAACCAGTTTTGCGACATTCGTTATCAACAGCTGGTGCCGAAATCGCCAAACGCTTGTCTAAAAGATTAGAAAACAAGCGAATGTAGGACGTGCATTACTCCGGACGTAGAGAGATACGCGCGTTTCTAAATACAACAGCCAATCTTTACACAAATATTAATCAATCAACAAACACACATGGGACCGTTGCCGTGTCGGTGGATTTCTTATCACATTTAATTTTCATACGAATACAAAGAAAGCAGTCGGTAAGAAGAATCCGGATTCGAATGAAACACAACAAAATTACGGTAGTTTCAAACCCAACCGTACGAACAGCAGTAAAATGTAGCGAAGATTGATGGCAATTTTACTGATAAGCATGGACTACATTCTGACGCATCTACTAGTAAATGAAAAAAGCCGACACAAACATTGAAAACCTTGGGCAGACATAGTGCGGTCTGCGTGCTGAAATGAACTTGAAGCGAACTTGGTCGGGCGGGCTCCCCATGTGGTCCCGGACAGGGAGATAGTACGTTATCGACTGCAGGGCGAAACAATTGCAATCAGCACTGGCGACACAAAAAGAGTATAAACAGCAATAAAAATCGGAAAAAGGTTATCTCGTGCTGTGGTTGATGGAAGCGGTTAAATTTAAACGATGAGCGGTGAGTGGAGTTGGATCTCTTTAAAGAAATATCTACCACCAACGCAAGATTTCCACGTCCTTGGCTCTCAATGGTACCTTTGAAGACCATGATGGCCACCACGTGGCCATTGTGTACGTGATCTCACGCACGTGGGGAATTTTATTTTTAAAATATCTTGCACTATAGCTTTCTTTCCTCAGACGATGTTAGAAAATCAGAAACCTTTGTTTGTGAGATGAAAATGAAATGTTTATAATGGAGTAACCCTTTTCAAGGTCTTCGCTATAAATCTTCCAGCTGGTCATTCGCCTGGAAGTCGTTACAAATGCACGAAGTTGAACCCCACTGGGTGTGTGAGATAATTGAGTATCGTTGCATTTCTTTCCCTTCAAGCTGTAACGCATGCGCCACCTTACAAATTTCGAATCAACAATGTTCCACCCTCTTCTCACTCTTACGCACGTAACGAAATAAAAATGTAGGTCAAACCACACTTGAGGTGTGTATTGTACCGAGGTACATGTCGCCATCGCCATCATTCGTTTGAGTGGTGAGGTTGTTTTTGGGAAAGGGAACGTTGTCTTGTTGGTTGCACGGCCTGCACTCAGACATTCGGAAGTTGTGGAATGCATTCCAACGGAAAACGAACGTGTCCATGGGGGCAAGTAAGGGATATCGAGAAGAGTGGGGAGAGGGAGTAATTTAACCCCTATAACCTTCCTCACGCAGACTGACCGTAGAGTGGATAGACGTCTGGGAATGGTGAGACATCGCTTACGCTTAATTTGTCTTGTCCAGAGTGATCTGGATGATGAATCAAACAGCTGCGATACTCACAACAAGTGACCCAATTGACAGTGATTCATTTCCGCATGGAAGAGGAGGTAAAAAGTGATTCACCACGTGGATCTAACTGTAGGGCAGAGTAGGCGACAGACAGGTGCAGGTCTCTTTTCTAACTGATAGAGGTTATCCGACTTTCGTTCCCCAAGAACCTTGATCCTCCACCAATAACCCCAGGCTATTGAAATGCACTTATCCATTACACTTTCTGGTGATCTTTAATAGTAGCAGACACGTGATCTCTGTATAATATGTATCCAAATTAAAAGTTTTACACATTTCTGGATTAGCAACTAAACGGAAGTGCAAATAGATTCGGTTCGATTCCGTTTCGGAGTGCAACTTTAAAGTAAAGTGTTAATTTTAGACCAACTTGCATATTTAGCAGGACGGTAGACAACGATGTTGAGGCAATTAGCATCACGCAATGGGTTGTGATGCTCTCACACGAAGTACTCAATATGGCATCGCCATACAGAAAGCTCGGGCGAGTTTAACGTGAATTATCTCATCACAGTTCTGCGCTCCAGTATTTATGGACAAACAACCTTGACGTAAGCGCGAGAAGAGAGGAGAAAAAAGTTCGAGTAGACTATTTTACACCCTTTCTAAAAGCCGGAGGTCATAATTTTAGCTAATTTGCATATTTTTCTTCCGTTTCACATTTAGTTCGTTAAAATGTTACGTGATTGTGCATACTTTTACTGATCAACTGATCACTCGCCACAATCACTGAACTCTACACGCCAAACAGAAACACACCAAGCCTCTCGAAAATACTTGTTGCATACTTCATGTACTTTTCTGTTTCTGTTCCTCCAACCAAGGACAAACGTTGCCTCCGCAGTGTGAGGCTTGGTGCTGCTACTCATTCTGCTCTCGTCTAATATTTCCCGCTTTGCACATTTGCATTGAGTGTGAACTTCCGCTTGGACATCTCTCTGATACGGCTAGCATTATTTGAAATTGAGTGAGATTATTTACGATGCGGTAATACCGCAACTGTGCTTGTGCAACTGATTCTGGCCCAGCGACAGTGGTGCGAATAAACGTATCACATTTCTCCAATTCCTGCCGGAAGCAGATTAAGGTTGATGATGATGTCACTCAGCCATTGCGATCAGGAACACCAAACGAAAACTCCAGCCTCCAGATTGCGTCGGAGTTGATTGCAAATTCCCGGCTGGTTGCATTACTATTGCTTACGTGTGTGTTTTGGATTTGGTGGACTTCGGTGGAGGTTCCACTGTTCCGTCTCGGAACCATCGCGGAACATCTCGGACCAAAGTACATCGCACTCGCGTCGAGTGAAGTGATGTTTTGAAGAGGGCCAGTCTGTTGTTCGTACTATTTTTATCAAACCGGTCTCCTCAGTTAGAATGTGGACATGGAAGTAAGGTAGGCATATAAACCTTTATGGTACGTAAGTGTTGCGCTCGTTGGTTGCGGATGAGAGATACTGCTTTTTTTTGTAGATGTACGGCAAGGTTCAGTGGTTTCGTTGCGCTTTAAGTAACCTAACATAGCCGTCCTCTCCCACTCCAGGTTGTTTTTGTTTGGTGTGTGGAATGGCTAGCTGACACTTGGTGTTGCATTTACCAACCACGGCAAATCCTTCTCCAATTCGCTCCCTTTTTCTACGCCTTACACGCTCCACAGTTCGGTGTCATATTGCTGCACCCCGACAACCACCGCAGCTCGAATTGCTTCACGTTTTACGACACAATCTGCTGCGCGGAATGTTCTTTGGTGCGTTTTGAACACATTGGCGCCTTGTCTCGTACTACTATTGGCACCGGTTCGGATGGGGGCATGTAATTTTAGCCACATCAGCGTGTCAACGAAAGCACGAGACAAGCATAGACCACCGTCTGCAATGTTGCACTGCGTCCTCCTGTCCGTCCCAATAACAACGGATTTACTTACGGATACGCGACGGAGTGACGGAGACAAAGCAAACCCTTTTTTGCGAATGAATTTAATGGACGAGTGTGTGTGGGGAGGATGGACTTCGCGATCGATTTATATTTATCTCGGTCATGCTAAATTTAGAAATTTACTAGCAGTTTTATGTGATTGATGTATCGCTTTAGTCATACGTAAACACACCATACGGCGGTGGCGTTAGTATTGCGTGTCCAGTTTGAAAATAGTGGTAACGATAATAATCTCTTGCAGGTGACCATGGCCACAGTATGCGTGTGTCTCGTTTTCGTATGTCGTGCTGACCATCAAACATCAATGGCACTGTTGGTTCCTCTGAGGTTGTGTGTACGTTGTATGAAAAAAGTAAACAATTGTGGAGTTGAGATCGTATTAGCTTAAGAATTTGCTGGTAGAAATATTTGGCAGATAAAAAATTCAAGTGCGTAATACATGGAACTGGTTTCACCTTTCGAACAACATTCTCCGTTCGCTGATCTATGTTTTTTTCTTATTACTGAATGATCGCGTTTTCGTATGAGTTTGTTTCGGCGTGTTCTTCAAGCGTTCCAGGGGCCTCTCTTCGTATTCGTAAGCAGTGAAGGAGGTCAACAGAACGGAACTGTTGAATTTGTACGGAATATCCGTTCTGTAATGCACCTGTTCTGCTGCTAATAACCTTTAGAGGTTGAGTGTTTCGTGCATGCGAATAAAAAATGAAGAAAAAAACTCATTAAACGGTGAATTGAATTTAGCAAAAACAAAAAACATCACGTGCGATTTGCGTACCGTGCCAGTAATGCGCAAATAACGCAAACGCAAACCGCTTCTGTTTGAACGATTTGTTATAGCACGCGCGCACACACCACGTAAACGCAATAGCGGTGAGTTCGATAAACATAAGGAAAACCCGCCCGACAACCGGCGGCAATACAATGCAATCTGCCACGACACACAACGATGCTGACCGTTTAACGCGTGTTCCTTGTTTTCGATGTTAAAATGTGTTGTTTGTTGTTTTTGGTTTTTTAGGTCTACCCATACAGATTACATCTCTGATGCATTTAACGTCGGTTGCATGTTTAGAAATGGGTTATTTTCTGGCACCAGAGGAATTTCCTACTTCCCGCGATTATTCACAACAACTTGTGTGTAAAAACAATGCAAAAAACCGAGAAACAGTAAAGTTTGTCACACCCCATTTGTGATGCTGTCAGCGATTGGACGATCACTGACAGCATCACCGCGGTTGAGTGTATCTGATCGGGCTGCGGGGTATGATGGTTACCTTGAGCGCTTGTGCTGCTGTTTGTGTTCGAGTGGTGCCGCCGCTGTTGCTGCTGCTGCTGCTTCGTCTTGGACACGGGATTGTTCAGAGGATTCTCGAGCGTACCGTACGGGAACTTCTCGTAGTCCCGGTAAACTGGACCGCGGAACGACGAGTACTGGATGCTGTCACTCATGTAGTAAATATCCATGGTTACTTCGGGTGCTGTTGCCAAGGATACGAAGATGCCGCTTTTTTCACACCAGCAAACGATGGTTCATTAAAAACAACAAGACGAGAGCGCGCTACTAGGTCCTTCGAACTGAATTGAAGGTTGCCTTTCAAATGATGGTGCGTGCTTGTCGTTTTTTTGTACGGTTTCTTCCCTCACCAGCCGTGTGGTTAACCTCCACCGAATGATGTCGCTTTGGATAAGGTTGTAGAGCTTCAATAGTGAGGTTTTTGATCCTTCTATTGTCCCGCTTAATGGTACTACACTGTCGCCATAGAATGGCTTCTTTGGGAGGGCGAACTTATAAAGATTGGGTTACTTCCGTAATTCGTTGTCCATCCGCACTCACTATTAGCACACTTTCACCACTAACAATAGCTGGACTCTCCGTTGTACACCGCTTTTGTTGGTAAACAATTTGTGTTTGATTTCAATAACTTTCACCTTTTTAAAAACTTTTATTTTAGTGACACTTTTGTGTATACAATTTTATCGTACTAGTGCCACGCACATTGATTTAGGACGTTGAAACTGGTTACCAAAACGACGCAATATTCACTGCTACTACTGGTTGTTTCGGAACGATGTTTGAAGTTCGCTTGCCGTTACGTTGGACGACTGTCTGAGCTAAACTGCAGCGTGCGATGAGCGTGGCCAGGGATATATAAAAACACACTCTACCACCACCAACACCATCACCAGCACCGTTCCCGCACTCGACGCCTCATCCGGCCGTTCGGGTGCGCGTTCGTTGCTCCAACGCCAACGGTAGACACGGGGCGCGCGTTCGCATACAGACAAACGTGGTTGTTTCGCGGGTCTACCGTACAAGGGAGTTATCTCGGACGCTAGCGAGGGAACCCGCCGACTGGAACGTGGTAGCACACACGTAGACGCGCGTCTCGATCTCGCGCGCACGCGTCTCTTTCATTGTGTGTGTGCCGGTTCGCGATTCCGAACACACGACGTTGGTATGTGTCATACAACGACCATGACGGTTACGCACAAATTCTTCCACTCTTGTGCCGCAGGTCCATTCTTTCATTCCCTACACTCCATGGACAACATTATCCGGAAAACTAAAAAAAAGCTTGTGTGGAAAGATTTCAATTGGGGAAATATCTTACTATTTAGTAAAAGTTGTAGTAAGATTAGCCATATTGCGTATACGTATCGGAAAAAAAGGTAAACATCTTGATCGTGGTGAAACCTGTTCACCGCCACCAGCAGCGTACCCGCGTCCACGATCGCACCGTAGCGAACGAGAGCATCCAAGAGCGAGGGAGAGTGATCACTTGCACTCTCAAACTGCTATGGCAACGGACGAAAGGAAATACATGTTGGGTGCAACAAAAATATAGCACAAGAAAGAGATAGATACATGCCAACATAACGAATAAATTCCCCTGCATGCTTGAAGAAACAAGAAAACATACGCATTTTAAAAATAGCAACCATCGGCGGTACTTGCCGGCAAACGGGGGGCGGGTTTTCTTGCTAGATTCTCCACACACAAACATAGCAAATAGCCAAGCGATTAACTGCAACAGAGCAAACTACAATTTGCTATCAGTTGCTGCCGGCGTTTCATATATGGATGATGGTGTGAGTGATGCAGGCGGTTGGTTTGAAAATTTGTCAAATGCGAATTTGATAAGAAATTCAAGCTTTGTCTTTGGAGATGACAAAGAGAGCCCGAATTATCTCTTGTTGAACTGAAACTATGATCATGTTGTTACAAGTCCGATGAACCTTATAGAAAGTGAAGAATGAACCATTCCTCGGATGGTTTACACATCCGGAAGTGACAACACTGTGATGGTGACGGTATTTGATTTATTCCTAATCTTTAGCATGGTTCTGTCTGCATTGCGATTACCTTTATCAACCGATTGTTTACTGTTATTCCTTTGCTAATACGCCGTACCAGTTACAGGACGTGTTATACTTTGTCCATCGATGTGTGAACCTTTGTAGTTTCACGTCTTACACACCTTTACTTTGATGCCTTATCGGAAAGGTGTTTGTTTTCATTAGAAGCGGCCTTCGATGAAGTGCCTTAAAATACAGGTGAGACTACCGGTTGAGCTAAGGCTCAATCTTAGGTTTATTAGCTGTTATTCAATCGGCTTTATGGTTAAGCGGACATGATCGTTTGCATTCGAGGGTTTGAAAAATGAAGAAAGTAAAGAATCGCGCTTTGCCTGTATAAGAGGTGCATCCGGAAAAAGACACACCTTTGTTTGATCATTGCAAATAAACTGATAGCGTACGGTTCTACATCACCATGCACTTCGAGTGGCAACGAGCACTCCGCGCCTACCGCACAGCTTGTACAAATAATGCTAAGCATACAACCCAGACAGTTAAGCTTTTCGCGCTACATAACAACAGATCTACGGACGACCCATCGGTGACAGAGTCTCTGGGGTCACCCAATCGCCATAATCGCAACGGCCGGCGGTGATCCATCAATTATTGATTAAGAAAATTGATCACATTTCGTTCCGCATCGACGATCGATTCCTGCTATCGGTGGCATGGTGGAAGGACACACTCGATTACCCATCCGTGTGGTTTTATCTGCACCGACCGGTGCACTCGATAACACGGGATACGAGGGGCAGTTAGGTCATCGCTTTTGTTTTTCCCATCGATAGCTGCGTTAACGAAGCTCTCATAAGCAACCGGACGAAATGCTATAACCGTTTTTAATTGCACCAATAAAAATGGGTGCATAGAAATGCTTTAATCGGTAATGGGGTAGAAGCGGAACCCAACGTGGGTGGGGATTGCTAAATCGTGCCCTTGTGCTGCGTGTGTTTTGAAGTTGCCGGAAATTTTCGGAAACAAATTAGTTGTCCTCCACAGTAAACCGATAAACCACCAACACGTGGCAAAGCTAGTTCGTTCCTGTTGGTACGTGAGCCCGGGTTTTATTGGTGTATTGGGTGTTAAGCCATAATTTGTGCGACTTCCCGAATAGTTTTTCCTGTTTTTGATAATGATATCAGCTCGTATGGTAGCAAAGACGCCTGGAACACGACGGCGCAAGGCACTAAAACCCTCCCGTAGAGGTGATTGCATCCATCCAAGGATTCCTACCTTCCTGAGAATGTTGACACGCTTATCGTGTAGGTTTGATGCCTTCGCTCTGTACTGTTTGACTGATGACTAAGTTTCTGTCTCCGCCTTTTGTATCATGAAGCAAGGTAAAACGACGCAATATCTGTAGCGTTTTATCTAAATGTCGGAATTTGCTGTGAATTACGTCGCAGTGCGATCATTTGTTTACTTCTTGAATGTTTAAAAAATACAGGTGTATAATCCAATTTTATTTTTACATGTAACGTTTTCTTCTACTAACTTTTCTGCTCTTCATCTGTAAACCCGCTGTTTAAATCACTACACGACACATTTCAAGTGGGCTTGAAGTGTTGCTACTTTCGTTTGCATTCCCTCAACAACCGAGCTAATAGTTGCTCAGGAATATTGAATGTCGGTCGATAAAGTTTGCTAACCTACATTTCCCATCCTCTCGATGTATACCAAGAATCGTTCGAGAATGTAAACGTCTCTTATTTACTGTAGAACCCTTCAAGTTTCGTTGCTATCTCACGTCATATAGATTTATATTTTCTTCTAGCTACGGGTTCGCTCGTGTACTGTTCTTATCATAGTACAACACTTAAATGGTATTTAGCTGGAAAAAATGTTATAAACACATTGCGCTCGAAATAGCTGGGAATACCCTTAGAATTGTTTGACACACTGTAGATAAGCTACAATGCATTAAGTTTGTCTTATTTGCCTTGTATCAACTTCTGCGATGGCTCGTTTTCATCCCCAGATGGTGGGCAGCACGTGAATAGGAAAAGCGTTGCTGATGAAGAAAATTAGCAGGGGTTTAATCATTATTTGATAAAGTTCAGGCCATTTCTGAACACTTTTCAAGTTGAAGTGGAATGTTTGCAATATTAGTTCAAAACAAATGCTTTCTTAATTAATGCAACCGCCATACTGGAAAACGCTATAGAAAGTGTAAAGATACCAGAACTTCTATTTTTAAAGATTCTACTTTAACCCGAAAAAAATTAGAAATGGATATAACCATATCATTTCATCTCAATATCCCGATCGGAGCTTTTTCTTTTAAAATGTATGAAACTGTAATTAGTAGTGTCGGGTGAATGTAAATTAATATTGGACGAACGAACGGATCAAATCTGGTTTAATGATTTCAAATCTCTATTCAGAACATTCATGCATCCTTCATATTGACCACCCAACCTGGAAAACCTGGAAAAAGCGGGAAAATCTGGATTCGCGCTGTCTCCGTCTTTTCTTTGTCCTCTCTCCTTACCTTACCAAATAATACAATACGTTGACATAGATCTATCGTGCAAATTTCATCATATAATGGAATTTCTGAATCACTCGATGGAATGTTGCGAATGAATAGTGAATCATTGTAAACCTCTCAGAGAACGTTTCAGTCATATAGTGGAATATTGCATACAGTGCTATAAATAAATATAGCTATAAAGCTTTAAATAACGGTCAGGAGAGGATCCACTCTGTATTACAGTTAATCTATAATTATCAACAAATAACTAAAAAAAACCTAGCTATTAACTTTAGCTGATTAAAAAAATCCGAGTTGCAAATGTCTTCTGTCTGTATGCAATTTGCCACTGACAAACCCTGTATTGACCATGAGAAATTGAAGTGAATTGAGCTTGGAAAACCTAGCAAAAACTGGGGAAAATCGAGAAAAAACGGAAATTTGAAATACTAATTCGGATGATCTCCCTGATCTTTCATCGTCAATGAATGTTGAAAGATTCTTGAATCTGAGGAATCGTGAATCTATGACGATTCATATAACTTATAACTTGAATGACTCCTCTTAGGAGATTCATATGCATTACTCCTCTCAAAATGTAATGGAAGATATCGCTCTATATCGTTTTGCTAAATCTTAGATGAGCCCAGGTTCCGTTATGGTATTGTTCTAGCAGTGGATGCTGACGCTATTTGCGGTTACCGATCAGATAACACAATATATTCAACCCTGACCAAGGTTCTCATGTTACTGACACCAAGCAAGTCTACGAGCTTCGTTATCTCATGCGGGGTTTCACCGTTTTAGCTTTAAAAGTCTTGCTTGTTGTTAAGGCTATTTAGAAAATGACCCATCGGTTGATACATTGTTGAACTACAACTACAAAGAATTATGGATTTTAAAATTCTTCTACACTCAGCACTGAAGGCTTTCAGTTCACTTCCCTTTGGCACGCGACAGGAAAGCGAAAGGAAGTTATGGTTCGTTTGGTTTTCGTTAGTTTATTCAGTTGCTGTTGCATTATCGAAATGAATTCGGTTAACCTCATACGCTTGGATGCTTTTAAAGTTTCCACTTTGTTTTGTAAACAATTACATTTTTGTACAAAAAAACACAGACTAGTATTTTGAAGATAAATTAATCAATTCTCTTTGTTCAGGAAAATCTTGGAGGAAATTCCCGCACGGTGATGTTGGCCACCATTTCCCCTGCCAGCATTCATCTGGACGAAACTCTTGCCACGCTACGGTATGCCTGCCAGGCACGTAGCATCGTTAACCGCGTCAAAGTGAACGAAGATCCGCACGATCGCATCATCCGCGAGCTTCGTGCCGAAGTCGAACGTCTGCAGGTGCTGCGGCAGGACTACGAGCGTCAGAAGCGTTTGTCCGAGGCTCATCAACATCATCATCCGCCGCGTAAAATCATCATCGAAACCTCCGTTGATGATGGTGAGGTTGAGGCACTGCGCCAGCAGCTGGCTGAAACGGAGCAGGAACTATCCAAAGCTCAACGGTCGTGGCGTGAACGGCTGCAGGAAGCGGAAGATGTACGTCGGACGGAAATGAAGCTGCTGAAACGCAAAGGACTCGCGTTGGAGTTGTCGGCCGAACAGAAGGAACCGTGTTTGGTGAACTTGGCGGCCGATCCTATGCTGTCCGGCACGTTGCTGTACATTATCCCTCCAGGGACGGTGCAGATTGGTCGACCATCGTCTCTATCGTCACCAGATATCGTGCTAGAGGGTCCTCTTGTGTCGCCTAATCATTGGTAAGGCTTCCCGGAAAGCCAAGACTCATTCGCTTACTAAAATGTTCGTATGTTTTTTTAATTTGCAGCTCTATAGAGAACAAAAATGGGAAACTATTCCTGCTACCGGAAACCAATACCGAGTATGAAACATTCGTTAATGGCGAGCTCATCGTCGAGCGTCGCCAGCTGTTCCACGGAGATCGATTGGTGATCGGAGGCTCACACTATTTCCGCATCTCGAACCCGTTGTGTCCGAACAAATCTACTCAGATTGTAAGTTAATCGTCATGAAGCCAATATGTAACAAAACTAACATTTTTTTCATACTTTTGCAGATGGTGGACTTCCAGTTGGCTCATCAGGAGATTTTGCAGGAACAGGAAAACCGTTTGCGCCGTGAGCTGGATGCTGAAAAACAAGCGGCCATCGCACGTATAGAGGCCGAACGAATGGCTCACGAGCAGGAATACGAAGAACGGTTGGCTTCTCTTGAACTGGAGAAATTCAAATACACCTGCCGCAAGGAACTGCTTGAAACGGAGCAAAAAGCATTGCTACAGTCTGCCGGTGGCAAACGCAGCAAGCCCGACGGAACAAAAGCACGCCCGTCGGATGTTCGGGATTCGCTTGATTGTGCCCCATCGAAGGTGGAATCAAATCTGGCGGAAAAGATTCGCCAAATAATGGAGCACACGAGCGAGGAAAGCCTTGCGCACATACAAATGATGGTGAAGGAAGCTAGTCAGCGGTGCCGCAGTGTGGGCTTAGACTACGAGTTCAAGCAAACGCAAGTATGGCAAGATGAAGGCATTTTCCGTGCCATGATCAACATTGTCGATCGCGCAAACGGGCGCATAGCCGAGTGGGTCCCGGCACGGTTGGAATGCTGGCTGGGGATAGTACGCGAACGGGATGATTTAACGGTGGACAACATGTTTGAACATTTCGATCTGGTGTGGATCGATGCGGCGGACCGATCGGCGAATGAATCGCTCTTGCAAGACTCACACAATTCGAGTCGCATTTCGTTGAACCTTAGTGCGGTCAAAGAAGCCATACGGGGACGGCATAGTACGTGTTCCAACAGCAGTAGCCCCAGTAGCGAAAGTTGTGTTGCAGGAAGCGTACGCAAATCGCAAGGACTTTTTAAATCCATTTTCTCCAGGCCAACGCAAATGCAGAACGAAGATAAAGCGTGTCCTACGAACAGTGCACGGAAGGCTCTCTTTATCGATGCGGAGTCTAACGATGAAAATGTCCCAAGCAATCATCAACATCCGTCACCGGCGCATCAAACTAAAGGCGTACCTACCGTACTGCATCGGTTCGATCAAAAAGCGGCCAATTATCTCCGAGATCTTTGCTTAGTGACGCTAAAGTTACGAAAATTGTGTGAGAAACAACAAGAATTCGAAGCACCTGCCAATGGCGATCCGGCACAGGTGCAGGATAAGCAGAAAAGGAATAATACTGACGAAAAGTTGGCTGCACGGTGTCTGGAATCGGTGGCCGATATTGAACGATCGCTGCAAACTATTCGATCGGTGCTGGCCGATCACAACATTAAGGAAGCTACGCTTAATGCAATGGAGGATGAATTTGGACGAACGCCCAAGTCGGTACGATTTCTGTTGGACTAGGGAACAATGTGCGTATGATTGCCCCCACAATTCTTGCCTTACCCCTTTCCGTTAAATTAATAGTGTATTTCCAGTTTGTTTTGTACCAAACTTCCAAAGTTTCATTTTTAAATCGGTCGTGGTTAGTTATTATCATTATATTTTGATATGTTTATACGTTTACCATTTTGACGTACTTGCAATAAACAGCATTACTTGATAAGTTATATTCACAATTACATCTAGAGGAAAGTATTTTAGTATCCGAATTCAAAACTGCTATTTAAAAGCTTTTGGACAATTAAATTTAAAACAATTGTGTACACAAGTGCACACATTTTAATTTTACAGTGGAAAATTTGAATTTTATTGAAGAACAGGAAACTATTGATTAACATGCGCGTAAAACACGATCCTACATTAGAGTGGTCGAATTTCCCATGCACTGGTTTCAGGGCAAATCTAACTCCACCCATCCGGACTAGCAATACTTTGTTGGAACCATATACAATTCATGTGAGATTAATCTTCCAGTCGTGTAGCTACGTACCTCTTATATAATACTTTCTCACACCTGTTGTGGCAAGAGAGCCCGAGACTATTCTACGCTCCGTCAACGAAAAAATAGCAAGAGAAGAAAATGCCCTACTGGAAATGATAACGTAACGATCACAGCTCGCTGGTTGCGTCATAGAATAGATTCGATTTGTAACACTTTTGCGGTTTTTTTTCTGCTTCTCCGTGAGGTTATTCTCTAGGACAGGAATTGATCCAACTCGTGCGTCACGTGTGTGCGGTAACTGTGGTTGTCGATCGCCTTTACAGCTCATCTCTTGGAAGTGTCGTTCGTTCGCACGGACAATGGTACGCTTCTTCGGGTTGTTCAATCTTCTCCATGCCCGGCTGCACCTGAATGGGGCTAACGATGTATTTGGCATACTCCTGAAAATGTACATAAGCATAAAGAATCATGTGGATCGCTTGCAGGGGAAGGATTAAATGATCGCATTTACCTTAAACAGCAATGCATGATAGCAGTAAATGTCCAACGGTAACAAATTAGCGTTGATGAATGCGTTCGCACTGTCACGAATTTCTCGTGCCTTTTCATCGTTTGCCCGGGCCCATTCGATCTGCTGCACCAAATCGGACAGATCCGCCTCGAACGGTATGTAGTGGCGCATCGGTACCAGCTTGCGGTAAAAGTGTTCGTAGTAGTGCGAATCCTGCTTCATCACAACGGAACTGCCGGCCAACAGATAGGGCAACCGGTACGCAGCTACCGTACCGTCCACATTCACCTGATACCGGTAGTCGAAGAACTCGTGCATGGAAATGTGAGCAACGCGTGGCCCAAATTCGCTTTCCTCATCGCGGAAAAAGAAAAAGTTTGTAAGCGACGCGTTCAGTAGCTCCGGATGGCGCCGGGCTAATGCCACTAGCTCCAGACGTTCGCGCCGTGCATCTCGTCCCCGCCAGAATGCTTTGGCGTGTTTTTCTGCCCACGGAAGTCCACGCCGTTGGATCGAGAGCATATCGAGCATAACACGGCCCATATTCTCGAGCGTCGATTCGGTTATATCGTACGTCGGCATTACGATGTCGAAGGTATCGTCACTACCACACCAGGAAAAGATCGGATAAGGGCCGGTGGTGCGACTCGGACCGCCCTTTTTCACCAACGGCCAATCGCCGAGATTCACAAACATCTCCATATCTGGCAGTGTAAATTTACGAGCCAACGAAAGCAAGATTGTGTCCATAAACTTGCTAAACCCGGTGTGCTGTCCATAGCAGCGCCGATGAACTTGATTCCGCAGGATGACATAGTTGCAGTGCGATATGCTACCCGGTTTATCGTACTGCTGGATCATCCTTGTGCGCAGGCTGGAGAAATTGATTGCTCGAAAGGGGATGAGATCCATATCGATCTGTGGATCCCCCGAAGGACATCCGACCGTTTCGAGCCACTCGTCGACGGAACCCTGCGGGCAATAGCACTGCTCGGAGTAAAGTGTACCGGGTATGGCGAACGGAGAACCATTCAGATGTGCATCGTTGTGTCGCACGTGTATCGTGACGTCACTGCATGATTCCGCCAACCTGTAGCGAATGATGCTCGATCCATCGTGACGATCAATCTGATTCAACCGATATCGACAGGAGCCGAAACGTGATTGTCCAATGATGTGTACGTCGTACTTTTGAGATTCATTTATTCTGTGGAAGCATACAAACATTAATCGGACGAGCCGGAAAAGGAATAAGCTACGACAAACACTAACTTTTGCTTGTGCACGTCTCTTGGTTCGATGAAAAAGTACCGCGCCGGAAGGGTAGCCCGATCCGGCATCTCTACACCCGGTCCCCAAACACGGCTGTTTTTCGCATCCACCACACGATCCGCACTGCCACAGGAAGCAAAGTAACAGGAGTGTAGCAGTATCAGCAACCAGCACGACCAGCGCTGCCTGAACCGTTGTTGATCCTCCATTGCGGTCCGGCAACGAAAAACGGAGCAAAAGAGAACTGTATGTTTACCGCGTAAAAAATTATTCGACCGTGACACGCAATCGAGATTATGCACCGTGGTTCGTTCCAAGGAATGCTTTTGTTTGTAAACAAATGCCATCTGACAGCAGCGTCTGTGCGGGAGCAGCGCGCAGTGAGAACAGCTGATGGATGAGATTTCATGAGATGAGAAGTGTACTTCTCGCGTGAGCGTGAATGCGCAATTCAAAAATTGCACGTGAATCGGGAAGACATCGTTATTCGTTTGTTAATTTAAATATTTCAGTTCTATCAATTCCTTTTGGTTGAATTTATAACAAGTTAGCGTTATATGAGCCGAAAAGGCTGGTAGATTAATTCCTTCTTTTACATATCCCAAGCATGATGGCGTTTCACAAAACATTTCAAACGGTAGTATCATAGTAACCCAACATAGTAATTGCCGCCAGTTGTAGTACTGCGTCGTGCGACAAAATGAAGCAAGATTCTGTACAGAAATTCACACCCAAAGGCGACTATTGCCAAACTTTAAACCGCCTGAAAGTAGAATTCGAACGACGGTATAACGACCACAAGCAGGCATCCATTGCCACGCTGACGGAATATGAATTTCTTCGTACTCTCGGTTCCGGTGCTTTCGGTACCGTGGTAAGTAAGTGGCGGTACCTTCTGTGTGGCCGCGATACGTTAATCAATGTGCTTTCTCAATTAAGAAATTGATCAAACGAAAATCCAGCGGTGAATACTTCGCTATGAAGATACTGTCGAAGGAAAGAATCGTCTATCAGAAGCAACTGCAGCATACGTCCAACGAGAAACGCATTTTGCATGGCATTCGGTTTCCGTTTGTTGTGAATCTCGAAACGTGCTACAAGGATAATTCCTACATCTATCTCGTGATGCCATTTGTGAACGGAGGCGAAATGTTTACGCTTCTTCGCCAATCACGAAGATTTTCTGAGGCACAGGCAACTTTCTACGGTGCACAAGTGGCACTCGCTTTGGAGTACCTGCACGCCTGCAATTTGGTTTATCGAGATTTGAAGCCAGAAAACCTACTCATCGACTACCGGGGATACGTGAAAGTGACTGACTTCGGTTTTTGTAAGGTAATGGTAATGATCATTTTGTTGCATCTAATGGGTCCCAAAGTTTAACTCTGTTTCGCCACCATTGAAGGTGATCAAAGATAGGACGTGGACGCTTTGTGGCACGCCGGAATATCTCGCACCAGAAATCATTCAAGCGAAGGGATACGGGAAAAGTGTTGACTGGTGGTCGTATGGCGTTTTGCTGTACGAGATGGGAGCCGGATATTCTCCGTTCTATGTTAACAGTGCGAATCAAATGGCTTTGCTGGAGCGAATCTGCAAAGGCAAGTACAAATTCCCGAAGAACTTCTCCTCTGACCTGTGCGATCTGGTGCACCATCTGCTACAGACGGACCTTTCGCGACGCTACGGTAATCTGCGCAATGGGTGTAATGACATCAAACAGCACGCATGGTTCAAGTCGACCAACTGGTTCGCTTTGCTCAATCGAGAACTGTCCGCTCCGTACGTACCGAAACTGCAAGGACCGGGTGACGCTTCCCTGTTCGACGTTTACGATGAGCAAAACCTGAAGATAGCCTCGAAGTGCCAGTATGCGAAGGAATTTGCTGAGTTTTAAGCTTTATTCTACCGCATCATGTCCACTTCGTTGGACATCTTTACATATGTAAGTGGGAGACGAAACGATAAAGACAATCTTATTCCATTCTAAGATATTGTGGAAAACTTATAATTACGTAGATTAGATTATGGTCCTGCCACCCGTAACCGCATCTTGCAGCCGTCTCAAAATTGTGGAACCTTAAGACTAATGACACGTCCAAAGCGAGATGTGAGCCGTTTCAGTGAGGTGTCGGCAGTGTTTTCGCCACTTTTGGCACCTGAAACATTCGGTTTAGTGGCTTTGTGTACCTTCCCAGTTACACCAGCAATCGAAAGCAAACGTTCTCTTTCGCCGCGATAGTGGCGAGCTTTTCTCGGTTTGTGCGATTCTATTTCGTCGGCTGATTTCGAGTCTTCGGGCGAAGTGTTCAAGGGTTTCTTCGTTTCTTCACCGAGATTCAACAGTTCCTGGTGTTGGCGCAATTTCTCCCCGATCAAAAAAGGGATCGAGCTGCTGTCGTGCATGGTTCCCGATTCATTCTCCGGGTTCGAACGTTCTTTGTACTCTGGATTGGGAGAGTTCGGAGGGACATCTGTTTGAAAAAAACATCCTTCTTCTTTTCCCACTGCTTCGTCCAACTGGACAACCGGGTGTGCGACCACAGTTGGAAAAAGCATTGAATGTAGTTCAGCAATGTGGACGTGCTAAGGAAGAGTAAGAATCGATATTACTGACGGGTTCATAGCGCATTAGTAGTTCTACTCACCACTTCGTATTCGTCCGAAAACATGCTGAAACATACTGGACAGAACGGTTTACGGTGCATTTTCATGTGCGTGATCATACTAAGCCGTGTATGCAAATAGTAATCGCACTCGTAGCAGTAAAACTTTGGTCCACGGAGCGTAGTGTTCAAAGAAAGGGTAGTGAGAGCTTTCATGTAACTCTAAAATAGGCCGAAAAACACCGATTGAATTATTTGCCGGTCGTACCGCCTGCCCGTGCAAAACCACAGCATCTATTTACTAACCTGTGAAATTCCGCCATTTACTGACGCTTCGCCAATGCAGAGCTGCGTGTTTTCATTTTCATCTTTAAAAATGGCACCCTTTTCGAACACAGCATCTTCCACGGGTTCGCGATCCGAATGTCCTACTGTTTCAGCCGACATCTATGAGGCACTTCGATTTGGTTGATCCAGACAGAAATTTTCCGATGAAAACTTGTGTAACTTCCACTATACCTAGGGCTGAGAACGCTGAAGCACTATTCCTTATACGACCCGGCATGCATGGAAACAGAGCGGTAAGTGACGCTCTGTCCAAAATTGTACGCAATGAAGATTACGCGCCTACTTTGATGACAGTCAACAGTTTCTTACGATATTCGCCGGTATGTGTTAGTTCCCTGGGAACACTAGTGCCATATTTGATTGCTGTCCTCTCTTTTTATCCGAACTTTGCAAAGGTTTGCACAATGTTAGGTTTTGATTTCACATATCGTATCTTCCTGAATGTGCGAACTGTTTACATACTGCACATCAAAACAAGGCAACTGAAATTCCCGAAAATTTGTTCAAGGTGATGAAACAAAAGAACTAAGCCCGACGCGTCGAAGGAAAAGAAATGTTAGTGTGTTGGTAAGTTGTTTACGCCAAAAAAAAACAAATGGCGCCGATAGCCTTGAATGGGAAGGGGTAAAGTAACGGTATACCGTTTATATGTAAACACTATCCGGAAGGTGGATTTATTTCTATTAGTTGTGCAAAAACAAAATTGGTAAAAATTCTCATAATTTCTCTTTCTGCAGTAGAATGAAGCTGGCTGTTGCATTACACACGATCCCGTGCTCCTAAACCGGAGAATGGTAAACAAAGCAAGCGCAGATCCGGATGGAATCATCAAGTGGTTGCTGCTAACAACGACAAGAAAATCATCGAATACCTTCCAATTATCTTCCAAATCCGGTTGATGTGATAAAACACGATTTACTGCGTTCCAAAAGTCCTTGGGTGGCCGTTCTGCTGCATGTAAAAATACGTTTTACAAAGAAAATTTCCAAAAAATATGCGCAGATCAACGAAAAAAAAAAAATTATGAAATTTCTGCTGCAATGTCTCCATCCGAGCTAGTACACTCGTCAAAGTGCCATCCAACCCTGCGCATATGTGACGCAAAATGTCAGCCCACTGTCATTCCCAAATTGAAAACAACAATGATTCATTTTTTCTTTCGATGCTGGAAATGGTGAAGACTAACGAACTCAGAATAATTGAAGTGATTACAAGTGCTGCCTGTTTCTTTGAAAGTTAATAACAAAACCATTGGCGATTCGTGCAGATCAGTGTAAAAGCGATCCATTGCGATCAACGCAAGCGCTAAAAAAAAACGGGGTCAACAAGACGGCCGCCAACATGAATCTGCACGAGCCGGTTGATCCGAACAAGGTATGGAAAATAGATGAAATATGCTTGTGCATTGATAGTTGAAGTATGTTAACGATTGTTTTTCGGTTACCATTTCAGCCCTACGATGAGCTGACACCGGAAGAAAAAATGAGGTAAATGTGGTTGAGCTGCTTAGAGAAAAAAGTGTACACGTACACATGTCCACGATGTGACATGTGTGTGAGGCAGTTTTTATCGATAGTTTATTATCGGTGCTGAAACCGCCGCACGTTCCAAGCGTTCAGTGGCTAACACAGTGTCGATTGACTCAACTAATGGTTTATCTGCACCGATGGAATGCTATGGTTAACATTTTATGGTTTTTTGTTTAACCCTCTAGACTCGAGCACATTAAAGCGTATGAAAAACACAAGGGCCATGAATCGATGCACATGGAAATGATTGTAATACTGCTGATCATCCTGATAATCGCGCAGGTAGTGCTGGTAGAATGGAAGAAACGCCACTACAGATCATATTCGGTATGTTTCAGCTCGAAACATAATCAAAATTTGTTAAAATTATGAATGCCTCCATATGTATTCCTTCCGTTGTAGCTAATGACACTACTCGCACTATGGATAATCCCGTTCGTACTAAGCTTAGGTAGCCAATACTGGCGGTTCATCTTTTTCTGGCTTATATTCAGCTGCATCACCGGCTTGGTGATGCGCAAAGCAGTACGCAAACCTATCGCCGGCACCACACCGCGGCTAGTGTACAAATGGTTTTACTTCATCTACATACTCAGCTACCTGCTCGGCATCATCGGGTACACGCTGATGATGTTCACCTTTTTCGGTGTGAATTTGATCTTCAACCAGTCCCCACACACGTGGATGGACGCTGGGCTGCTGCTGATATTTTACGGACTGTACTACGGAGTGCTCGGTCGGGACATTTCGGAAATCTGTGCCGATAAAATGGCTTGCCACATTGGGTATTACACGCCGCAGGGCATACCGACGCGACATCTCGAGCGGAACGTGTGTGCCGTGTGTGGCAATCCGCTGCTGACGGACGTGAACGAGTCCGGTGTGATCGAGAACACGTACAAGCTAAGCTGTGATCATGTTTTCCACGAGTTCTGCATCCGCGGTTGGTGCATCGTGGGGAAAAAACAAACCTGCCCGTATTGCAAAGAAAAGGTTGATCTGAAAAAAATGTTCTGCAATCCGTAAGTACCCTCGAGCGTACATTCGACGTGGTGTGTGTGTTTTAATCCATTCTTGTGTTTTTAGGTGGGAACGTCCCCATGTACTGTACGGCCAGCTGTTGGACTGGATCCGGTATCTTATGGCATGGCAACCATTGATATTGTTCATCGTGAAGGGCATCAATTGGATGCTCGGGCTGGAGTAGATTGTGTTCGTTGATTCCATCTCCATATCGGACGATTCCACTAGTCGCACTGACAAATATTTAGTTCCATGAGTGTGTGTTTAATTGAGTTGTTATATGTTTCTCTCTTTTTAATCGAAACCAAAAAAAAACAAATCCTGCCCATGAAACGATCACAATAGGGACCGGGTGGTTGCTTCTGGATCGTTTTGGCGGTCATTATATTCCTAGGTTTTAAACCATTCTATTTTCCGCTTCCCAAATCACTTATGTAGACCAAACGTAGATAGCACAGGATAGATACCTGATTTGTGAACGTGAAAAAAGTATCCTTAAGGACATTGCATTTCATGCATTTCGACGATTCGTGCGAACCAGTCAGGGAGATTAGATTTTCTGGTAGGAAGCGTGCTGATGCGAATGACTTTTTTTTATTAGTTTTGTGTATTATTTTGCAATGTGTCGAAAGTAGAGATGGGTATAACAACTCCTTTCAAAGAGTTTATTCACTCCTACTCCTTCCTCATTGGGATTTAAATCTTTTAGCAACTCTTTCGGGAGTTGTTTCAATTGATCCTATTCTGAGGGAGTTGTAAGTCGGCACAAAGAATTAAATCCCAAATAGTTGAAACAACTCTTTGTGGTTTTAAATCCCAAAGAACTGAAACAACTCTTTTAGGTTTTAAATCCCAAAGAGTTGAAACAACTCTTTCGAGAGTTGTTAGTCGCTGAAGAGATTTAAATACCAAAGAGTTGAAACAACTCTCTCTTGGGATTTAAATCCAAAAATAGTTGTTTGGGATTTAAATCCTAAAGAGTTGTTCAGCCACATTATGATGAGTTCATTCAATTCATTCTTCTGAAGAATTTAGATATTTTATTCAATCTTACTCTTTTCGCACAACACCAGTCGAAAGTGTCGTTCGAGATAGACCAGTTTTGAACCTTTTTGCAATCCTTAACAATAAGAAACTTCGTGAAATATCATCTATACCCAACAAGGTTAAATTAAGACGTGTTGTACTTTCCAATCAATTTATTTTCCGTTGCTTTATATACAGACTAGTGCCATGCAATGTTTTGTTTTCCGTCTTTCTTCTTCAATTCAATCGAAATAATCCTCAATGTCGATATCGGGATTAAGCAGGTCTTCTCCGTACGGTGACAGATCGAGTTGGTTCAGAATTAAATTTTCGCACGTTTCCTCCAGTCCCGTTTCGCCAACCAGCAGTGCACCTTGCAAGCGTCCATCCACCAGCACGAACTTAATGTACTCCAATCCGGGCGTCATCCGCAGCAACACCTCATACTTATCATTCAAACCTTGCCCATTGTACCGTCCCAAAAGCACCACCTGATAGCCGAACAGGGTCGTTGCGTGGTTGAACATTTCGAAGCAAAAGTCTTGATAGATTTCTTCGCCTGCCCGCTTAGCGGCCATGCTCCGGGCGGCCATTGCACCCATCTGGCGAGCCTGCGTCCACAGTCGCATCTGGAACCAGTGCGGTGCATGTTCCCATCCGGCGTAACAAACATCTCCGGCCGCATAAATCCCATTTACGGACGTTTCCATTGACCAGTTAACGAAAAGCCCTCCATCCGGTCCCAGCTGAAACGGTTTATCACACCCACCCTTCCAGCTTACAGCGGGGACCACACCGGTGGCGGACACTACGAAATCACACTCAATCGTTGTGCCATCGGTAAGGAGTACTTGCAGTCCCGAGGTGACTTCTTTAATATCCTCTATTTCGACCGATTGATGGACGGTTACTTTGTTGCCATTCCGGGATGCTCCTTCCCCGTGTTTCTGGATGTCAAAAGCTCGATGCCAGTCGGGTCCTAATGCAGCCCCTCGCTTGCTACCTCCAGCGGTAGATGCGTTCCCTGCTTCGTTCTGTTCCGTGTAACGCATTCGTTTGTAAATGGTCTTTTCCGTTGAAGGCTTGTTGTTTAGTCTCTCCCTAAAGAATGTAGCCGCACCGGAATCAACAAACGTGGAGCTTATGTAGGGATCCTTTATCACCCAATGAATTTCCTCCATTCCGTCCACCTCATACACTAGCTCCGATGCAATGCCACCATTTCCAACGACCAACAAACGTGTTGCCGTGTTGATGCGCTTGCGGAATTCTTCCACCGATTCCGTGTCCCGTATACCGATCACGTTCGTGTTTCCTTTAGCCTTATCGATTATGTTTGGCCTAGCACCTGTGCAAAGGCACAGGTATCGATAATGGATGCATCTTCCGGCGATCGTTTTTATTAAGCGCTCCTCACTCACGATTGAAACGAGTTGATCGAGCAGCACATCGATGTTACTTGCCGTCGCAAGTTCTTCCGAGCTTTTTTCTTCCACGTCGAAACGGTTAAGAATTTTCCCAAGCGGAACCACATTGGTGACAGCTTTAACAAGGTTTGACTCTGTTAGTAGTAGAATCCTGTCGGTTGGTTCGCTACGAAGAAGGTTCAACGTTTCTGCACAAGTTACACCGGCAATGCCACCACCCACGATAACGTAGGTGTACGAAATGATGTCCGCCATTATGCTGTTTACGGAAAATACGTTAAAGCACCACAAATCAAATTGTTATTCTACACTACGCGTTCGTTCGTTCGCTCTATAGCAGCAGTTCGTAGCAAATGCTTCACTTATCAAACTAATAGCACACTACCGCTATTTCCTACTTTGAGGAATTGCGTTCCTTCGCCGGGTAATATTCACTGTAATCGTACTCTCGGAAGGGCACATCAAACGTTAGCATTCCTCGGTCCATAGCCCTTTCCACGGCTACCAGCAACTGCGTGTGTTTCTTCTGGCACAGACCCGTCACTCGGTAGCTCAACACTTCGCCCGTTTGGGGCGAAATAAACTGCTTCAGCAGATCAATATTATTGTGATCCAGCACAAGGTACTCATCGCGACAGATCGGGCAAGGATTGCCGGTGGAGATACGACCCTTGCGTATGCACGTTTTGCGCGTTAACTTCGGCGGATAGGGTCCTTTGTGGTTACGGCGGTACTGCTTCCACACCGGATCGTCCTGGTAGGTTTGCCGGTAAGCGTCACTAGCTAGGTAGCGAATGCTCGTCTCTACCGGTATTGTTCGCGAGCGGTCCTTCGGATCATCAATCGGTGGCTTAGACGCAGCTGCACCTTCTTCCCCTTGATCGGGTTCCTCGCTGGTTGCTGCTTCTTCTGTGGTCTCGCTTTCTGGCTTTGCGGAACTTTGCTGGAACGCGGTTGTTGCAAGAGATCTTGTTTGGCCAGCGCCAATCGTAAGTATACTTTGGCGATAAATAGAAATGAGCTCAGCCCCGATTAAGCGCAACACTGACATTGTGGTCGATGACGGCTCGTTGTGACGTAATGCGGTTTGTTTGAAATGTTTTCTTTCCGCTGGAAGAATTTGTGCTAAAACAATCGAAACAATGCCGCATGAAATAATCTATGAGGAAAGGGATAAGTGCTTCTCTAAAGAAACTGATAGTGAGGAATTATCGTTATTGTACAACATGAACTTACCGGTTCTGGGTTTGTTGGTGTTCGACCAGCGCAGTGGAAAACGGAATCTGTCATCCGATTTGGCGTGCACGTTGCGCTCTGTGTCGTACGATTCATAAAGCATTGGGTTGTTTTCATTTCAGTTTTACCCAAAAGCTCGGCATTGAGAAAATTGTACCAAACGAAATCGCTTTGATTTTCAAAAACAAAACATTTTCTATCTCAAATAGAAGTGTTTTATGATGGAAATTGATGAAAAACAATTTAAAAATATGTTTTCGACCGGGGACATCCGAACGCAGCCGAATAGTACTTGACAGCTTCAAATCCATCCAGCGCAGCCAGTTTTCCACCATATTACTGTCAAGCGCGTTAGCAAAACAAATCAATGTGCGAACCAAAGTAACCGCAGGGAATTCTAGTCGGTAAAACCGTGCAAAGAATACAAAATTTATAACTGCAAATCCTTTTTCGTGATGCTTTCGGTGTCCCGCATTGCGGTCGGGAACGTGCGTTGCGTACATCTGGGGTTTGTACGCACGAGAAAACACGTTCTCATTGGAGGTTTGTGTACACCGGGAATGCTGATGTAATCGAGGACAATTGATTTATCGATTTTTTTTTCTCCTGCAGGCTTCACCCAAACGTTTGGCAACCGGCGATGGATATCCGTCAAGGTAATTCATGGCCTACTGGCGAAAGATTCCACACTGAACCGGAGGAGAAGACAAAATCCGACCGAGCGCAATGCGGAATCGAATGAGGCGTGTAGTTGTGACGAGGACGAACCGAGCGGTCTAAATTCTAGTGCCATCGTTACACCATGTGACGAAAAACGACGAATCCCTATGATGGGCGAGTTGATACAATTCCCGAACGATCCCAATCCGTACCCGGCCCCGCCAAGACGGCACGTTCCCATAAATCGATTTTTTCAGGTTCTAAATTGCAGTGTTTACCGCTGATTTCGATAAGGGCTGTTGGGTGATAGTGTAAATAACTTTGTTTCTTGAAACTTGTATTCTCAGCCGAAACCGGTTCAAACAGTGCCTGATCCAATTTTAATTTCTTGCGAAAAGTGCGAAAGTAACGAAGATCACGTTGATGATCATGAGGTTTTGTTTGCTTTCTTGTGCTAAAATTCTGCCAAAAGTCACATTCGGTTGACGGTATGAACTGATTTTACCATTTTTTTAATTTCACAGGAAACAGAGCGTAAAGCCATTGCGAGTACGGGTGGTCCATCATGTCTGCCACCTCCGCCTCCACCACCAAAACAATCCTACACGGGTTATATACTCGGTGCGATCGCACTTACGGCTGGTGGTCTGGGACTTGCGTACTATAATGGGCTGTTTGATGGACCAACGCCAATAGACGACTCGAAAGAAGATGAGCGACGGAAGAAGCAAACATATCCGGCTTCTTCGAAAGATCTTCCCAAACACGTTCCTTACTTGCTGATCGGCGGTGGAACTGCCAGCATTGCAGCTTTCCGATCAATTCGCGTGCACGATCCTAAAGCGAAAGTGATGATGATCACCAACGAGCTCGAAATGCCGTACATGCGTCCACCGCTCTCGAAGGAACTTTGGTTCAATCCAACCGACACGGAACCACTCAAATTTCGACAATGGAACGGCAGCGAGCGAAGTATTTTCTACGAACCGAACGATTACTACATCGATCCGAGTAAACTGAGCGAAGCACCGAATGGCGGTGTGGCCGTTGCACGCGGCTATGAAGTACACCGGTTGGATGTGGTAAACCGGAAGGCTATTCTCACGGACGGTACGGAAATAACTTACGATAAATGTCTGATTGCGACCGGTGCTCGGCCCAAAAATTTGCCTATCTTTGAATCGGCTCCCCTGGCTGTCCGGGAGCGCGTCACCCTGTTCAAGAGTGTGCACGATTTCGAGCAGCTGTCGGCAAAGTTAGACGATGGCAGCCGAGTAGCGATCGTCGGTGGAGGATTTCTTGGCAGCGAGCTAGCCTGTGCCCTGTCCAAGTCAGAACAAACGCGCAAGAAGAAGGTGGAAGTGTTTCAGCTGTTTCACGAAGCTGGCAATATGGCCAAAGTTCTGCCCGAATATCTGAGCAGTTGGACGACAGAACGGTTGCGCGAGGAAGGTGTAAAGGTGTGGCCAAAGACACAAGTGAAAGCGGTCGAAATGCAAGGCACGCAACTTAAACTTACCCTGATGGACGACAGTGTGCTGCTGGTGGACAGAGTGATAGTGGCAGTTGGTTCGGAACCGAATACGGACCTTGCAAAAACCTCGGGGCTCGAGGTGGACGGTCGGAATGGAGGATTTTTGGTTGATGCTGAACTGAGAGCAAGATCGAACGTATTTGTGGCCGGAGATGCGGCTTGCTTCTACGACACAAAGTTCGGACGTAGAAGAGTTGAACATCACGATCACGCGATCGTTTCTGGGCGATTAGCAGGCGAGAACATGGTTGGACTGAGTGAGTACTGCAGCACGCTCTTTGGTGGGAAAAAAACATAACTTAATCTTTCTCTAATTTCTTCCAGATAAACCGTACACACATCAGAGCATGTTCTGGTCGGATCTTGGTCCACGGATAAGCTACGAAGCGATCGGTCTCATCGATTCTGCCCTACCCACTGTCGCTGTGTTCGCCAAACGAACGGCGGAAGAGATGTCCCGTGCGGTAGCCGCTGTTACCGCCGGTGGTAATGATTCTGAGAAGCTGCAGGCGGCAAACGCCAACGTTAGCGTTGATGTGAAAAACGTCATGTCCGTTGCAGGAGAGCAAAAGCAAATTGAGCCAGCGAAGGAACAAAATAAGGAACGCGAACCGGAGGACAGCTTCGACAAGGGTGTTATATTTTATCTACGCGATAAGAAAGTCGTCGGATTGGTACTGTGGAACGTGTTCAATCGTATGGGAACGGCCCGGAAGATTCTGGACCAGCACACCGAGTACGACGACCTGAATGAGGTTGCGAAGCTGTTCAATCTACATGAACGACCTGCGGAGGATGCGGAATCGGAAGAAAAGTCGCCATAGGCATGGATGGAATGGTAAAGCAAATTATTTTTCAAAAGCGCACATAGAGTTGCTCTTGGTTTAGGGTTGACGGAGAATTGCTAAAAAACGAACAGTAGAAGACAAGCATTTGCTATAATTGTATGGTTAAGTTAAAAGAATACAAATTTCCGTATCCAAAAAAGAGGAGTACAGCATTCCATAACTTTTTTCCGTTTTATTTGGTCTAATTTTATGTATTAACGATAAGAAATAGTACAGTCTTCAAACCCTTCGGTTTCGATTAGGAAGCTCCATCTTACCCAGTTGTTTACTTGATTTTCGCTTCCGCGCCGACATATTTTACTTCATCGAAAGCCTTTCGGGCCCGTTTCAACTCTTCGTTCATCGTTAGCAAATCCTTCACGCGCGCATATTTACGGGAATTCTTGCGTACCAGAAACACGATGTCCTCCACCTGCACGCGACCCGTGCGTCCGATCTCCATCGCTCGGTGCGTCATCTCGGTGATGAACTCGACTACCAGATCTTCCAGCAGATCGACACTTTCCGTGTACGGGTTCTGATCGTCACCGAATCCGTACATCATGCATCGTAACTCCTTGCTGAACAGTCGCTTGCGGCCGGAGGAGGTCTCGATCTGTACCTCGCCAAGCTCATCGTCTTCGAACTACGGACGGTCGAACAGAAATTGTTAACATCCAGAGCATTCTGCAGCTTTCGAATAGCTTACCTCTGCTTGATCGAAACCTTCTTCCGGTGGATTAGCGGTCATTTTGCGGAGCTTTCAAGCACAATCGAAATGAAGAAGGCTTAGTTAAAATGATTCTTTTATTTATAACTGGACTAAATCGGTAAGGTAAAACAAAAACTGGCGAATATTTTATTTGTTGATTTGACAGCTAGCTGCTTATTTGCGTCCCCTTTTGACAGCAGCAAGGAATGTGGCTGCGTACTTCATAACAACGTTGGCTGCGTAACTGATTAATCTTCCATCGATTGAATATCCTGAAAATGGAGAAAAGCAAATTTTCAAATTATGCAATTAACGCTCATTTTGGAGTCTAAACAAGTACAAACACTATTGATAACAACGGTAACATGACTAATACACATTGCTGCATAACATGAATTCGAAAAATTGTACAACTTCCGCCGTTAGCACACTACCGTTTACAACAGCACAACGAAGCTCTATTTCCCCCCCATTACCGTAAAGACGAATTTCTTATATTACGGGACATTCACATGACTTCCATTCGAAAACAACTTTAAATAACAAGCACATACGAGGTTGTCTACATAAAGAGCCCAGTTTGGAACTAACCATCAAACCCGGTTCCAGCATCAATCGATCTCAATAATCGTATCATCAATTTCTATGACATGATCATCGAGATCATCGACCGTTTCATTGCCCGCACCAGTAGCTCCTGATTTCTGCACCTCGTGCAATGGAACTTTAACATCTCTAACGTCCAGTGTGCTGTTCTCTACACCATACCCACTTGAATCGTCTTCCGATTGACTGATCGAACCAGACACACCCGTATCGCTGGCAGAATGTATGTCCTCCTCTCTTGTGTCCGCGGAGCGGCTGATATGCTTGGTAGAGGACAGTTTAGATGCTTCAAGATAGTTGTCACAAAAACTTACATTGGTCGTGTCGCAGTTGGAATCCTCCAAACCATCCTCCTCGTCGCACTGCTGCTGGAGGTTCTCATCGACAAAGCACGAACTGTTGAACCGCTCACTAAAGCCCTTCCGGATGACAAAATTCCCCTTTGCATTATCGATAAATTCACAGCTTCCCTCGAAGGTGAACTCTTCCCGCTCGATCGTATTGAAATCTTCAAACACCTGCGATCGGTTTCCTTCGGTCGCATTGTTTTGCGTATCGTCGTTAAAATCTTCCAGCAACAGACCATACTGCGAGCAGTGCTTTATGCTTGCCGAGCGGAACAGAATTTTACACTGATCGAGCGTCTCCAGCCCGGTCATACAGCCGCTAATGGTGGTGTCGAGCAAGTTGATGGTGCAATCGTGATTGCTGTAGATGCCGGTAGAAAATTCCTCAATGAGACACCGCTCGAACGTGATGTTGCAGTTGCCGAAGATCACAACGCCCTGCTTGGTGGTCGAGTTCGGATCGCCCACGAAGTAACAGTTGCGGAAGGTGATGTTTCCCTTCTTAATGACCACACCGGTGCGCACGTTCGAACAGTCGAGTCGGATGTTTTCCAGCGTAAAATCTCCATCGATCGTCAGCAGCACGCTATCGTCGTTTTTCGACACGATGGTAGGATTCTCTTCGATGGCCTGATCGTATTCTCCCAGAAAGTCCGCACTGCTTACACCCCGGAACGATCCACCACCGTTAAGGTATTCGAGAAACTTTATGTCCTGCCGTGTGTAGGGTGGTAAAAAGATCGCACTATCGGGGCTACAGTGATCCAGTGCGTGCTGCAGGGAGTCACACATCTTGACCGAAATCTCCGGCTCTATCATCTCTTTGGCGCTTTGCAGATAGGCAAGCTGCTTATCCATCGGTACGGCTTGTGTTACAATGTAAGACATGGGCGCTTCACCCTTAGCCTTTCCCACCCCGAAGCGAACCTTCTCGAAAACGTTGCGCATGACGGGATTCTCCAGGATGTTGATTTCATTTTTAATCGTATTTAAGCGTAAATTCAGCTGCAACAGTTCGCTCGACCGGTTATCCTTCAGAATGGACGACTCATTATCTCCATCGTCCTCCTCCACCTGATCCTCCTCTTCACTCAGCTGGTGCTCGATAAAGTCTCGCTTGCGCTGGATGTAGCGAGCCTCAGCGAGCAGGGCCAACGCGTGCGATGATAGCTGACGCGACATCGTCTTGTTCTTCAGATCATGACAAAACCGAATGCGCGACTCCAGGTGCTTATCGACCCATCCATGTTCATCCTCACCATCGTTATCCCACGGCATCCAGAGATGTTGGTAGAAAAATCGCAGCTTGTCAATACAGTCGGCCGTGATATTTACGTTCAGGGCGGGGTTATTCTGTTCACGCAGTGGCCACAGCTCCTCCAGATCGACGGTGATCTGCTCCTCGGGCAAATGCACATCATCGTCCTGGATTGCTTCGATGATGAAAATCGCCTTCAGCTCGTCGAACAGCACCTGATCGACCGTACCGAGCACAACGAGCGGATACTTCACGGACAGTTGTTCGCATACCGGACGCGATGCCTTCCAGAGCGCTTGCCAACCCGTCGGCTCGACGGCAACTTCCACGTAATTTGTCCACTCCGAACGGATGGCGGATGCTGGAATGTTGGTACCGCCACCGTTAAGCACGTTGGTCGTTTCGAGCAGACGCGTAAGGAAATTTTTCTTGAACTCGTACACTTCCATTTTTGTTGTGACAGTGCAGAAGGAGGCGTAAAATTCGTTGCCGGATTCAAACAACTGATTATTTTGAAAGCGGATGGAACTGTCTAGCGAACCAGGAAGTTATAAACCCACGCCGTGCTGGAATGTACGTGCGCAGATTCGGGCAAAGCTCATCACTACTAGCGCCACCTACAAACGAAACATGGCACATTAAATTGCTTAGAAAACGTATAAACTCGTTTATTATGTTCATTTCATAGTTTCTGAGTGTACAGAAAAATTCCAAACGTAATTTTAAACAATTCTTTATGCTTATTTCGTTGGATAAAAGTAAGTTGATGATGAATAAAACATTTCTGCCGTTGAGCTCCAGTGGTACCGAAATGTCAAATTACGCTGTGCTTTCCACAACTATGGGCTAGCATTTTGTCCACCGCTACATATCGAACTATGGGATCGCATAGTGGTCACAATGCGGTTACTGCATCGCATTTGTCAATGTGGGGGCTTTCTCACACACTTTTTTCAAGAATTCCGGAGAGGCAAGATTGCCGTCGTCGTCGCTGTCGTTGTCGGTTCGTTGAAATTTATCAAGCCATCGAAGTGCGTTCCAAAAAAACACAGAAACATCTGCATCATCCAAAAGCTATCTCTTGAAGTGTTCCGAATCAAAGTGTGCGGTGTTTTTTTTGTGAATTCACTACCGCCCTGGCCAACAACGGGTATTGAGATCGGGGCTCTTGTTTACGCAACAACACCGTGTGTGACTAATTGTTATTCTTTATTTTTCTACCGCGAACAAAACCCTACCCGAAAGGGCCGTATATGGTCGGCTCTTTCACGTTCTTAAATAGGAACACGGTCCGCGAAAATTCTAAAATTGCTAACATCGCACAATATTTTCCCGTGATGGTTCCTAGCAGCCATTAGTTCGAAAAAAAGGTGTACGTGATTACCGTGAAACTTGGAAGGGTTTTTTTTTGCGGTGTGTTTGGAGCGATTAGATGTAGTGAATGGTGTGGTAGGCAACAGTACGCGAAACGCATTACATTTTTCCATTCACCTGTGAACTCATTTCGCGGCGTTGGCTGTGGATTCTAGGGGGAACGTCATCCAATTGTCGTGTCTCGTTGGAAGTCGTCGTCGTTGTCGGGGGGAGTGTTGTGTTGGGGAAGGTTATTTTTTGCGCAAATTAAATTATCACCTCTAATGCACATGAACCGACAGTTTGGCGGGTGGGTGGCCCCCGCTTGCATACTATACTCTCCACCGAGGAAAAACACACCGGTGCGACGGTACACGGGTGTAACAAACACGATACCTTACGACCGAACGCAACGGTGCGAGGTAGATGCGATTACATAAAAAAAAAGAACGTAAAGGAAAATCGCCACTGCCGGACCCTGTTTTGCTTCAACATTGGTGTGCGCTTTTAGCTTCTAAGCGAGTGCTAAAACAGCGGTTAAAATATTCGCCAAAATGGTCCATTTGTTCGCTTATGTTTCCTTTTTTTTTCTCGGAAAGGCAAAAGAAAATTTCAACGAAAAGCCGCCAGCAGTAAAACTCGTATGCGCCACCAATGTGTGCGTGTGTTGTACAAAGCAGCAGCAAAGGAATGTTATTCGAAAAAAAATGTTAGCGAGAAACGAGAACTTCCCAAAATAAGGGAATAGAAAACGGCGAACAGAGGCACACATCTCGTGCGAGGGAAGAAGAATTAGCTTGTATGGTAGAGCATTGCAATACATGACAGGTTCGCGCGCGCGAGAGTGTGTGTGCGTGTGTGTGCCAGTGTTTCGCCATCTCTTTCGTGGTCAGTGGCATCTAATCGTGCATTTCACTTGCACATCACACACGTATATCGTTCCCGGGTACGGTGTCATCCTGTCACGCAACAAGCGCCCCCGTGCGGAGAGTCCCGGGTAGACGGTGTGATGAAGCGAGAAGCAAAATCCGCCGCAAGCATGCACGTCAGCAAGAGCGAGATGGCACACGATAAACGAGTGAGATTCCAGTAGTCTGTGCTTTTGCGAGAGAAACTAAAAAAATGCAGCTGACCACTACGAACATACAAACATATATACGCATCATTCCGCGAAAGTGGCCATCCACCTTCGACCCCTTTCGTTCCTATTCATTGCAGATGGATAGATGATGATGTTTACCTTTTGGCCCGCGTGCGCTCGAGAGGTCAAGAAGGATTTTCTTACCTTGTGTTTTTTTTTTTGCAACGAATTCCATTCTTTGTACGATTATAACCTAAACTTGGTTGCTAGCTCGTGTGTGTTCCTAGGAGGTGTCATTATTTTAGCTCGCACTGCTTGCTGCGATTACTTCTAGGGCTGAACAGAAAGAAGTGTTGTTTCCACGACTCTTTTTTGCGTGTGTTTTCATTCTGTTTTTTCTTCTCTTGCTCAATATTTACAGCAATCGTGAAAAATTATCAACCCAGCTGAACAGTTGTTCGTTTAGTTGGTGCAAAACGTGTGAGAGTGATTATCGTTTTGGGTGGGAGAGCAAAAGTAAAAAACACACAGTGTTTAGAAAGCAAAAATTAGTTGTTATCGGTCGTTTGATAAAGTTGGTGCTGAAGGAGCTCTAAGTGGTTTCTAAACAGTGAATTCTAGGTTCGATAGTTTGTTTTTGTGCATTTTATAAAACCTCCAAAATTACACCACATTCAGGTGTCTGTGTTTGTTGAAAAAAGAAGTATCCGTGTGCAAAGTTTGCGTTATAGTGCAAGAGTGAAAATAGTTGAAACAGTAACTAGGGATTACCATAGCACATCACCAATACACGCAGCATAGCCAGCTGCGAACGAGCCTTCTGCTTCTGTAGGAAACAGACAAATAAATCAGGAAGAAGGTAAGTGTCAGCTGAAGCGCATGTCAAGCCCCCTTTCAGAGTGTCCTTGATTGCGGGAGATCCGTCGTATATTCCCCGCTGTTTTTACACCGCGTTCAAATGCCCTTTTGTTGGGTTGGGTTCCTCTACCTTTTCCCTTGTGTTTTCCACGCGGAGAAGAGAAAAAACCCCGACGAAAGGATTTTTAAGGGCGCATTATAATGACCTTGAACTTCTGGAAAAAAGGCGTAGTTTTCTGTCACGTTTATTTTTGCGTTCCGGTGTTGTATTGCGTGCTTTAGTATACTCTATTAAGAAGATATTTTTAAATCTTTCCAAATATAATAAGGTGATGTGAGGTTGATAAAAATAGAATTTGAGACGAAGTGTGTGCATTGTTGACCTTAGCGCTACGAAACAGACTGTTGAGAGATTGAAATCTTCTGCTGCTTACCATGACCTCCCCGAACAAAAATGGAATCAAACATATTCTCACCTCCCAGAAGGATTTGTTGGTCTTTTTATGTATTTTTTGCTGGAATTTTCGGTTTCATTTCAATACATTTCGTGCTAAAGAGCAATGGTAAATCCAACGCATAATTTCTCCCAGAAATGGTAGGAATCATTTGACCTAGATACGAACGTTACGTAAATAGCTGCTCGTTTACGCATTCTTCACCAGAAACATAATAATAACAAGCTCTCTCGTGCGTGTGGGATGGTAGGGAAACAAATACATCGACACACAATCAACATAAAGCGGGTAATTTTCCGAACACCCTGGGTAAGTTCGCAGCTGATGTCACTCTTAAATGTATAAGCAAACTAATAAATTTATGTGTAAAATGATTAAAATAAACACTGTTACGATCAGTCATCATAACTAATGCCCCCCAAGTAGATGGCTCTAAGGCTTGATGGACCTAGTATTATTGTCAGTGGCTGCTGAATTTCATCGCATGTCAACTGTTTGATAACTGTCCACCGATAAGATAAGAAAAATCAAAGTTTCCTCTTGGGTCAGCACTGGGCGAGCACAAGGATTCCAAGGTTTGCTGCGATAGACGCACAAATTAAGCGAAAACCGTCCTCCGTGTGTGCACAGCGATAGCAGCAAAAGGCACACTAGACTCCAGCAACAATCGTACAACGATGTAGCATAATTGACAGACGACTCGTCCCTCACGTTTCCGGTGGGTGGTTAGGTGACCGTGTAGTACTACCACATCCACCCAAAGGTAGTTCGATAAGAAGTGCCGTCAGTCAGTGTGCGCAAAATGAGATGATCTTTCCTCCACAACCACCACCACCGACTGACATCATTAATCATCAACTACTGCAACGGGGGAAGTCAACACCGGAGCGCAAACGGCAGTAGAACCTACATTTGGCTTGCACATGGGTTTTCGCTGTTGTGCCAATTATACATTTTGCGATTCGAAGCTTAAATGGGTTTCCGGTGTCGATTTGGTAGAGTGAGCTATAGTACCAGCAATGCCCCACCCATACTTTTTAGTGAGTGGGATGTGTATGCGTGTATTCGCGTTTTTTTGGGATTGGTGTGTAAAGCGTGAATAAATCCATGCGTAAATAATAGACGTAAAGGTAGAATTTAAAAGAGAGCATATATAAAGCATTCCTATCAGAAAGTGTATCAGAGGAAAGCCAAGTGGTGAACTTTAATATAAATATTATCACTTTGTTCGTAACATGTTTTCCCCATCCGCTTAATTTGTTTATCCATCTGTCTTCTGATCATTGTCTACGCGTAAGCATCACACATGGCGTTTAGTTTTCCGTTAAACTTCGCAAGGGTTTTTTTTTGCCTTTTGCTAACGACGAGACGATTGATAGATCTTCGAGATGTGGCAGGAAAACAACAAAACAAACCTGATCGTACAAACAGAAACATGAAGAGGATCGCTATGTTTGGGGCTGTGTGCGCTAAACAATAACAATCCCACCACCCAAATAGTGAAACGATTCACCAAGGCATCAAAAGGGGGATGGTTTAAGTGGCCCCGGAGAAGGAGTCAACGGCCAATCTGCTTTTAAAAAATGCTGACCAACAACAATTCGGCAGAGCCTCATTAGCGGATACCACTTCGGGGGGGTGAATGCGAAAGGCGGAGAGTAAAGAAGGAGAGTAGTCACCAGCACCACCCCAACACCGTCACACAATCAGCACGGGCTTTTTGTAGATTTTCTCCGCCAAGATATCTCTATGTTCCGCATTTTCCTCCTGTCGCCCAGAACCGATGGAACGAATCGATTGGCTGCTCGGTGTGTAATGTGGCATGCTTGTGGCCAGGTTTTTTGACTGTCCGGTCGCTGATCGGCTCGTTAGAAGTGGATCCTATGCTTTAGCAGCTTGTTGTTAACGAGAACTCCTCAGTACGGTTGGGCGATCGGTTTCGATAGCGGATCGAAGAGAAGCTAACGGGATACTAGTGTTTCCGAAAGAATTCTATCCCCTCCTATGGGCACAAGGGTGTTTTTCTTTTGGGTTATTATTTCTAAAATTCTAACATCTTTCATCCCGACGTCTGGAACGGCCGTTAGTGTAGTGATTCACGGAGAGATAAAGATGGAATATTGAACATGTTTAACTAAATTGAAATATTTTCTTTCTTATAACAATAAAACAGTGCAACGAAATATTCTCTAGGGAATTCAGTTACAAGTATTTTATAATAGCGTAGTACCCAAGTGTTTGTGTGATGTTCTTGTTAGTATGAAGATCACATAAACGCGATAGTACTGGTGGGGCAGGTGTTAAGATCGTGCAGCATCCCATGGAACTAACACTGTGGAACTGCTCGAATAAGTTGTGGGGAATAGCAAAAATAAAAAAAACAACATCCTCCCCACACACCATCACCTAACACGCGCGAGATGATTTATGGTAATTTAGTTTGTAAAGCTTCTTCCAATTCTCCGTTACTTTACGGACGTGTGGAACTAGCTTTGCAGGGTTGTTTTCCGAGACAGTAAATGTGATAACGTCGGCAGCGTTACTGACCGGTTAGTTATCTTCCATTTAGCGATCGTTGCGTAATCGTGTTCGTTCTGCATCTCGGCATCGCAGCATCATCGTTGTTTTCGTGATCATCATCACCTGCACGCTAGATTTGGCACGTCCGGGAGTAGCGAATGAACGGTCGAGAACAGGCGGAAATGTGTCTCTCTACCGGTGCTAGCGTGCCACACACGCAAAACACAGAACGGAGGATCTTCACAAGATCACGGGACTTATCCCACGAAATGAGACGTGAAAGCCACGGAGGAGGAAACGATTACCGTTCGATCGCGAGAGAAAAAGAACGATTGACCATCGCGCTTAATGTGTACGGTTCATTCATTCTTTCACCCTGCTTGAGTGGCACCACAGGGCTGAGGGTGGACCGGGATCCGCTGGTCGGGAATTGCAGAAGCAGAACGGCGAAGGTGAAGGTTAATGTCCAGCACGGAATGTCCCGATTCCCCTGGCCAAAAGGTGTTTGCGCGTGTGTGTGTGACTGTTGGTGGTGGTTGAGTGTCAATTTTCGTCGTTTGTTCTCCCAAAAAAAACTTGCCTTTGAATTTGATCTTCTGGAGTATATAACCAGTTTGGTACAGAGCCAGAGAAGGGACCGGTTATCATGAAGCGCGATTTACGATACCGAGACACGGTAAAATTCCACGTCGAAAGTCAATCACGACGCACAGCTAAACGTGTCCAGAAAACGAGGGCTCTTATCTCAGGAATGCGTTTCGTCACGGCAACGTAGTACAAACTTTTCGGAAAGGATTTTTGTGTATTTCGCAAGGTAGAATTGAGTCGTTGCAGGTGTCGAGTATCATTTTATAAGGTTGGTCAGCGGGCACATTGTTTCTTTCAGCTGGAAACTTCTTCAAAACCGGTGTCTGATATCTTATCGAGTGTACATGTGGGTAAATATTTTGTACAGTAAAGCTTACCTGCATGAGAAGAGTATCTTCTCTACAATACTCATCTGCATTGCGTCAGTCGTGACTGGAGAACGAGCTGTTTTTCTCTGATTTTATATCACGCCTTTCAGTCGATGAAATAGTATAGTTGATATAGGCTTGTGACACAAGCACACTCGATGTGGGTTCAAATCTCGCCTGGATATCTGTTTACCCAAAATGAAACATTTTTCTAAAGTTTTCTATAGTGATACAAATCACAGGTGCAATATCCCGGCCCCATATCCCTGAAGATCATCGACTTTATTTGTTGCAAAGCTTCAGACTCAATCTGGAAACCAGGGAGAAGCGGGAATTAATAGCTCGAAAATTGAGTTGCAAATGTCCCCTGTCTGTATGTAATTTTCCATTATATGATTGCAAAATTCCATTATCCATTTGCAACACTCCATCAAGTGATTCGGAAGTTTTATTATTTGATTCGAAACCCTGTATTGTCCATGAGGAATTGAAATGTAGTGAACCTAGATAAACTAGGACAAAACCGGGAAAACCCGAGAAAAAGCGGCAAAAAGAGCTGAGAGCTTCAGAGCTTAAAAAAGAGAGAGGTCTTGTCATCTCGGTGTGTTGACAAAAGTATTCCGGATGTTGCACATTAATTAAAGATACAATTTATATCTCGTTTGTATCTAAACCATTCATGGCAATATAATCTCAAGGAACATTGATTTCAATTTATTTAAATTGAGTTTATTTTTTTGCACAACTGATTTCTTTTGACTCTGTAACTTTCTCTCACAAGTTGCTCCTGTAACAACATTAATGTAGTATGTCCTTAGACTAAATAGTTTGTGCTTTTTTGTTTGCTGCTGGTCATGCTCCAATTTGCACCCTCACCACGATTGGCTTCCAATCAACGACCCATTGCAACATCATAATTGCTGCGGATTGTCAAATCCAATTAAAGGCGGAACTGTCATACGAACCCGCGGCAGGTACTTCACCAGGGCTCAGCAACAACTGCCAACATGTAATGTGTGGGTACGGTGCCACCAACCAACATCGATACTAATACGATTGACCAAACAAAGTATTAGCGATTGGTTCGCTGTTTCCCTTCCCGAGAGTAGTACGGTGGTAAATCCACCCCAGGAGGATACTTATTTTGGTACGCACAGTCAAGCCGAAGGGATATGGAGGATATGCCAACTGGGTTCGTAAGCTTTATCGATTCTTCTGATATTGACGTGGATGAGCCGAGATCGGATTACAAGTATTAAGGTGTATCGCAGGCGGAAACTTGATGATGACAGAAGATTATTTTTCCTAGTAAAGTTCGGTTCTAGTTCTCCGGAAGTCATCGATTGCTTGGAACGAACGCAGGTGCAATTTATCCATTCTCAATGTTACTCGAGAGACATGTTGGTGGAAAAAGGTGTTTCTTGGTTAGGAAATGAGATCAAGCACCAACAATAGTTCCACAAGCATTCTTGCACATACCGTGGCAATACGCGAGAACGTCGGCTTAGATTGAGGGGCTTGCCGATTCAAGTTTTCCTGAAGATCACTACCGAAGTTGCTGCAACTCAATTGAATTTACCAGCGAAACAATGTTAGAATTCCGTCGATCACTCAGCGCTACTTGTTCTCCGGGAGAGTGGGTGAAGAAATAATCCACCATAAGGTGGATGCCATAAGAAGTGCGCGGGAGTTGAGGTGACATGAGATGGAAGTGATTTGTATGGGGAAAACATACACAGAAATGAAACGTTCGGTGGTTGATGCAAGTGGAGCATTAAGAGCACAAGCTAGAATTCATGTAACGGGCTTCAATTGTTCCCAGGGGTTTAATGCAACAAGTTGCTCTTGCTCTTTTCGGAGGCAGAGGTGATCGACGGGGAGGCATACTCTTGAGTCAAAGTCTAAGCATTTGTCCAAATACTCAAGGGACTTAACGCCAGCAGCCGCTTGGTTTACCCTTATTCGATTGTGCTCTCCATTAGTAAGTGTAGAATGCGTGTTGTGTACAACTTTGGTTGATCAATTCTTTTTCTCAACAATGCTGAGGTCGTGTACGAGCAAGACTGCTCGCAAATAGAGCAGCTACGAGATTGTTGGCCGAAATGCAGATAAGCTCTTATTAAATGTTTACTCTCATTTTTAAACGTGGTAATGTTGAGCGCAGTTTTTTTCCTGAGAGTCGTTGTTTGAGTACTCGAATTTGCGTCATTTGGGTGAGATCATGTTTGTGTTTATTCATGCTTGATTAACTTACTAATGTTATAGATTAACTACCATGAGAATTTGAATTTCAATTTCAATTCTTAAATTCGTGTTGTTATTTGTTTATCACATTTTTATATTCAATTTTATTACAAAGTTCAGTTTTTAAATTGGAGTCTTATGCTGGATTACTTTCTAGATTTATTTTATCTTGCTGCTGTCACAAATGACGCCTTTATCAAGGGCTTGTCCTAGATCGTGTGTCTTATCGATTTGATTGAATGCGCTGATGCAATCAATTCGTTAAGTACGATAAGGTTTAAAGAATAAAAAATCCATTTAAGATTAATCCGTCCAATAACTTTTGAATATTACCCAAATCCTTTTCATCTTGTTCTTTTCTGATTACAAGCGATGTTCGTTTTTGCTGTGAATTCCAGTCCTTTTTATGATAAAATTTTATTTATTACATTTGGATATAGGAAAATGAAATAAAAATAATAATATTATCAATGAAACAACGATTTAAAGCTCCTCTTATAATTCAGGATTAATGTCATACGTTACAAGGACCATTATGAGGCAACCTTTAAGTCAAAATACGGGTTTGCCTTTGCGGCCGACTTGCCTACATAACTGAACGCAAGTGACGTTAGGAAAACATTACACAAAAAAGCAAGCAAACTCACTGCTTATTTATTCCACCGCCGCTCTCGGCGTGCAATTGTTTGTGCGTGTTGAAGTGGCCCTAAAGGCGGCACGAGATTACGTCGCTGTGTGTTCGCTATTTAGTGGTATTTGTCCTGCTTGAGATTCATCGAATGATCGAATGAGTTATTGCCCGCTGTGTAATGGATGCAGTCGCCGATCATAACAGCTGTTCCAATAAAATGTGTAAAATATTACATCAATCTTCAATGATCGTCAAGAATTCTATTCCTTCCCACCCCAAGAAAATGGCAGGTTTTCCTCGTGAAAAAATCTTTTAAACAGATGCACCGACTACGCGGTGCAAAACGAGCAGATACAAATGAAAGCAAGCAGTTGTAACACACACCGGTGATATTTGCTTAACACCTTGCTGAACAACGTTACCCTGCCCGAGACGGACGTGGAAACGTCTGGCAATCTCCTCTAAGCTGCGGACTGTATCCAACCGGGCGCGGGAGAAGTGTAGATCTAGCCGAACGCATTTGTATTTGTGGATAGTACCCTGCGCTTACACATATCGGGGTGCTTAATGTGGGAAAAATGGAAAATTCACTTTTCTTCCATCCATTGGACGGTGTTACTAACAAGTTGCTGCTACTGCTATAGTTGCTTTGGCGAGTGAGTAATCAATGGGTGGGTAAATCTCAGTAGCGATTTCAATGTCCACCACCCCTCCCACTGTGCTCCTCCTTTCCGGGGGATGTAGTTTATCTGCATTTTGTATGCCATTTTAATTAAATGTTAGCTGTGGGAAGATCGCTCTGTGGTTTAGTGGGGGAGATAAAACACACACACCAGCAGGTTTCGTTATTATGTCAAAAAAGTTTAGCTTGGACACACAAGTAAGATGAGAAGTGAATAGTGCTAGAGTTTAGCGAGACATACAAATCATCGTTATTATCGGTTACTGGTATGGCCAGGCCCCTTGCCCACACGGTGTGGCATTAATGATACAATTATGAAGATTTATGCTTTTCTTCAGGGCGGCTCTAAACCTAAAACCGCGTGAGTGCCGTGTGCGTGCCAGATGTTAGCGTGCGCATATGAACTCAATAACTTGACTAGGTGGATGCTTTCACGAATTAGGTCCAATTGGGTCTGAATGGCTTTATAGAAATACGGACATGTTTGCTCTTGGTTTGTTTGCGTTGTAAAGGACCAACTTTTAGGTGTAATGAATTTACATGGCGGCTTCCCATCGCCTCCAGGTGAGTGAGCATGCTCTGTTGATGAATATTTCAAAGTAGACTCTCGTTAGCGGGATAATGTAAACAGAGTGTCAGGTTCAAGGTGACGTGGAAATAAGGTAGTCACGCAGCACATTCATAAAATGGCGCTAAATGGAAATTAATAACAGCTTCTCCACCTCTTTTCTGTATACAAAGTGTACAGAGTTCTGGAGCGATCTAGGTTTGAGGTAGGAATATGTTATCAGAAAACAATAAAAAATCCCACCGCACTTTGGTGTGAGACTGTGCTTCCTCAGTTTGAGAAATAATGGATTTAAATAAGCCCCCAATTGGGTCAAGCGGTTGATGTCCCGACTGAGAATCTTTCCGTAAGTACACAGCTGGGTACGGTGGTCCATTTGTCTACAAGTGACTAAGTAGGTTTGCAATGTGCGAAGTGAGTGACCTCCCTATACGCTGTTGATTGTCACAGATAACAAGTCTACTGCTGGTACAACAATCATTGCCGTAACGCAATGATGTTGATTGCAATTCTTCTGGGAAAGTACTGGGGACTTCCCTGTATTACTTCTTGAAGTCTAAAAGATCTATCTTTTCCGTAACTGATTCTGAGATACATTTGAGTAACAACGCCCTCTTTTGTGGTAGATATAAACATGAATCGATACACCGTTTTTTGATGTCCAGTAAAGTGAGAGTGAAACTTCCGAAACATTTCACTTTCATCGCAAAGATTTGTGTTTTTGGTCTTCCCTTTTTGGAGATATTTTTAGTTTGCAACTGTCACTCACAGACTCTTCCTCCGTCCTGGATCCTCTTGATCGTTAACGCGGCGGGGGGATACGAAAACAGCTTCACATTCGATGCATTCAATATTTTGGACATTTGAGAAGGATGCAGACACAGCGACCGGAGGCTTGGTGTACCGGTTTGGTGAATTCATTTACAAAACTGGAACACTTCTTTCACCGGGAACGCCACAAACCGTGGTGTCGTGGTCGTTGCAAATAACGTGTATGGAATAATTTATACGTGTTTGCTCACTTTCATTCCAATCCTTCAACGCGTTTGCTCGTATCAAACCCTGCAAGCCCCCATCTATAATAGTTTAGTGAAGCGAAGTAACAAATAAAAAAGGAACTGATGCTGACAGCAGGATTAAATTTGCGTGCAAATTATCGTACGAATTTTCTAATCGCTTTCGATTGCTAATCTTCCCGCCATGGCAAGTTGCAACATTCCATTCCAATCCCTCCCCAGTGGTGAAAAGTTGTTGCTGGAACGAGATCTTGCCGCGATTTGGAGAGTGCATATACATCCAGATAAGTGGAATGTGTGTGTTTATTCCAACAGGTGGTGTCGGGTCCAGTTACAGCTGATCGCGATCTCCAAAAAACCAGTCGGCAAAAGAAATCGTTGGCAGCGGGGTTCGGCACATAAAGTCTGGGAACTTCCCGGCAAAACGGCCGATGACTGGAGTGAATCGAAATGAGATTTGGAAGCAATTTCGAAAATCGAAAGTTTTTGACTTTCTGCCAACTCTGCAGCTCAGCTCCCATGCGAAGGAGGGACTCCCCGCCCCGAGGCGTTGGGTGAGGTGGGGTTGTGTTTGCATTACGGACCATTTTCAATTACGCTCCTTCTGGATAGGGCTAGACAAATTGGCAACCCGCAGTGCAATGACACGTGATGCATTTCGTGGTGCTGGTGCATAGTGAAGTGACAGGATTGAGTAATTAAATTGCAATATTAAAGTCAAAATGGCAAATGGAATGTCCCGGGAGAGGGCTATTGTTTTAGTTTCCTGGTGCATACAAACGGTATTGGAATTGAAGGCTTGTCTACTCTTTTCGTATGCAATACCCGCAACGCATAGAAATTACGCACAACGCGATTACGCACGGCTGCGGCGGTTGGTTATCGATTACGGCGCGAATGCATAACGAAGTCGCTCCGGTAAAACGACACGTGCTCTGGAGCTACCTTTCCTGCGCTCACCATCCCACCCACCCTGCCCTTCGTCGGTTTTGTGATCTGCTTTGTGCCAATACGACGTTGGCTGCAAGCAAAATCAATCAACCAAATCATTATTATGGAACAGAGGACTGGCAGGCCGGCTAAAGAGGAGGGAAACGAGTGCGATTTTTATGTGATTGTACATGATTAAAGTTGCATTCGGGGAACGCTCGAAATGCAGGCGCATTTCGCTGGACGGTTGACATAATATGCCCGACGATGGTTGTCTACCCAGCCCATGTGCTTGCAATTGGAGGGAATGTCTTTGGATAGAGCGTTGAAAATGCTACACCAAGTGGTTAATCTTTTTTACTGCATACGGGCTTAATTCTTGGCCGAACAAGTGCTTTTATTTTTTAATGAGCTTCTTTCCAACATAAATCTTCGTGTTTTGTGTGACTGTATTCGTTATCCATTCTGGTGGATGAATAAAAACGCAAACACGTTTTAGTCATTAATATTTAATTAACCCACATGATGACGCTTACGTGTGCGTGTGTGTGTTTGTCTTCTTTTGGTGAAGTTTCGCCTGTATCTCGAACCAACAAAGACGCCGATGATATCATCACGCAACAGCTCCTCAATGTTTGAAGTCATTAGAATTTCGATTTCGCATAACGCGCGCGATCTACGTGATCGTCAATCAAGTTATCCGATTGCATTACTCGCAAACGGACTTGCAAAATTCTCCAACCGGTGTCTTCCGGACATTTTCAAGTGTCATGAAGGAAGGAACAGAATTTCGCAAAAAAGCGCACACACATTGCTGCCACCCTAAAAGCATCGAAGCGCATCATCGTGACAGTGACGATGTGTTTGCCGCCATCCCGTTGAAGGTTAATGGCGTGCGAGGGATGCCATTTCTTCACTCGTTTGCGTCTGCGAGAAACGATGAACGGGCGGGCGCGGGCGCACTCGGTGTGACGATGGCGCAAATGATGATGACAAGCATTGATGAACTTGACGATGGCCGATTAGGGTAGAGGAGCAAGTGCAAAGTTGAAGTTTTCGTTCAAGTTGCAGCAGTGGATTTAGTTTATGCGTAATGAGGAGTACCCTAAGCAACACAAACCTAGTGTAGGTATAGATTTTTTGTTCAATATGCAAAATATGGAAACCAATATGGAATACTTTGTGCCCAAATGTGGTCTACTGTTTCTATTTCATAGACATGAAAGCACATCGAGATATTGTGGAGGTGTCCGCAGATGATACTTCAAATGATTTAAGTGGTTCCGCCGCTTCAAGACGGTTACTTCCACCTTGAAGATTGTCATCATGGAAAACGGCCAATAACGTTCGAGGACACTGAAAAGCAGGTTCCAAAACACGGAACTGAAGTGAAGGATTACTCCGGTAGGTGGAATAGTAGGCGGCCGACTAGAGATTCGTCAAGCCCCCAACAAAGAACCTCAAATATATTATGCTTAATTCTACCCACTACTCTTATCCAAAATTTCAAATTTGTTTTAGTTCAAATATTTAGTATACACTGGTAAAAAGCGGGGTGCAATTTATGAAACAAATTAAAATATAAATAAATCTGAAATATGGTCAGTACTTGGGTACTATTAAAAACTATATACAGACTGGCAATTCCACAATAATAAGTTAACGATCGATTGGTTAGACAGGTGAGAAGACATGAACCAATAACAATCAAACAGCAAACTACACAAGAAACGAATATTGAAGAAAAGCTGGAAAATTATATTAATCGAGAGGAAAAGTGTATCCGTACAGTGACTTTATTTGGGCAGGCCCGCTTCCATGTGCTCGCTCTCGGTGTCGTTGAACCCACCAGCAGCATAACCTGGATAGCGAAGAGAAGTAGCTGAGTATCTGCTGAACATTTTTGACGTATTTTTCCCTCTTCTCTTGCTTCTTCTTCTCTTGCTTCACTCGCTTTCAACCACCTGTTGCAATTTACTCCCACGTGCTGTGCACTCCCGTCAGGTGATCTTCGACGGCATACACCTTCTTACTTTCGATTTCGAAAATATTATTTGTTTTGTTGCACACCTCCAACTTCTGGGACCACCAACGAATTGCGCAGGGTCGGATGGAACTATTTTTCCTTTCCTCTCGTTCCGTGCTACCGTTATGGTTGGTTTTCATTTAATTTTCACACACCCCCAACCACGAATTTTTGGTCGGCAAAGTAAAAGTGCAAAGAAAGATCGATGATGATGGGCTTAAATAGCATGATCGGATGAATCTATCAGCAACAACGGATTGATGGATTTTACACGGATCGGAACGGAACTACGGGCATTGAAAATGTTTGCCCAAAAAGGAAAGAAAATCGGTGGCGGATGATGACGGTGAAGATAATCTGCTGCTGCTGTTGCTCGTTGTCGGATAATTATATCATGATGCCCCGATATGTTTCTGCACAAACACACCGAACATACGGTGGGTTGTCCGCGCACTTCTCTGTAGGCCAAGATCAGCTGAATTTTCCAATGTTTTTTTTGCAGCTGTTTTTGTTATTTTTTATCTTCTTTTAACCGACCGGCTCTCTAAGCACATTGGTTGGTTGGAATATTTGCAGAGGAAATTGGTTAAAAAAAAAGATGAGTTTCACGATGAGGAAAGTTCCGCAGCCGAGAAATAGTTTTCGTTTTCGCTTTTTAAGAGCTTTTTTCGTTCACTTTCGTAGGCGGTTTTTTGTTGTTTGGTTTTGTTGGTAAATAGTACCGTACGGAGAGGGAACCAAGAGGTGCATGAGAAGATGCATCATAAACACATGCTCGACAACAGCAACGGATCTGGGTTGATCGAATTCGCGTCTCCTTTGACGATGATTGTCAGTCTATTAATCATGACGAGTGCCGGTTCAGTTTCCTTCATGGCAGACTGAGCAACGAGAAGGAAGAGATAGGAAATTTCATCAGGCAAATTTAAATTCGTAGCATGAGATCGGAAAAGCGCGAAAGCTAATTTTGTGCGGTTAATGGTGTGGAAAACTTCATAGTTAGGTTTTCGTTATCATGTCGCTCATAAACATTAATCTTTTGTATGCATCTTTTACAAACATGTTGCGCAGGTTTTAATTATTATTATCTTTTTCTATTTCTTTACAGGTAAACGAAACTGTCAACGGTCTAGTAATGGTTATAATCATCAACCGTAACGAACGGTATCCGGAGCTCTCGACACATCGGTATATCTCTCCAACGATGAGATAGCTGTAAACTGTATAGCGTTTGTCTCCATCACTGATTTTATGGCCTGAAAACGTTGGTGGAAAATTCTTTACGATCTCTTCCATTTTGTTGTTCAGATACCTACGAGATCCAGAATCGGTCTAGCTGTGTTTCGATTCACAACTTTATTTAGATTAGATTGACATCACGACTCTTTCAAGACATTTTCTTGGAGTTATCTTTCTCCAATTTTAGCATAGCATTAGCAATGGTTAGTAGGAAACACATCTGCATAAACGCAGTTGAAACTTACTGACAATATCTTCATGTTTTTAATATTCCTCTTCACGTACTCCTTCATTTTATTGACATAAATCCTACGAGTTCCATAGCGCCCTAGCAGAGATTTGATCCCCGACCTTTTGTACATTACACTGAACACCGAGACTCCTATTTATTTAGTCTATTTTTCTGCAATATTAGTTTAGCAATGACTAACAACACATCTATATTATCGCCATGACTAAGTCAACCAATTTAAATTCATATTCAAGAATCACAACTTCACCCATCAAGGCCTTCACCTACCTACTAACGCATCGCTAAATGATAAGATTAGTTGAGCACGATTAAGTTGATGCAGGTGCTGATGTTGACGATATCCACCGCTTGAGTGATGATCGCTGATGAGGTAATCGTTTAGCCAGCACGTTGCGGAGCATCATTTACCTCGGTCCGCGGCGATCGTGCCGTGAGGATGCAACTTGTTTTGTGTTATCTCCGAAAGCACGCTACGTGTAAGCCACATCGGGCAGTGGATGGATTTATAAATGTTTGTCATTTCGTTTTGCAACATTTAACCGACCAAGTGGACTATTGCAACTGACCGTGGCACTCAACTGCCCTCAATCTTATCGCGCCGGCAAAAAGGCGCGCACAATGGTTGTAGGGGTTTGCTGTGTGTTGCGATATCTTTTCCCATCCCTTTTAACGCTCTGCTGTACGCTTCTTCTCCCGTGTCTGATGTCGTGTGCGATAGAGCAGCTATTAATTGCGATTTCCTGTCCAACTGGAGGTTGGCTCGTGCGCGATCGTACCGGATACAAGTTTTAATGGAATGTTCCGCGTTTGTAGTACTATCTACCTTCTTGGCAACTATCGTTCTGTTCTATCCATAAAACGTTGTGTTGGGGTGCGTTAGTTTTTTGGTGTAAAGTGTTCAATAAAAAGATAAACGTGGAATGCTTCAGATTGGTTCGCAACATGGATATACCGATTACACAATTTCTTAACGACACAAACTGTGCCATGTGTATTTATGTGGCGTGAACAACGTCGTTGTACGACATAAACTTTATCGTTGACGCTGATTGATACGACACTTCTCTTTGATCGTTCTGTCTGACGTTTGGGCATGAAGGCGAATCCCAACACCCAATTGTTACCTTATCAGCTTATTGATAAAGCATGACGCGTGTGTTACGCCTTCATCGTCTGTTCATAAACCACGTGCAAGAAACATAGGGACGTAATTGAAAAATGACGTGATGTAGAAGGCATTTATCAATTGGGTTTAGCTATTATTTTGAGAGACTTCCAAAGGCTTCCAAACTTCCAGACTTCCAAAGGCTCACTACGCGACTCTGTACTGCGTACACTTCTGTCCAACTGGTCGTGAAAGTCATTTTTAGCCGACATACTTTGCCCGAATTTGTGCCGTTTTTGCATAACAAAAACCAACACAGTGCTGGTAAACAGTTCAACCTCGGCGAAAAGTTCTACCAATCGTACCTCGCTGCCGAACCATAACGAACTCCCCTTCCCAGGTTGGAGATCCCTCCATGTCGTCAATTGTTTGGTGCTAGAAAACGTACACACAACAACGCATGAAACTGTAGATTGCATTTCCGCATTTTATAGACATTTATTGGCGAAACTTTCAACCTGCTGCACTACAACAACAGACATCGAGAGCACATTAGTACAGTAAATCATCACCTCTCTATTATGTCTGTGTGGAAATCAATAACTTCCACGGAATAGTGGTAGTCTCCCTTATTTCAGTTCTCTTCCGGTATCGATTGATGGTGCGTGTCGGATAGTTTTCTGTTCCAATGTTCTACACATGAGAGCCACCGATCGTAAAGGCTGGACAAAAGGGCGTGTTTTGTGTTGATCTACAAGAATTAGGTCAGTCGGAAACACGTACACGTAGTTTCTATCAAAAGGCTTCGTGCTATAACACAATCGAGACATTCTACATGGATACATTCCACATCAGATTAACTTTTTTTTTTGAATTCTCATTCCAAAAGGGGAACGTTGGTCTGTGTTTTGCAGCGAAAGGCAAAATGGGAGAATTCCGAAAAGGCATAATTATTCAATTCTCTCGTTCTTTCTGGCTGGATTTGGGAATTTGATATCAAGGAATGTTGGAGATTTGCGGTTTTCACGCCCAAGTCCCGTGTCTTTCGTACTCTTGATCTCGATTTGAACTGAGACATTCTCCAGCCACCATTGTGAGGATGCTGGCGCCATTAATAATTTCTAAGTATCATTGTCAAAATATATATAAGACGAGAATGAATAAACCTCGCTCACTGTGGATCACGGTGGGATATTTTGGCTTTATTCTTGGAATGCTTAATTTTAATTGGAAACGGAATTCACTCCTTCCATAAAACTGTAGCTGAAATGAATGAAAGAAACAGTTTCAAGCAGGAAAATTTATATTTTGTTTAGTCTGCTTCATAAGGAATATTAAATCTCTGCAGGAACTGCACTCAAATACGTTCGGGCAAGATTCGAGTTGTGATGTTGTTAAAAATATATCTCGCCATCAATTCGCCGAAAAATTGCTTTCAGTCCTTTGGTTGGATTCCTTTAGGGCAAACCCGGGTGTATAGAAGGGATATCTGAAGATTTCACACAGACATATGAAGTCGGCAACTCCAGACTCATTCGATGCACGGCTTTTTTATAGTATCCCGCTGCGAAATGCTGATTTGTGTGAATGAAACATAAAAATAAAATTGTTATACCGCGCCTGCTGAACATGGCGCGAGCATCGAAAGGATGAAGCGAACGATGGTCCAAAGGGAAAACAGGCACGGGCTTGTGTATCAACTTCCAGCCAGCCTGCCGTAAATGTATCTGGCCGAACAAAAGCCAACGATGCTTCTTACTGTAGCAGTTGTAGCGAAACAAATGGTTCCTTGTCCTACGGGAACTGAGCTCATTTTCGCCCGAGTTGGGCAGTGGTTTTGCTGGACACCGTCCAGAAAGTGACCGAAATGCCTGAGGCGCTTTTTGGAAGAAAAGGGCTTAAAGGTAGTCGTGGACAGGACGAATGTGGGAATGCAAGGGTGTGTCCGGCGTGCGTACACTTTGTGACGAATTAAAGCAGCAAATTTGCTCCAAGCCATTCATGGCGTCCCGTCGAGTAATTACTGTTATTTTATTTGGGTTGTTTTTTTAACGGATATAAAGAGATGAGGAATGTACCCGATGGGTGCGTCTTCCTAATGAGGCGCCCAAAGAAAACGAATCCCAAATGATGGTTTGAAAGTGAGTATTTTATACAGAGATCTTTGGTCACTGTACGAGTAAATAGAGTAGACTGAGCTGCGATGAAGTGAGCGACGCACGTGTACAATGAATGCACTCGAGGAGTGTTTACACATGTGCTGGGTGAATTGTTATCGGGTGCGATAGGAGGCGAGCATACGCCGTGAAATTTATTCTTGATGTTGCACCAATATAGGGAAGACAATACAATGTTTGACTTGTGTTTCAGAGATCATTTTAGTTAATGAAATAAAAAGACTCTACCAAGGTTAAGGTAAAAGATGCAAAACTTTAAAAAAACTCCACCCAAACCAACCCCGTGCTCAAAACGTGCATCCGAAATCGGACGACTGAGCACTCCTCTCAGTACTGGCGCGGCTCGTATCGAAGATCAAGTTGAAGATCAGGTGTATCAGGGGCGCTTAGGCCGTGAAGTCTTTCATTCGGCGAGACACGCACTGCCAATTTGCAGACGAATAATATCGTGGATTGGAGTTTGAACTTTCAATCAGCGAGAGAGGGGAAGTCACGTAGACATGGGGCGTTGATCGCACGGACCGTCAATTTCCGAGGGCAAGTTGCCATCTTTCGCCGCGATCTGCGATCGTGCGCGCGTATGTGTGTATGGGGAGAGATTTTACAGCTGCAACTTTCGTGCAAAGTTTTTTTTTCCTCTCCATCTTTCTTTATCGGTTACGGGTTATCGACTTCGATCACCCGTCCGGTGACTCGTCGAAGAAAAATGATGCTATCTGACGGGAACCGTGCGCGATTACTGCCGTTGGTCACACGAACCGGTCTCGCTAAACGGGCACTAAACTGAAGGCAAATCTATGCGTAAATTATAATAATTTTTGCAAACAGCAGCATATGTACGATTAGAGTGACATTCTTCAGTGCAGCAAAGAGGAGCGAGGAGGGGAGCATATGATTTGGTGAAGGAAGCAACTTTCTCCAAGAAAAGTTGTAACTAAGGAAGTATCCCGCGATTAGTACTTAAGCCTGGGGGAGAGACCTTGTGCCACTTTCCGGTTGGGGGATATTCCTCGTTAACCTGTGGTCATAGTTGGACCCGAGAGTTGGGAGTGAGAGTTGGTGATAAAATTCGGAAACGTATCGACGATGGTATCCCAAACTCTTTCCGATAGAAATTTCAAATTCCTTCATCGCTGGCGGTCGGAACAATTTCTAAGAAATGAATGGCCTCTTTAAGCTTGATTCAATGATGGGCGGTATGCACCCGATGGTGTGGTAGACCATCGGGCCCTGGTGTCGCATAAGAAGGTGTGTCTTCAGCCCGAAGTTGAATGGCCCCACGGTAACATCTCGTGTGTCACATCGAATGGATTTACCGTTTGACTATAAATGGTGTTTCTTATGGATATGATGGGCTTAAACAGTTGAAGCTTAGATTCAAACCGATTTCCACATAATCGCCACAATAAATCTTTGGATGGAGAAATCTAAGTCTAATGTACTATCCTTACTTTGTTAAACACTGATACTAAACGATGCTAAGCGTAAGGAACTCTGGCTTTTTACTGGAGTCAATTAATGTTTCTACATGATTGATAGCTTTCAAGCGGATGCAAAGCATTAACCGCAGCGATCAGAGTGTAATCTTCGTTGTAATTATTCACCCAAGGTTGACTTTGTGAAGATGTGCTCTAAGAAAGTATGATAAGATAATTGTATTGATGTCACTAACGCGATTAGCTTACACGCGTGCTTGAGATGCGAGTTTTTTATGTTTTCATTTAATTGTAAAATTTATTTTGATAAGCCTTTTATATTTTCAAACTAGTTGAAACACGATTTCTCGAAAAGTCCGGAACTACTTGAATTTCCTTTTAATATTCAATAGATCCACAATTTAAATGCCACTGTGTGAGATTTCTCCCAAAATCAAATACGTTCGGTTAATTGTGGACACGTCCACCGATATGCAGGCTTTTTGCCGCGTGTGTGATCCCTCCTGTAAGAGGAGGATGAAATGAAAACATTCTCTTGCCACGCCAACAAAGCGGACATACGCGGACTGATGATGATGCCTTTGCCGTTTGGGTAGCGGGTCAACCTGTTCTGCGTGTGCCCGGTTGATCCGTACCCCCGGAACCGGTTATGAGTTCTTGCTCACGAAAGGAAGGAACCAAACAGTTGTGAGGTGTCGTTCGGATGCGGTCGGTGTTTTTCTTTTTCGGTGTAAGCGGTAATCGGTTCGGCGCTCTGGCTTATTGGTCTGCGTGTCATTTTCGTATGTTTTCTCGGGGCAAGAATTTTGGTACGTGTTAAGCTACTGTGCTACGGATTGGTAACCTGTCAGCTGGAGCCTTGTTCAAAAGGATTCGGATCAATACCCAAAACTCTGTATGACTTCCTAAAAATGAACTCTCCCCAACCAATACAAATTACCGTATTATATACTTTTTCAAACATGGTTGCAGCTTCACGCGTAATCCAAAGCTAAAACTCAAAAGATGCAATGTTGCGTATGGATATGTTCTACACCTCCAAAATCCATTTCTTCCCACGTGCAACAAACATAAGATAAAATACCTGATCCCTCCCGTGCGGGTTGTTTCCAGTGGTCCAAGGCGCTTCAAACATGGGCGTTTGGGTGTCTTCCTAAAATGGTGTGCGAGCCAAATTTAGGATACTCGGGCGTTGCTGCTATCTGACAAGCGTACGCCTTCGATTTTACATTCCACTGTGAACATGTTTATGATCGCTTGATACGAAAAAGAGACTCAATCTTAGACCAGTTGCCACATATTGTATTTTTTTGGGTTTTGTTTTATAAATGCGCTTGTATGAGACTTTTCGGGATTTATTGCATTTGAAAATACAGTGTGTTAAATTTATACTACTGCTTCTAACGAATGTGGGATATGCCGTTTAAAGAACAGGTTTCCTTTCCGTTCCCAGTAGACATAATTAAATTGAAGGAAACCTTACGTAATTGAGTGCAGACAGTTGCCAACTCAATTGTTGCGATGCCTTTTTGCATGTTAAAGTCTTTAGACGGAGCTTTAGAGAAACCTTTAGAATGGTTGCGCGCATGTAAGTCTGTTTAAAGAGAAAAAGAAGCTTTCCAATGCACACAATTCTTACTCTCTTCGTATTCTAGTTAAATGGTATTGATTTTAAGATTACATGATAGGTGTAAGCATTTTTTTATTTTGAAACTAGATTTTTCTCATCCCTTTTGATTGACATTAAATATATTTGAGGAGACATATATTTAAACCGTTGAAACTATCTACCAACAGTTGCAGTTTAGTGCAGCAGCTTTGTTGTATGTCATTTGGACGAACGATTTCCTTTTATTCACACTCTAGACGGGTTGAACGAAACGGAGCGGAACGTTTCGGATGGAAAGCGGCCACACTACCGAATGATTGTGTTTTTTTATGACACTTATATCCGATCGCTATGTCTCTGTGGAGTTACACGTGAGCTCTTCCAGGGTATGGCCTTTCTACCGGAGCAGGGGGAGAGGACCATAAAACGCGCCCTGCTAAGGGCAGGTGAAATATGAACGGCCATTGTCAATGGCGTGCGGATTAGCTTTCATTTCACTGTTGTGATGAATAATATTTTGTAATTTATGAGATTAGTTTAAAAAATATTATGTACCGTAGGTATAAATCGTTGAATACAATAAACATAAAATATTTTGCTAGAATAATGTTACCATTGTCGGTGTATTTGAGACTTCAGCAGAAGAGGGAGTACTTTCTTGTTTATTTAATAGCTTTCTGCTAGTTAAATTTATGACAGAATTCACTAGCAGCATTACCATATTGGGGATTCATAGACACGAGCATCCAGTGCTCTATTTGGTAGTGTGAAGATTGATCGATTGTTTCACACCACCAGGCAGCACACGCTTTGCAACTATTTTTTGGATCAATTTTTATGGTGTGAATTTATGGGCAATTGCATGTTTGCATCACGTTCACGTTCGTTGTTACGACTTAATTCATAACCAACATAGAAATGAAGTTACTGCTTAGTGTTCTAGCCTCGTGCATAGAGCGTGGCGTGAAGAGTAATGGCTTCTAACTATAAATTGATTTATAGCGATGGTAGAATGAAGAAATAAACATTCTCACATCGAAAGCCCAACTTTGTGTTGCACAAGGAGACTCAGAGAGGAGTTAAATATTAATCTAATCCCATTATTCTCCTCTACATTAGTATTATCATACATCGATCGATGGTTTAGTTATTTAATTTTGAATATTTTCTTTTCTTTCTCAGATTTTTTCCATGCACAATAAAGCCAAGTACGAGACGGTGCAACGTGTACTGAAGCTTTTGAGGTCGTTGGATATGACGCTGCTACTGATCAGATGAGGTAAGACGAAACGAATATCCAAATAAGTTCTTTGATGAGTAGATAAAATTTAGAATGCACATCGGATGAAAAGGTTTTATAGTTATATTATAAAGTTCCTAAGATATACGGTCAGACCGTCATTTTGAGGTATAAATAAAAAATTCACAATTACCACAATCAACTGTTGGCGTTTCCGTAATTGTCATACGCTACAAGAGAACCGTACCTTCAACGAAATGGTCCCTATTAACGTTTTGTACCACAATACTAGCGACAAAAAGCATGAATGAATTTGAGTGACAGCCAACCGGCAAACACGCCATAACATCATCACGGTTGGCAACTTTTTCATGGTATGTCCACAACAGTATCGAGCAGAACAGACGAACACCCAGGCGTGAGGAAACATATTTTTTGAGATGAGGTGCGAATAAAACCGGTACCGGATATTAGGAACGTGTACATCGGTGATGTGGAAGAAATTACTTTAGCCTGCAGGAAAGGTAAACGATTCTTTTACCACCACTCCAATCACCCACTTGTCATCAAGCCTAGAAGACTGCGTCTGGAGCAGTAGTGTGAAGATCGTCTAACCATGAATGCTGTTACAACGTTAGGAATTGTGTCTACTACACTAAACGTCGAGAAGAAGTCCCGTTTACCGGTAGCAGAAGCTATTCAACGTGTGAAACTCAAACATCATTCGAAGATGACATAATGTTGCGCAAAATATTGTAAGAAAGCTTCCTCCCGATTCCAGAATTCCAGGATTGATGAGTTGGATTAGGTATGGATGTGGCAGCAGATGAAAACTCCCACTGAATGTCCGGATTTCATAACCAACATATGATTGACACTAAGCGCAATGTTGTTGACGTGGAAGGGCAGACTTGAAGGAAAATAGATATATGCATGCAAATAATAATGACTACGATAGTTGCATTCCCCGACAGTTTGAAGTGCGCCTGAGCATGACACGATAAGAGTTATTTGCGTTCGCTGGCAACGCGTTCTCTTCTCTTCAAACTCATTTCAATGTCAAAACAGACGGAGCTCACGGTGTGAATCTTTAAACAGATATTAAATATTGAATGAAAAATTCAAAACATTGCAAGTCTAACATATATTTCTTCATCGATCGCTTTCTTCCGTATGGGTATCTCCTGAAGAATGTGAAATGCTTGAAGCAGCGGATTGTCACTGCAGTTCCGGTGATTTCAGCTCGTGATTCACTTCCGGATATCGTTGGGTAGTTTCCATTTTCACGCAACGCGCCCCAAAAGCTCGAAGGCTTAAATTCCTTCCTCTCCATAACTGTTCAATTAGAAATGCGGGCCTCTAGCTAACAATACCCGTCCGTGACGTGAGTCGTCTGTAGCCGGAAGGAGTGAGGTGTCGTTTTACGACGGTATCGGGTCGATTCAATTAGATTAGGTAGATTCAAGAGATGGAGCAAAGGGTAGCATGCATCACGCGACCATCCGATCCGCACACTGGCGTAATGAATGAGCGGTCTCCCGGTGTGAAGGGCGAAAGCAAAACTTCCTTCTGTGCCCTTTTTCCAGTGGAGAATATTAGAGGTATTTGAATGGTTCCTCTTCTGCGGTGGGGATAGTGCGGTTCATAAGCCCAACCCAACTTGACGGCCTTTCATTTGACTTCCGATTAATGTTTTGAGATGTCCGAGGAAAATCGATCCGTGGGAACTGGGGCATCAGCAGTATTCTATGTTTTTTTTATATGACGAGGATCGTATTTGCACGCACTTTCATCAATCCTAATTAAATAGATGAAATATAAGAAATATATTGTTGGGTTTTTTTGCTTTGATTACGATGTAAAATACAGGTCAAGGTCAAATTTGTAATTTCCGATGTGTTATGAAGAAACGAAGAATTAGAATTAGTAAAAGATATCCATAGTTCCATGTTAAAAACAAGTTGAAATCAAAGCTGTATTATTCAAGATCCTAATATTAATTTATTCGCATAAAACTTATCTGTATTTTATATATTATTTCCAGGAACATACTACATCCCAAAACTACCGCAGAGCATACATCCAGCAAGGCCAAATGCATATTACTCTAAAGTGACGTGACCCGGGAAAGCATACGTGCACATCGTCTGAATTTACCGAAAGTCATTTGTGGTGTCGTCGTTTGTGCAAATACATACACCACACCCCAAGTTCAATTGATCGTTCGAACGCCGGTACTGGCATTTACAGACGGGAGACGGTAGAAAAAAAGGCCATCGTGATCGACGGCGGCCCTCGTTGTGCTACTGCTGGTACGATCGGTCACAATTGTGGTTGATTGTGGACCGCCATTCGTTATTGTCGCTCATTTATCGTTTGGATCGGGTCATTAGAAGCAAACGTGCGGGTGCTTGTCCCGCGAAACAGAAACAGAACGTTTGCAGATTGTTTTGATTCTGGTTTTTTTGAGGAACGAACCCAAACTCCCGTGCTGCAACTGTACACGAACTGGGAACGAACCAGTAAAACGTACAGCAGAAACAAAAATGTCACATCACAGCGATGATCAGCTGCTGCAGGCCGGCAGTGATTCTTTTTGGGAGCTGAACAATTACAAACGCACCACCAAGCGGATAGAGGACGGTTACAAGTGAGTGTAGCTTAAACCCAGGACCTGTGCGACACTGAATAATACCTTTCTCTCCATTATGCAGATTATGTACGGAGCTGCAAACACTGATCCAGGAGCGTGCCGAAATTGAAAAAGCATATGCCAAAAATTTGAAAACATGGTCAAAGAAATGGGGCGAACTGATCGAGAAAGGTGAGTTGGATATTTTGTTAAAACTTTTAGACGTTAGAATAAAGGAAAAGCATTGTTTAAGTCTGTATCGATTACAAAAATAATTGATAAAAAACGTAATGAAAGAGACACGAGACAACGGAAAGGGGGAAATTAGCAAAGTGCATCCGCGAGTAGAACAAGTGGGGCATTACAAATTATACGCCACATGCTAATGTATCAAATGTCCCATCGGGAGACTACCACCATCAATCGTGCGATTTGCTACTTAATATGACCTTCAGCGTTTTTAAGTGATACCGCCACCATGCAGTCGACCATGTGCATGTGAAGGTTATAATTTTCTTGCTAGATTTTTCTAGTGCCCATACCACCATCCCACTGCTTGCCTGGTGGCAGTGACGTTGTCAGCGGTGAGGGTTCGACGTGGGTGACATAATAACAGAATAACGCCTCGACCATGAAATCATCCGATGGGGAACGATGAGCATAGCTGGTGGGTTGATGCACTTCTGCGATGAGAATTGTGTCGTCTGTTTGGTTGTACAAGTGAAAGATTTATGAGTATTTCACTGATGAAGATGCCACGGTTACAGCATCTCTGTTCCGTTCCTCTGAATAAGCTGGTAATACGGTTTCGATTCGCAGAGATGCAATTAATTTTCCGGGTTGAAGGCAAAGAAATTTTAATCTCGAAAATCGAAGTGAAATCAATGAGCAACATTGTGAAGATCGAACACCGAAGGTCAATACAGGCACGGCTTCCGACACAGTAGCTCACTGTCGGTGAAGTGGAATTAATTTGTTACCATTTAAAAATAGACACTCGTGTGTTGTGCGTGTCCACCCCACCGGGTGTACCCGTTTCCCGATCCTGCTCCAACCATTCGTATATCTCCATCTTCGTCATCGCTGTAAGAAAAGTGTCTTAATATATCATTTCCCACACACTTGACGAGTGCCGGTTCTCCATGTGCCTGTGCTACACTCGCATCGGGGGGACGATGCTCTCACATGACTCGCTGCTTGTAAATCGGATGTGTGATGAAGCGAAAAATTACGGACAAATGATCCCACCGGCAGCAAATAACTGATCTGTCTGGACTTCTGATAATGGAAGGCGGTGGAAGTACTGGGATGGAAGATGATTCAATTCATCCCCATTAGCAATCATTCGTTTGGCTGATTCGCTAGATATTACGTTATTCCGTAACATACGCCATGCGCTTTTGCCTTATGTCACATCATTACGGTGTTTATGATGAGTACGTTTCTTTAAATACATCTCACGCAAAATAACGAATCCAATGATGTGAACCAGCTGAGGAACCATCTATAACGTTTTTAACATTCCAAAGCGGTTGTTCATTTTCGATAGGATTGGACGTCCTTTCCGGAAGTTTCAGTGTTAAGCAACTGTATTGATTTTTCAATTAGACCACCACGAATACGACTCCAAACGCTTACCTTTAGCTGCCGGGTTAGTAGAACTGGAGCGTCTTTTTTCTTTTGCCTTTTTTCCATTCTATTTTATTTCTTCTCGTGGCCTTACGTTCAATCAGACCCGCACGAATCACGAGACACGTCCTTAATTGAGTTACGAGGGTCACCGGGGTTGAATGTGAACGATATCGACGGTAACGTACTGTGTACGGATTTCCCTTTTGCCATAGGTGTGACTTTACGGAGGTGGTGATTGCATTTTGGAAAATGGATATAATATTAAACACAAATGGTCGTGTTTTATAACTGCATATGAGAATGTTTTCTGGACCAAAAGTTACCTTTCGTTTCGTTCGTTTATTTAATAATTCACAGGACCGGAGTATGGAACGACAGAAGCGGCCTGGAAGGGAATGCTCACTGAGGCAGAACGTTTGTCCGACCTGCATCTCAAAATTAAGGCCAGCCTTTGTTCCGACGTAACACTTCAGATTAAGGAATGGCAAAAGGATAACTATCACAAGGTATATATACAACTTGCTGTCATGGAAAAAAATTATCTCTTACTAATGTTTTTTTTTTCTTTGCATTTTTTCCGAAACAGTCGATGATGCAAATCAAGGAACGGAAAGAAATGGAAGACCAATTCAAACGGGCACAGAAACCATGGGCAAAGTTGCTCGGTAGTGCGGAAAAAGCGAAAGCAGATTATCACGCAGCGTGCAAAATGGAAAAATCCGCCGCCAACCAGGAACGGAACGCATCCAGCGATTCCTCAATGTCAAACGATCAGGTACGTTGTGATGATCAACTTGATAAAGAGCATGTCAGATGAGAATCCACTTTTTTAACAATTATGATTATTTATTATATCTGTAGTTAAAAAAGATGCAAGAAAGGGTGCAGAAGCTTAAGGACGATGTAGCGAAGAGCCGCGAACGGTACGAACAAACGCTAAACGAGATCAAAGAGTACAATCCCGTGTACATCGAGAGCATGACGAACGTTTTCCGGAAGTGCCAAGAGATGGAGGAAACTCGGTTGTGTTTCTTCAAAAATGTGCTGTTCTCGATACACAAATGTTTGAATATTTCCGAAGATCCGAGCTTGCCACAGATCTACAAAGAATTCCACCATACGATCAATAACGCCGACCACGTGAAGGATCTGAAATGGTGGTCAAACAATCACGGTGTCAACATGGGTATGAGCTGGCCAACGTTCGTGGTAAGTGCACGGGGACAGCGTTCATCGAATGGAATCGGTGCGGTGGTCGATGACCAGAGAGTGGGAGCATTGTTGCAGTGCCTGGTGGCGACACTTTCCCCCGTTTCCTTCCTGCTGGCCTGCTTCCTTATTAACTTGGTGTCTGTTGTGACTCTTTTCCCCCCTCTAACGTGGATGCTTTCTAGCGCATGCTGTTTCATTTTAGATGTTTGTTTGAAGAGTTATATTGTTGTGAAAAAAATCTACAATATTTCTTACTTTTTTCAGTTAAAACATTACCATTATCAGCAGATAATAACTTTTCAACAGTTTTCGGACAATCTTCCTAATTTCTATTAATCCTTCAACTTACATCCATGATTTCTTTCAGTGCGATTGTTGTTTTATCATTTGTTTTTGTGTCCTTTTTTCCCGAAACTTTTTTTTTGTTATTGCTAATTAAAAATGCTGCAATGCGGATGCGGGCAAAGGATAATACAGCTTTTCTATGTAGCTGCTGCTACAGATGGGCGCGAGCCTACCGTCCTAATGGCAGCTGGGTATTCTGTTTGGGTTAACAGTGGATCTTTGTTTTGTCAACAGTGGAGTGCCGTTACTAATCGAACTTTATATCGTCTATCGCATTGCTTTCTTCCTTCCCCGAGGCGCATACCTATCCCCAGTTTGGGCAAAAGTGGCCTATTACAAATGCTGTGAAAGGCAAATTAATCTCCCAGCCATTCGTGTTTTTAAATTTTATGCTTTTCTTTTGTCTTTTTTTTCACTTATTAATTGTAATTTCGTTTTCTTTTTTACTTTCCCCCGTTCTCCTTTACACTCTTTCCGAATGGAATGCAAAATCAAACGTTTCCCAATTACACGAATAATTCTCAAACCGTGAAACACAAATGCTGCCAAATTAAAATATCCACATACATACACACACAAACACTTCCGGTTCCTCATCAAACCATTCATCTGTTGTGCGATCGTGCGTTTGCTATGTGTGTGTGTGTGTGTACGCGTGTGTTTAATGCTCCGCTCCGACGCGCGCCCCTCCCATAAACGGCACGGAACAATCCTGCGCTCGCGCCTTCTCCAGGAGTACACGGAAGAGTTCCGCGACATTGCGAAGGGAATCAAATCCAAAGAAGCTTTACCCGCAGCGCCGATCACGCTCATTCATCAGCGACCCGTGGCCGAAGATTTGCATGTAATTTTTGTTTTATTTTTATTGTTTTTTGTTTTCGTTTTATTAAACGCTTTCTTTATTCACATACACACCTACACAAGTTTAATGTTTTAGGCAAGAGAACAAGTTTACTTTTATGTTTTAGGGATTAGAGTTTTGTGTGTGTTTTATTTGTCGTTGTTCTTATGTTTTGTTTGAAGTTTGTTGTTTCGAATGTTTTGTCGTGTTGTTTTTCTTCTTTTTTATTATTCGTTTGTCTAATGGTTTGAACGTTTGCACCGTACTGTTTTTGAACGAAGGAAAATCATATACCACTTTTTAATGTCCCTTTTGCTTGTCCTTGGTTTGTAAGCGGTAAAACATAGAGTTAGTTTGTAGTGCATTATTTTATTATTTCATTGCTGCTTATGATTGCTCAAACATATAGATAGATACTATTTCATTGATTGTCCGGTTTTGGATTTAGTATAAAAAGGATAAATAGAATAACTGTTTAACCAACACAGCTTGGAGTGCAAAACACTTAGTTGTGCTTCGAAAACTTAAATAAGAACAAGCAAAGTAGAATTGACAATCGGTAGAATAAAAAATATTAGGATAAAGAAATCCTAGTTTGGACATACAAAACATATTACAGACTCAGTAGATTAACTTTTAAGTTACCTTACTCTGGAGGCTTATAGAAAAAAAACAACAAAACTGCTATGTGCTTGTAAAAGTACAGAAACAAACTGTGTCGATTATTATTGATAAGAATGATGTTTCGCTTTGTTTCTGCCGATCTTAATTTTGGTAATCAGGAATATCCGCCACCACCGCCGGCTAACAACAATCGGCTACTAGGAGGCGGTAACCGAAACAGTACGGCCCTCAGTATTAGCAACTCGACTGGCAACAACCGCACCACACCGACACCGAACAACGATTCGCCCAAATCGGAAACGGCTTCAACGAAGAATGAACCAGTCACTACACCAACCCGAACATCGCCTGGACGCGCTGCCCCTGGAGGAGCGGTCGTTACGTAAGTTGGACGCTTCCTTCAGTGCGAGCACTTTGTGTGCAGTGAAATGATTGTAGGTATGCCTTTTTCTTGATAGGAATGGAAACTCGGGAACGAACGGTAAAGCGAATGATAGCAATCCCTTCGAAGAGGAAGAAGAATGGGACGAGGGCGATGGTAATGATAATCTGCTGGTGGACAATGGTGAACCTGGTGTACCGGTGAAAGCACTGTACGATTATGAAGGCGCAGAAAGTGATGAGCTTACGTTCAAACAGGGTAAGTAACACCGGATCCTTATTTGACAAAAAAAATCACATTTGTAATATGCTTTTTGTTTTTTGTAGGTGATTTATTCGAAAAGCTAGAAGATGAAGATGAACAAGGCTGGTGTAAAGGACGAAAGGACGGACGAGTAGGGCTATACCCGGCAAACTACGTAGAAGTGGTAGCGACGTAAACGGTTGTCCTAACTGTAACGCGCAATGTGAGAATCGAAAAACAAAACCTTCCAAACGGAAGCAGGTATGAGCTATGTACACAACGGTGAGAATATGAGATGTGAACGTAGTCAACCCGAAGTACAAGCTACTGCTGTGTTGAATTTTAATTGGTTACATTTGGTGTAGTGGACGTAACAAGAAAGGAAACAAATGATAAAGCAACATCACATTTACAACGGTGGAGCAAATAGGCACGAGGTTACAGTCTATGAAATTGATAGACACAAGACACACACACAACACAACACAACGCAGAGCAAACCTGCTGAGCGAGCGAGTAATAACATCGACATGTCTGGTTTGCCTTCAACGCGGGTAGTTTTGAAGCAATGCGCGCCATCTGTTCTCTGGAACAACTAGCTTAAAGGATAAGATCCTCGGAACCAATAATACATGTAAAAGGACCTATTTTGAAACGTTGGCCAAAAAGAGAGTATTTTTGTAGGTTGGAAATTGGTACACTTTTCCACCGTATGTCGGGTCGCACGCATATATGGGTGGATATAGCCATAGAGAGCCGGGTGAAGGTGTTTATTCGTACACTTATATACGTAGGTTTTTGCTCCTGGAATACTTACTCGTAGAGTGTCCCCCTGTAGGTCCTTTGGCGTTATTGTTGATCTTAGGCAAGAAATAGTGATCATGATGCGCATCATGATGAATCTATCATTCACGTACACTTTATTGTTTGTATGTTGGTAGAAGATTGGAAGCGGGATTTTGTTATATTATTTTCCCCTTTCTGGTTGGTTCATTTCTCGTTACAGTGTACAGTTTTGATGCTAAATTTCATACGAACTACGTGGCAAGACGCACACATCATCCACAACACGAAAGTGGTGAGTGATCGTGTCTGCCATTATAAACTTGCCTTTTGTACGGGTGTATAGGTTTTTTTTACGTACTTTTGGAAGATAGCCGTATCCGATAATGGCACAGAGTATGGTCCCATTTCCAATACGTCCCTGATGCAGTGAGGTGAAGGATCGAATGAGTTTAGTCATCATCGTCTACGTCTTTGTTTTGTTCGATCAGTTGTTCCATTTTTATAGCACTATACAGTTTTTAATAAAGAAAGCAAATAGATATAAGTAGAAATTGAAGCAATTCTCTAAGCATTATTGAAGCTCTGCATTTAGAAAATGAATCGAACGATTGTTGTTTCCATCACTAATTCGGTGTAAACTGGTTTCTCTAAAAACAGATAGAGAGAGAGAGAGAGAGAGAAAAGAACATTACCGTCGCCGAGACGCCTCTGGGAATTAATAGATTTACACCATCCCCTTTTACGGGGCCAACACAACAGCTCAATGTAGAGAACAATCAATCTGTATGCAATGTCGCGAGCTCTTGTAAAACCGTCACACTATACTGTTGAAAACAATCGAAGCTAACGTTCTGTTTTATATAATACGCGTAAACTATTCGCCAACGTACCGTAGAACACGATCTATAGTGGTTGGAGACCACTTAGAGAACAATCGGTTAGGATAACTTGCCCACCATTTGCTGCTAATTGAAGGCACGCTATATCCCGGACTTTACAAACTCGCAAACAGCTTGTAGCAAACCCCAAAAGGGAAAGGAAATAACACTTTATACTATGGAAGATTTTTTTTTTATTGCATAATAGGTCAACCCACAGGCGTTGTGATTTAATTGTTCGTTTTCTACTGTATAGTTTTCAGAGCAAGACATTTGATTTGGTTGCTCGTTTTGTGTAGGGTACAAATACATTGAATCACCGATTTTACATGCAAGCTGAGTTTCAAGGTAGAGAACGGTTTGCAGCAAGAAACGTAGAAGAAAATGGGACGAAGAGAAGGCTAAAAGAAAGTTAGAAATAACCGTTGGAGTAGTGTGATAGTGAACATAATAAAGGAAACACACACTCCACGAACCAGCATATACTGGTTAGAAGAAGGAGTGAATGGTTGAAATGTAAGCAAAAGAACATGTTGTGTATTATATTAAGTTTGAGGAAATATATGTAAAGAAGTAATAACTACCGTGTCGCGGCAGTAGCGTTATGAATAGTGTTAGTTCTCCGCTAACGAAGATACGATACAAGAATTGGTCGAGGCGGTTATTTATATACACAGCTGTATATCTTAACAATATCAAACTATACACGGTGTTTTGACTTCAATATTCAGCATATCACACACAAACATCCAGGCATCAGTTTCCCCAGCATCCAGTAGGAAAGTTCATTCGAACGATCTCAGCAGGCATATGAATCTGCCTGTGCATATCAGAAGAAGGAAGAAACCAGTCGTTGTGCAGTAGTGTCTCGTAACAACTAGAAATATGGATAACGTATTCCATCAAACGGACGAAACGTTTTACGAATCGCAGTACAGCAAGGGGTTTCCAAATCATCCTTCTACCGGTGTGTCGCATGTACGGCCAGCTACCGCGAACGATGGAGGATTGCAAATGAAAAGCATTATGGAGAATGAACGGATCAAGCCGAAGGAGCAGCAGTATCGCGAGCAATGGCATCAGTTGCGCCGATGCCAGAACCAACAGATCGGGGGACAGAAATTCCTCCACACTGTCGATTCGTTGAACTCGATAAAGGAGTTAACGCACGGTGCAAAAAGTAAGGTTGAGAGTAACTTTTCCAACATACTATTTCCCGGTTACGATGCGGATAGAAATGTAGGTCGCCCCGGGAGGATTCAAACCGATGATATGGGGGATGCAAATAGGGCTGCGGTAACTCATGGCAAACGAACGTACAGTGCCCGGAGTGGAGATTGTTTGTGGACCATCTTCAACCATGAACCATCCCCATCATTCTCTTTACCAGCGAACACCGGGAGACGTGTAAATAACGTAGCAAATCTGCCGGCCGCCGGGAGAAGGTTAGAAAGATGTCCTTCCGCTCCGTGTCGCAGGTACGATACGATTACGCAGGAGGAAGAACACCAGGATGCACCGGCGATAAACAAAGCGCTCCAATATTTACACAAGCTACGGTCGTTCCTCTCACGATCCGGGGCTGTCCAAAGCACAAGAAAGGAAATGCAACAAGGTGTGCTCGACGGAACACAGCAGAGTGGTGATTGGAACGGAGTGCTGCTCAAGTACATTGGAATGGCTGGAACGCTGGATTACGAAGTGTTGAAACCACTGTTTCATAAACTCTCCATCGACCCCGGAACTTATGAGGGATTCGTTAAATTTTTGGATATGTTGGACAGCGAAATCTCACTGACCCAGTTCGAGCTTGGCAAACGCATGCAGGTGTCTTCCGACGAGCAGAAGGCGCAGAAATGATTTCGGCATTAGAATTAAATATTACACAGTTCCCTAGTTAGTCGTCCAGCGCATCGAGCTAGTGTAAAAACCATTTTATTCAATCAAAATAGACGAGTACATAAAGAAGCATAATAAATAAAACTGTTCAACTATTGCCTCGCCGAAGCATATGAGCTAGCTGCATGTCTTTGGGCATAAGCGTCACACGGTCTCGGTGAAGCGTACACCGATAAGAATCCTCAAACAGTTGTACCAAATATATCTCCGTCGCTTCCTGCAGGCACAGTAGCGTCTCTGGAGTGACCCTCAGCGAACAGTTCGAAAACTCATGCAAGATCTCCCGAATCACGCGCGCAAAGCTCAGCTTGGGAATCAGATTATGTACCGTGCCTTGGAGATTTATTATTTCCTTGATTAGTTTCATTTGTTTGGGTGTTTTCTGCTTCCGGGAATGAGGTTTTTTTGCAGTGTTCGGTTGTGCCTGCTCTCGGTCCTTAGTTTTGCTATTTGCTCCGGCTGCTTTTCTTGGCGATCTTCGTGGCGAACTGACAGAGTTGGAAGTAGAAGTGGAAGTGGCGTCGCTTTCGTCGTCATCTGTGTTGGGCACGGTTGGCATACTGGCGAGTCGATGAGCAACTCCTGCGTTGATTCGTTTCGGGCTGGAGTGTTTGTGTGACGGCAGAAAGGAAAAGTTGGGACGCGATTGATTGGTGTTGCTGCGGTAGGAATCATTCTCGCCATCGCTTTGGGAATAGTTCAATTCGGCGCCCATCACATCACGGAGGTCTTCCCTTGATTTTAGGGAGCGGTATTCTCTACCTTGATCGTTTTTTTCTTCATCTGAAGCGGAAGGGCTTTGTTGTCTGGTTGGCAGTTTTCCTGGTTTCGTCACTTTTTTGTTGGGTTTTCTTGGCGCCATCGTACAATAACAAATAAAATTACGTGTCTTCCTGATTCAAACAAACGTTCCGGCGGTGGAAATGGCCGTCAACGCTGTTGGCCGGTATTCGTTACAAACGGATTTCAAACCGGTACCGCAGCTGTCAAACAGCTTTCCAATCCGGTTCGGAGTCGTTTGGTAATTTTACCTTTAAATGGGCCTTATAAAAAAATAACGATTCAAAAAAACAAAAATAAAAATATTTCACACGTTTTCAATTAAACTTTTTCTCAATTAATTGACACCACGATACAAATGATCACCACTGTGGATGACAAATTTGCTGTTGCTACCGTTCTGTGCATGTTCGGGACGTTTGTTTATTTAAATTTCCCAAACGTCAGCGTGTACGTCAAAATAGCGGTGGAAAAAAAAAGATTGCTTGGAAGAAGTTGTGACGTTTTCCGATGATTATTTTATTTGCGTGTTTGGAAGAGAAAAACGGGGAACGAAAACTGTATAAACGGGACAATTTGCCAGTATAAAAGCACTCTCATATCCCGCCGGCCGGCCTAACACTGCTGGGCGAAAGGGAGGACATAATTTTTTATTCTTTTCCGCACGTTCACGGACCTAAGGGCTATGGATCGAGGCAAATCTGGGCCGGGCATTAGGGCCACCAAGAAGCAACAACTGAGCCACCCGCAGGCGGAATTGTATGCCCTCGGGTCCAAATCTTCCGTCGGTGGTTCCCGCGGAGATGATGCCAAATCGCGGGTCGTTGTCGGTGGCGTGGTTTCGGACCGCAAACGTGAAGCCTCATCCTCGATGGCACTGGGTAGCGGAGGGGGTCCCGTTGCGTCGAAGAAAATCAAGCTTTCGTCCGGGGCAAGTGCCTCGATAGTGGGTGGAAGTAGCGCCGGTTTGAGTGGTGTATCCGGTGTCGGTACAAGCAAAATCTCCTCCGGAGGGGACAGCTCTAGCTCGAGCAGCATACTCGAGTACTGGGAACAATGCGCGATGGAATGCGAATCGGTAGATTTGGCCGCGACCGTACTGTCGGCCATTGAGCAGCAAGATAGCGACAGCGTCGTGGGATACATTTGCGGTGCAATCAAACTACTCATATCACCGAAATCGAAATCCGAATCGGTTTTATCGCTGTCGTTGCTATATCTGGCCCGCTTGCGGCCTCACTTGTTCTGCAACGAGACGATCACATCAGCACTGATCGCCGTGCTGAAGCGGGATAGTGGTGGGAATGCATTCAAGGGCCGAAACAACCCGACAATGCACATTTTGGCGTGCAACCTGCTAGCAAGAGGATACAGTGATAAAAAGCAGTGGCCAGAATGCTTCATCCGGACGTACATTGATGATGCGATCAACGATCGCGTGTGGGTAGATTATGAAGAGTGTGCCCCTTTTACCGACAATATTGTAGCGGCTTTCGGCACTAAAATACCGCCCAAGTGGATGCTGCAGCCAGAGCTGAGTACGCTTAATCCAACGACACGCGACGGCACCCTGCCAGATGACGAACATTCCACGGACAGTGGGATGTTTGGCGATGCACTGGGAAAAGATCCGGATGCAAATCCTCCCCGGTTTGGCCATATGCGCGAGCAGCTCGAACGCATGGTAATGGACGCGATGAAGGATCAACTGAATCGTCGCCAGGGGCCGGATTGTTCGACGAAGAATTTCCTGCGATATCTATCACTAACGTGCGGCATTCTGGAGGTACGCGCGTTCGTTGTTCCGCGACTGGAAATGTGGATCCACAACGGTAAGCTGGTGAAACCAGTGCAAGAGCTGCTAACCTTCCTGTGCTACAACGTGACGGGTCAGAGCCCGAAAGAGCACGAAGTGCTCTCGAACCTGGCCAAAGTACGCTTGAAATCGAAACCACTCATTAACATCTTTATGATTGGGCTGAAGGAGATGATCAACTGCCAGCCGGAAATACTAACACCGCTGCTAAAGTATGTCGTGCAGAATGAGCTCTCGAATGCTCGCAACCCCAACAACATGGGCATGTTGGCGATGATGTTCCAGACGAAACCAACCGAATCGGCCGCCAACCTGGCGGAGATCTATCAGGAGTTTTTACTGCAGCGCGAGGATGTGCTGCGTACGTTGCGCTTCTTTCTTCGCGAACTGGTCAAGATGCTCCGGTACGACATCAATCTGACCGTGTTCTGTAAGGTGCTGCTACAGAATCGGACCGATCTTACACCGCAGATCGCTAGCTCGGAGTTTCGCGATCGAATCTTCCACTCGATCGTTGATCTTGTGTGTCTGTGCATGTTCCTTTCGGTGTCGCCTCAAATTCGCGAAGCGAACGTCTCCATCCGCAGTGGACGCGAGACGAAAAGTTCAACGGCACTGAGTGCGTTCTATCAGCAACAGTCGATCATACAGGATCAGGCACTCGCCTGGATGAAGGACGTCGTGCCGAGGGTTTACAAACCGGTTGCTGCAAGCGATTATAAGGCGGCACTGCACAAGCTGCTGCTATTAGATTCCCCCGAGGCGTACGCCAAAGGAGACCAGTGGCCACCGGAACCGGAGCGTGCACCGCTTCTTCGAATGGTGTCGGAGATTCCGCTGCAGGAGAGTCTAATGCTATGCATACTGTTGATTGGCATCGAGAAGGAGATTCCCTTCTCCATCCAGGACACGATGGAGATTACGGAACAACTGGTTCGAAGGGCCGGATCCTTGCGGCACATGGACTACCCGCCGCTGGAAATCACAGACCTAAAGATCATCGAGCTGCTTTTCAAGATGTCCGAGTACCATCATCCGGATAATATCGTGCTACCGGCGAACTATGAACCCCCCAATCTGGCCATCTCATCATTGTACTGGAAAACGTGGATCATTCTGCTGCTCATCTCGGCCCACAATCCCTCGTCGTTCGGATCGTTCTGCTGGGAACAGTATCCAATGTTGCGGTTGCTGATGGAGATGTGCATCACGAACCAGATTGGGCCACCGAAACCGTGCGAAGAGGAACTCTCGGTGGCAGCACTCGAGAAAGCGCAAATACTGGAGTTCGAGAACCACCTAGCCTCGAACCCAATCACGGAACAGAACAGTTTGCTGCTGTCCCAGCTAATACTGATGGATCCACGTGGTGTGGCACGTCGGCCTCCGAATCCGGTGTTGGATCAAATACAGCAGCTAAACGTTAGCCACCGGTTGGGCCATCTGTTGTGTCGCAGCCGAAAACCGGATCTGTTGCTCGAGATCATACAGCGTCAGGGAACGTCCCAATCGATGCCGTGGTTAGCGGATTTGGTGCAAAACTCCGAGGGCGACTTCAATCACCTGCCAGTGCAGTGTTTGTGTGAGTTTTTGCTCGCCAATTCCGGTTCGGCCATTGTGGAGGCGAGCCGAGAAGCGGAACTGTTGCTGTACCTGCAGCGTGTACTACAGGACGAGACGGGTGAACATCAGATGATGATCGGTGAAGTGCTGGAATATTTCCTTCGCCGGTTGTCTTCATTCTCAAGTGCGTCCCGACAAGCGGCTATTCGGGGGCTGAAGCTACTGTTGAAAGTGTTCCAGGAAGAGCACGACCCAGGTGCAACCGTACCGATCGAGGCTAACAATGGGGATTGGCTGCTACGTTATCTACCCATGATACCACACTTCCCGTACGTGAGACCGAGCGTGATCGTACAGCTGCGGGCTGCCTGTCAGGTGGAGAACATCCCCGAGCTGGTGATGGTGTACATCCAGTTCGTGGCGGCCCATAGCGCGATGGATGGTGAGGAAGCAATGCTGGAACACGTGATGGACATGTCGCATCTGATCGTCGAGCGTACGACTGTGTTTGCGAACATTATACCAACGCTGGCCGACCCTAGTGAACAGCGCATCCAGACGCTTAACTGCTTGTTCGTCATGTTCAACAACTTCCTGATCAAGCTACGGGATGCGAAGGTCATTCCGCATGCGTTCACCGAGTATCCGGATCTGTTGCTGGTGCAGTTTGCCGATGAAAGCCAGTGCCACATACATCTGAACATCATCCAAGCGTTTGTGATACTGCTGACGCACTCATCGTTCATTTCGGTAGCGGGACAAATATTGGACTACTGGTTCCCGGAGGGTTCGCCACCACCGCAAGCATTCACCGTGGATGGGTCCGAGCCGGTTTGCATCCTGCCCGACTGGCTCAAGCTGAAGATGATCCGCAGTACGGTCGAGCGGTTGGTGGATGCCGCCCTGCAAGGTTTAACACCCGACCAAATTGTGCTGTTCGTGCAGAACTTCGGTACACCGGTGAGCTCGATGTCGAAGCTGTTGGCCCTGCTCGATCGTGCCGTGATCGTGCAGTACGAAGCGGTTAATGCCGCCATTCTGAACAAGAGCTATCTGGCGCAGTTGATCGAGATTCAGCAGGCTCGCGGTGCAAAGAACGGACACATTTCGGTGGAAGCGCTGGAATTGCTCCCGCAGCAGATGGCCGCCGCAGAGCAAAAGATGGTAATCGACGAAGAGAAGGAAGCGAAACCGCTGCTATCGGCGGTGACATCGGTTGAAGGGAGCGTTATGGAGTCGTATCGCATCGAGCTGCTGCCGTCGAGTTCGGGCGCCGATCTGCGCCGGTCTGTGTCTTCCGATGCAAGACCTGTCTCCGGTTCGAAGACGAAAGAGATCGAGGAAGCAGTGGAGCTGGTGCTCACCTGTCCCCTGAAGCTAAACCGTACCGCCATGGGCAAGTACCGGAAGCTTATACAGCGACTAATGAACTCCTCGTCCAAATCGCAGGAGTACGCCGCAAACAAATCGATCGCGTATCTCGGTCGTTTGCTAAAGAGCCCGCAGGGTCAGAGTTTGATAAAGGGGTTGATGCAAAACTCGCAGGTCATATGTTTCTTCCGCGCGCTGCTTGAAACACCCATCGAAAAGTTTGAAAATCTCAACTACATGTTGCACGTGCTGGATGAGATTATACGTTGCGTAAATCCGACCTCGAATACGGTGCTGTTGGAGGTGTTGGTCAGCAAGCGGACGCAGATGATACGGTACGCCCAGAAGGAAGCGGCGGGTGGTATTACAAACGGAGCGAACTCCAAGCAGGACGGCCCGACGGTTGATGGTTCTGCGACGTTCGGCGGTGAATTGCTGCAGGTGCTCTCGACCACCCGAACTGCCGATGTGGAAAGTAAAGGCATGCAACAGTTGTGGCGTACAAGCCGGGAGACACTGATCAGCGTCGCTGCTACCATGCTTAAGGGAGATGGCAACAGGGCGGATGCGATGGAAGTGAAAGGTGAGCTGGAGGGTAACAAATGTGGCCTTTTGGTTGATTGGGTGGCAGATGCAGATTCGGAACTGATACGGATTAATAAGGAGCAACAGATGGAACTGCTGTTTAGTAGAAGCTTATCGAATTCCCGCCCATATCTGCTGTCGCTAATGTCGCATCAAGCCAGCTGGGCCACCCTGTACCAGACGGTGGACTTATTGATGGGTTCGTTCAATCCCTCGTACGATCCCTCCTCGGTGTTAGATTTCATCGATACACTAACACGCAATCCACGTCTCTGGCAGGGACGAGACAAAGCCGTCCCGAAGCACGAACAGATCGAGTACATCGTTACACTGAACGAGGCACAGTTCTGTACTTTTATCGATTACATACTGGCAGAGGAAAAATGTGCGGAAACTGGTAAAGGACCAATCCGTCGTTTGAGTCAGCGGGTGAAGCTGCTGCTGCAATGTTTGCCGGGTAAATTTTCCATGCTTCCCGGCATGGTGACGTACGTCGTGCAGCAAGGAAACGATCGACAGGATCGTTCGAGCGGCACCGAAGCAAATATCGATTCCGCCGCTAGAAAGTTTCTGCAACAACTTTACCTAAATTTACCTCCCATGAAGTTTGTCCTGCCGAACGTGTATACGGATCTGTATCAGGCAGATATGCGCAACGAGCCCGGTGGATGTGTGGCGGACAAGTTCACGTACTACATCATCACGACGATCGCGTGTTTGAACAATCCACGCGACTTCCAAACGATGTCAGCCGAAATGGAACTGATCGTGCGGAAGCTAGCCGCATCGCATCCGACGCTATTGCTGAGACAATTGTCCGTGTTGTCCGCGCTGTTGCAAGGGCGTGCGCACATGGATTTGCACGTACTACGTTCGGAGTATCACTTTCATCTGTTCCATCAGGTGATGGGCATTCTGGAGTTGTTGGCACCGCTCGTCTACCGGGATTGCTACCGGGCAGGGTTACAGAACGGGCTGGATTGTTTCTTCCAGCTGCTGAAACATCACGGTACATTTAAGGAGAGCTACACACTAATCTACCGCTTCGTGGAGTTTCTGCAAGCATACATCGGGGCCAATCCGGCCACGGCGATCGCGTTCGTCGAGCAGTATGGGGATGTGTTGATCGATCTTGCCCATCAACACTTTGATCTGCACGCACTGCAGCAACTGGTGCAAGGTCTATCAATGTTACGGCACACGGGATCATCCGCTCGGAAGCATACGGCTGGAATTCTTGCTGATTTGGATCAGCTCGCTGCAACTGCAGCATCGTACGATGGGAAGAACGATCGTGATTTGATCGAACGGGGCGTCGCCGGTAAATTGGACAATTCCGGCAGTGCTGCAGTGGGATTGATGCTAGCTCCAGCCATTAAGAACGACATTCTACCGAACCATTGGACTGAGCTGGTCGCCGTGCTACGCTCAAGGGACATCGATGAAGTTTCCATCCCGCTGATGGAGTTGGACGCACTGTCCGTGAAACGGCCCGCACTACTCGAAGACATATTTGACGATGTGATCCGGTTCGTACAGCATCCTTCGCCTACCATCCGACAAATGGCGCACAATCTGGTGACACGTTGGCTGAAGCAGAGCCCGGGCAGTGTCGGCACGAACGGGACAGCACTGACGGCGTTCGTGCAGTGTCTGAACCACGAGGACGTTGCCGTGGTACACAGTGCGCTGGACAAGACGACCGAGTACACGCTCTGTCTGCAGGAGCACACACCCCAAATTTTGAAGGCGGTCTTCGAGCTAGGCATCGGTAGCCGGATCAACACGTACAATGCGTTGCGCCGGTGTGTTCAGGCACTGAAGAAGCAGCATGCCTGTTAAACTTGGATGGGAACGTTAGTTTAAACGATAGTGACATATTATATAGTAAGAAACTGGAAAGTGTACAATAATTAATTCTTACTGTGAACAAAATAACGCCACAAGAATCATCCTTCCACGTGTTGGTTAGAAGATGATGAGAAAAGCGGAATTTTGCTGCAGGAAATAGTAAATTCTCCTACTTCTATGGCATTACAACCTCGAGAGGGTTTTGGCCTGCCATTTCTGGCTTCCGTGAGTTGAATTTGAGTAAATGAGACCGGCTCCGCTATCTCTTCGGCCACCGAGCCGCTCCAAAACCGTAAGTACTTGCATGTTAAATTCGAAATACTACAAACACCCACGATTCTTAAGTATATTTGTATAATTTATTCGCCATTTTCACGCTGTGTTGTACGAAAATCCAAAACTAAAGCCTATTATAGACAAAGGGAAAAGATTAAATTTTGGTTAAACATAAGATCAGTTTGACTGTGGGGATGATTAGCCTAAATAATTATTGCTGCAATACACATAGTGGAGCAGGTTTTTCTGGGAGGGTTTTTTTTTGTTCTGACCAAACCATTCGGTATCCCAAACTCCGGGATACAGTGAAGGGAATTTTTTTTCATTTATACCACAGTTTTGATACGATTGAATGCACAGTCTCTCTCTCTGTTGATGAGATTTAAGATATAAAGGGTAATTTCCGGCGTCGGCCTGAGAATGGCGACACTTTTTGCTTGTTTTTTTCGCTTTGTTCTGTTGCAATCAAAATTATGTTGCTAATTGGCTTATTTGAGTATTGCAAACAAATACTTCTATTGGTGGCCAGTAGCAAGCAAAGGGGTTTTTATCCGCTCTACGCTTTTCGATGACGATTCGGATTAATATTAATATTGTCCGTGCTGATTCCTTTCACATCGATACCCAACTCATCGTCAGGCGTACTAAGCCAATCGCTCCCGTTGCTCTCCGAACGCTGCATTAACCGCTGAGAGGAACTCGATTCACTGTTGCTGTTGTTCGACGAACGTTGCTTACCGGCCTGCGTCTTGGTGCCGCGTGACGTCGTCGGATCGGCATCGGTTTTGAGCGATATTAAATTCTCGTAGCTTGGAGTTTTGCTAAGCGTTAGGTTAAGTGCTTTCGTTGATGGGAATTGGTTGAAAATGTTCATCTCTTTCGGTGGCGCACCTTCATTCGGTGTTTCTACCAGCTTTTCCACCTTGGGTCTAACGATACTGATGCCACTGTCCAGTGCACCGTACTTTGGGTTCCCGATTGTACCACTGCCGGAGGGTTTTGATTGCCCACCGGGGTATAGTTGGGAGACACCGGTTCCTGTACCGGTCGCACTGTAGTACAGTCCGCTCTGGTAGCATTGACTCGCGAGCAGATTGGAACCGGCCACCTGTGGCACCAGGAATTCACGCTCCGATCCGCTTATGTTCATATCACAGGTTCTACTACTTCCCGGGGCCAGATCATATACGGCACGGCCCCGGAACCGTCGGCTTAGCGAGCTGCCCACCTCCCCTAGATGTTCCGACACATCTTGCCGCACATCCGATAGATCGAGCATGGTCAAAAAACCATAGTACCAGGGTTGGGATGCACCTGCACTTGCACCACCACCACCACCAGCACCTCCCGCACTGCTCCCATTGATGCTACCCCTAGCGATCAAACCAACTGGAATGTTTATCACGTACGGATGATGCGAAAAGCTGTAATGGTGTGCCAACGCGGCCAAAAACATTTCGATGCAGATGAGAAAATTTTGCAACTTGGTCGACAATTCAAGCTGCGATTCAAACTCTGCCGTGTTGCTGTCGAAAATGTCCTTTATGATGCCGTAATACACTAGGAAGTAGATGATCACACTTTGACTGTTGGAAAGAGAAGAGTTGAAAGGAATGATATAAAATACTTCTTTGCTTGAAGCTACTTGGACAAAGCCCCAGTACTTACAAGAATGAAAAGAAAATGACTGCTTTTATGCAGAAAAATTTTGGCAATGGTTTCATAGCGCGCAGTTCATTGCGTGTGGCACGATAGAACAGCGCCAGGCAGTACATTGCGATCGATTGGGAGCAGTTGTTGATGAACACCAGGTACGGGAATGCCACGGATGCTTGAAACTGACCCTCGCCGTAAACATGATTAAGCTGGCAAATGCTGCATGCGAAAGAAAGAGCGTAATAGAGTATCGAGCAATGTAGAGCGAGTGAATTCATGCCCTACCATGCAATGATTGTGGTCAGCGGCCTTACGACCGTGTACTGCAGTATACCGTGCTTGCAGTTATGCACAAACTCCCGGCCCATTTGCCACGTCGAAAGACAGCAGCAGGGAATGAAGTGATGCGTTTGTGTATTGAACTCTAGAGCCCGCTCTAGGTCCATCTCCAGGTTGAGATAGTTTAGTAGATACTTCATGAAGTTGTAAATGACGTACGCTTCGTAACATTCGCGTATACTGTCCATGTAGATCGATTTGCTAGGGTAGACCAAGCAGAGAAGCTAAAAAGAAAGCACGACAAAAGAAAATCATTAATAAGAGACAGTTTACTTAACGTTCCCCAATACACATACCGCATTTAGCGCGTAGATCGGCACCATCCACAGGATTCTGAAACGATAAGACAACATTACGTTATGAGAAAAAAAAACATTACAAATTTCTGATAAGCGCACTAGACATGCTGTGAAGATTTGTGCTACATTATCGAAGGTCAAGAAAAGTTCCGTATTTTAAACCGTTGTTGAACATGATAACGAGAACCGGTGAGAGGAAGCGATGAATCATTTACCATCGCCTATTGAACGGGATGCGCGATCAAGGAGTACGGATGTTAAAAAACGTGTTTTCAGACGCGTTTTATTGTGTTGAAGTACTTATCAAAAATTCATTACCTATGTGTAATAAATCAGGCAATTATATAGCTTTCAATTATCCTTCCATACACTTGAGGCTTGAGCATGTGCCTTTCGTTTTAAAGGTTTTTAGCAAATCGCGTCCGTTTCAAAATTCTCATGTTATTTTTCACGGTTCAGCGGAACCATTCAGGCTTGATGAAAGAATGCCCCTGGTAACTACGCAGGCAGACACGGCGACCTGGTTTTATTGCAACCAGCGAGTGTGAGTTTACATTGTTTTAGCTTCTAATCGCAAGGCGTTCGCTCTGCTCTATGGCCACTTTGAATGGGTAGAAAGAAGACGTAAACATGAATGACTCATGGCATTTAATCGTGTTTGGGCAGCAGGATCTGTGTTTGATAACGACGCAGAGAAAGCTGCCAAGGTTTTCCGCAATTTGATTAGGCTTTACAATTTTGGGATTTTTTTTTCGTATCTGTGTGATAAGTTGGTTGAGAAGAATGTTTTACCTGATGATATGCCGCTGCAGCTGGGGCTGCGTGTAGTGTATTGTGTGCTGTGCGATCTGCCATATCGAGATCGGTATGGCGCACAGTACAAACAGGCCCCCGATCAGTATGAGTTGTCCCTTGCGCGTGAAACCATCCTTTACCGAATCGGCGATCAGCAGCGGGACGACAATAATGACGAACAGTACGTACAGCACGACCAGCAGTGGCCGTAACCACATACGCCAATGAATGCACATTCTTCTGCTCCCGTGCTGGCGTACTCCTTCCCTGGCATGCACTGCAGAGGTTTCTTTCTTTCTATTTGCACACCAAACGACAACTAAGCCGTACACAGCATTTTACGAACACAATTCTATCGGCCGCTTGTTTGATTAGTAAAGTATTTTATCCTTTGCAGAAAGACAGATCACCATCGAACGGAGAAATTTAATTCTACGGCACGCACTCGGTCATTTTCACCTAGTTTCACTTGCGAGGGGACGGGTTTTCCCTACGCACCAACAACACATAGCCTTCGCGCGTGTCGAATTACATGTACGCGAATGTGATATAATTCGATTAGCTCACATAGCCGTCTCTCGCTAGAGCGTAGATAACAAACAGCTGCGTGCACAGTGCAGATTTTGTCGTGATGTTATTGTTTACAAAATAATGCAACTTTTTCACTGCGACGTCGAATGAAATGAGAATTCGTAGAAATTCATACCCCCACCCACAGTGCATTTGACAGCTGCCAACGCAGAGAGCTGTCAAAACGGCTTCGCTCGCACTGTTTGGTAAACAAAACACAGCGCAGTTCGTTTCCGGGCAACATCCAGCAAGCATTTCATCAACTTTTGGAGCACAACCGCATTTTTGGGAATTTTTGCATTTAAATTATTTCACCCACCGTACAAAATGCTGATCCGCAACGTTGAGGTTGAAAAGCGGGCCTGCATGCACGTAAACTGGTACGATCTGTTCCGGAAAGACACCATCAAATCGTTCACCGTTACCGTGCCGGAAGATGTGTTGGCGTATCTGCGGCAAGATATGCTTATCCTGCCAAAGGAGTGCACCAACTTTACCGACGTGAGGACGGGTGAAGGATTTCAAACAACCCATTACAATGCGTTCGACGATCAGTTCGGTGAGAGCGATAGCGATGGGGAAGATACCGAGGACGAACAGCCCGAATTTACGGCATTTTCGCAAACACTAACCGATGCGATTGAGAGTCTTGGAGGAACGGCTTTTTTGAAAACCGATTGGCACTGCCCCAAGGATGCACAATGGATCACGCTTGGTCAGTCGCTGTGTGTGCGCGACATTACCGACGTTTATCAGCTGCTGAAAGCGTCCAGCTTTTGCAAGGAAGACTTCCGGGAGCGTTCCACCGTGAACGACAGCGGGTATCACATTGTGCTGAAGAAGTGGAGAGACATCCATCCTGGGTCGGAGTTCCGGTGCTTCGTACGTAATCGATCGCTGGTGGCGATTTCGCCACGCCATTGGCCATCATACCATGAGCATATCGCGCGCGAACGAACCGACATTGTGACCGATATCGTGTCGCTGTTCAAAGAGAAGATAAAGGACACTTTTCCGTTGAATGATTGTAAGTGTTGGTGGGAGTTTCATTTCGTACCACAGGTAATAGCTCTTGGTTCTTTTCCGCAGATGTGTTCGACGTTTACCGTCCAGCCAAGGATAAGGTTATCATCATGGACTTTTCGCTATACGGCAAGGGACATTCCGATAGCTTGGCGTTCGATTACGATCAACTGGACGCGGATGTGCTGGTAGCAACGATCGAGGAGGAGGACGATCCGGAATTCCGTTACCTGCCGAATGATTGTGGCATACAGCCGATTAAGCGCAACGTATATGGATTTCCACAGGATTTCAGAAACTTCTTTCAAGGTGCCGCTTCGTCGGACACTAACAGCGGAGGAGAATGCAGTGCAGAGGGCGACAGCAACAATTTGGTCAACCGATTGATTGAGCAGTGCAATCTGCAACGTCTGCACGACAATGAAGAGGAACAATCTTAATGCCAAGGAACCATTTTCCAACGTCTATACGCTTGAGCGATACTAGACCATAAAATCAACATGTATGTGAACAGTCCTTTCTGTAATTATAAGCCTTAAGGTTAGTATAATTCAATCTCGAGTATTTACATTTAGTTCACGCTCTAGTTCTATCCGCAACAGGGGTTTTTTCCACATGTCTCGTTCGCTTCTCTCTCCTTCGCTGTCGGTGTGTCATTCGTCAGCACACGTCCATTTCGTAAAGTTCGTTCATAATTGCCACTCGGAACGTAGATGTAGGCCACAGTTGTTTTAACGTTTGCCGCTAAAAGAGATCCATATCATCGCACGTAATATCGAGACAGTCCTCTTGGTAGCTGGCCAAACTGCGCATGGGTGTCGGTCCGTCCGGCAACAGCCGGCACGTGTCCTCTGGACAGGCATCCGAATCTTTGTCCGCATCGTTCGTGTGCAGCAGTGCTTTGTCCGGACTGGTAGTTACGTTCACGTGGATGTTGCGTGCCTCAAAGTCGGAACTACCCTCGAAATTTTCTTCTCCCACCGGCGATGGCGGTGGATTTGAAACTGTTGAATTGGGAAGAAATGAAGAAAATAGGTGTCGTTTTATGTACGGAGAATGCTAGACGGAGCTGCTTAGCTACACTTCACTCACGAGTGCTGTGCGTTTCCGCTTTCAGATGTGCCATCATCGGTATCGACGGTTGTTCGGCATCGTTGGCTGCTTGCCGGTTAAGCGTTTTCTTCAGCTCTTCGACCTTCTTGTCTCGGTTTAAATTTTTTGTTAGCTTCCATTCCTTCTGTTTCGCCTTTTTGTCCTCCTGGAAGATGGTCTTTTTAATCTCCTGATCCACTTCCTCGCAATGCTTCAGAAGGAATAGGAACACTCCGCCCGGTGTGCGTCGCCGCCAGCCTTTCTGCGTGGGGAGAATATGGAAATCATTGTTACGCGGACGTTTAATCGTTTGTGGGATGTTTAATTTACCACAACTAGCATTCCTCCATCTGCTTCGATTTTCTGTGTTTCTTTGAAGAGCTTCATAGGTATCTCCTTACCGAGTGCTTCAACCACACGCACTGAAATAAAGAAAAAGCTCGTTCCATTACATTTTTTTACGTTGGAATTGGGCATCAATCGGATCCTTACCCATTAGATCGGTGTGAGTTTCGCACAGCTTCCCAGCCAACTCTATGCCGAACGCTTCATTGGAACAGTTTTCCTCCACTTTCAGATCCGGTATGTGCCTGCAATCGAATCTAGGGCATAATTTACGTTCATATTGTAAGGCCTTAACATTAATTCCCTCCACCAGCAGTGCTCATATCCTCGGTGCAACGAAAGCATAAAACATACCTTGGAGCATTGTGTGCACAGTCATCGCTGTTGCTGTCGGTGCTGTTATTCCGTTTGCCAATTCGATCCTTAACGCTGCCCCGCCGTTCCCTGTTTTCCGTCTCCGGGTAGGAGCTGTGCGACGTTCGCATACGCTTTCCGCCACCGGCATATCCGTCCGAATCGTCCGAGTTGGACTGACGGCGTTTTAGCCGTTCGAATGCGTTGCCACTCTGCAATCGCGACCTAAGCTTATAATCGTACGATTCTACGTCCCGGTTGCGCATTCCGTTAGCGGTCACATCGCAACCCCGCATCGTTTCCATCAGTGTGTCCTCCTGTAGGCTCTCCGTCCATATGTTGTATTTGTTTGGTCGACCAGCACCAGCAGCATTAGTAGCACGAGACGTTGTGTTTGGTTTGCCAGGAAGGACGCCCTGCGGATGAGGTTCGGGCATTCGCTGATGTCCTGTCCGAGATGGTTGCCCGAACATTGGTGTGGGATAGGTGCCACGTCCGAATCTTGAACCGCCACCAATTCCATCCGAGCTTCCGTCTGAATCACTCTTATCCTGGTGCAGTTCATCGTCGTCAGGTTCATCTGAGACGATGTCCATTTGTCTCGGCCGACTCACGGAGACCGACGCAAACTCGCTCTTGGCCTGCTCCGGACGGGCGAGCGGAGTGTACCCATCGCTATCACTATCGGATAGCTAAAGCAGAGAACGATCAGTAGAAACGGGAAAACGTTAAAGTATGGTTAAGGAATAGGGATACAGGGAGAACATTATTCATTACTTCTCCTTCTTCCAGGTTGTCTTTCGGACTCGCCGGATTTAGCGTCTCATGTTCCATCATTTGTGCGCCCGTCGTAAAAAGCTGTTGCCACGGCACGTGTACAATTGGGTGGGATTTAGCAGGCTGCAGACGGCCTAGAAATACGCCATAAGTGCGTAATTGGAGCTTAAATTCGCGATCACTCTTTCAGAAAAAAGTATCACCGAAATAATCAAACTGTCGCGGGTTTGGCGCTTGCTTGACGTTTCTGTGACAGCGCTGGTTGTATGCAGATTTGCTTGAAAGGAGCATCAATACGCGTAACATTCTTGCGGTGAAAAGTTTCATAATTGGTAAAATGGATCGTGTTTATTTGAATGCTTCGTTGAATGTGGATGGAAATGGGACACCCGTTCGTAGGGTAGCGATCGTGATAAGGTAATAAAAAAAATCAACAATTAAGTTTTTACATAAACTTAGTTAGAAAGAATCTGCAAATTTAACGATGTTTTGTTCAACATCCACGATAAAGCAATAATCTCTCCAAATGATTGGGACATCATTAAGGCATGTTTAAGAAATCATTTAATCTGTTTACCCAGCTAATCTTGTGTGCCTAACCAACCCATCAGCAATGGAAGTAATAATGCATCTTTTCTAATGGTGACACCATTCCGATGCTGTGTACCCGGGTGTACAAACAAATCACTACGAAATCAAAGAGGTGGGTTTGCAAATAGTTTGCACGGCATATCGTTGTTTGCTTGGGCAGTACATCGAGCTATGGTAAATGTTTGCATGCTGCGATCGTAAACGAAACGGTTATATGATCCCTTCCATTCCTGCGCACGAAAGATCGAATGGACACGACGATCATCATTCGATATCTCACTTGGAGGGATTTCCCCGTCCATTGATTGAGGTGTCGTCGATAAGCAGATCACATCGCATATTGCACAAAGGATAGCGCACATTACTTGGAATCGGTAGTAGAATTATAGACCAAAAAAAAAAGCACGACCCATTCAAGCGCAGTATCAATTAGTAAATATAATTACCACTTTACTCATGTTGATCACGTTTCTAAGAAGCTGGGTTGGGACGGAACGGTGGCCACTTAGTTGTTGTTTGTGCGGAATACTTAATTATTGCATTATTTTTTTTTTGTTTCAGTTTTTGCGATAAACGGTTCAGGTACAAAGGGTACTACCGTTAGCTGACGTCTGTTGGGCCAGCTTCCGGTTAATACAAACTTGACCCGACGATCAACCTGTCGGGATTTGCTCTCGATCTCGTCTCTCTTGTAAACAAACCGTCGGTTAAGTTTCTTCAATGGATAATAGCGAATATACGCTCCGAGCCTAATCGAGCCGTAGTGCAGTTATTGGCGTGCGAGGCTCACGTTTCACACGCTCTCTAGGCAGGAGAGAACACGCGTAATAACCTTCGTTTCGGATGCATTAATTAGATTCCACGCCTTCGAAACGGTGTTGATCGATGGGGTGCGGGTGGCGATCGTACGTCTCTAGCCGAACCAAATAGCCCATCACAACTAATTGCCCGTGTGTGCCTGTGTGCGATTAAGTATCATGCGTACTTTTCATGGAACGCTGCGCACGGAAATGATAAGAACACGACGCAGGGTGTTTGGTTTAGAAAGTATCGATCATTGGATTTATTGTTCAACTTATATCCTGTTTATGTTGCTGTAGGATTTCCGCAAAATTTTTCTACCAAATAGACGTACAGTAAACATCGTAAAACATAACACGTAACAATATCAATCGAAAACAAAATAAAATGGCCATCATTATAGCAGTGAGTCTACAGACGACGATATCACAAACGGATCAATAAAGCATGGAACTTTCACGCTTAACTCCTAACGGAGTGAGTATACGGTGGAAGTGGGGATGGATTGAGTTTGGGCACTTCCATCCGCTTTCTTGCTCCACTGACGATGTCCTTGTGGTGAAGCGAAAAAGCGCTCCAGTACTCAGCAAGACTCATGGACAGGATGTGGTAAATCGGATTCCGTCCGATACGGAAAGGACACGAACGTTGTAACGGCGGATAGGAAGCTTCTAGGAAACATTGGCATTAAATGTTTTGAGGTGGTTGTTTGTTTTTTTGGCTGGGCATATGCGCCCTTAGTTCCACTTCCGGATCACTGGTACGATCGTCACGAGTCACTGTTTCGCCTATTCCAGCGCGATACCCTCCTTCTTGGCCTGCTCGCGATACTTCTCGAGGTACTTGTTCTCCGGGTCGAACTTCTTCTGCAGCGTGTCCCACTGGGCCTTGCGGTTCTTGATGAGGTAGTTGATCACCTGGATGGCACCGTCGCGCTGCTTCGGACTACACTTGGCACAGTCGGTCTGGAGGGCGTCCGGCAGGATGCGCTTCAGCTCGTTACCGTCCGGAGTGCAGCGGCCCTCATCGAGCAAACACTTGAAGTAGTTGTTGAACAGCCGGTCCGATTTGAGAATTTCGTCCACATCGATGTTATCGTACTTGGTGGTGTACTTCTGTGCGGCCACCACACCGACCAGGGCAAGGGCAACGACGACGTACAGTTTCATGGTTGAGCGTTGGATGTGTTCTGCCAGTGGAGAGAAAATTGGAAAATCGCTAGAATCGAACAGACTACCGACTGGTTCGGAGGCACTGAAACACTTGTAGCTGGATTGTTATCGATAACGTTTCACACGCGATACGGCGAAACACAACTTTGTTCGTTGTTCGAAGAAGAAAAAAACGTTATCTTGCTACGATCACTATAGTGTTAAGATCTCGTACGCTACTAAGAACTTTTCAGTTGGACGCTTGATCACTTCTCATGCGAATACTAACCTGGCGCGTTAGAACCGTTGAAAAGAGTGTGTAGATTCGCAATAGTGTACTGCAAAACTGTGCTCTATCTATCGGCCCGACAAGCCTTTTATATATTTTACACCACAACCACATGTACTGGGTTGCCTAGACTAGTAGCTCTTGGGGGAGGTTAGCCGTGACGAATGCGTCACCGATCACCGGGAGAGGTTAACTCTCGTGTCGGTCTCGGAAAGCCGGCTATAGGTACCACTCGACCGGTATGACGACGTATGACGTTAACCCGCATTGCGACGAGAACTGCATCGAACGACTCGGGAGGTGAGGCAAACGAGAAATAGATCGAGCGGGGGATGCATGTGTGCATGATCGTGAACTTTCAGTGGCCCCCCTCCGGTATCTACACCAGACGGGGCTTTCTGGTAATTGTTTCTCCCTCACCTGGCTGCTGAAGTGGAGGGGTGGAGATGTTCATTTTCGCACCTTTTTTTTCTCCATCAGAGACGAACAGTAAACCTCCTTCGTCATCTTTCTTAGAGTTGGACTGCAAATTTCGGACCTGTTCGTTTCCTTCCCTTGCAATATATCCGCTCGTGTTGCCCACGGAGTGCATTTTTCCTTTGCATTCGTAGCGTTTGCTTATAATTGTTATTATCGATACCAAGCCGGTGAAGCTTTTAGCTGTCCGCTAGACTCAAGAACCGTGGGAGTGGAAATGGTGGAGAGCTGGAGTACCAGGTGAGCCGGGGTTAATTTTTTTCTTCTGGCGGAAGTGGCACGATGCGGTGCACGCGCATCTGAGGCGAGAGTCGCGGTCCAAGGGGTCGGGCAAATTTACGCTGGAAGGTTGTAGGTTGTAGCTTCTGTTGGCGGGTGGTAGGTGAAACTATTTTTTCAGCTCTGTACTGCTGATGAACCGCAGCACCAACCGCAATGGAACACGCGTTCGGACAATAGAGACTCTCCCCCCCTGGCCGTTGGCGGTGGGGTGTAGCCGAAAACTTCGAGTGCTGCATCGGTACTGTTCGGGGGTATCCTTGATCGCTAGAATTGTTTAGATTTAGAGGTATAAAAAGCGATCGCGGTTCTGCAGTTCGGTACAGTCGGTGCTTCAATCGCAGTTCGAGTGCTTCTTCTCTTGCAAACAACAGTCACATTCGTGTCGGTTAGTTAATAGCATGTGCTTACACCTTTTGGTGCAGATAATTTTTAAAAAGTGTTTTACTAATTCCATTCCCTTTTGATTGTTTTGCATTGTGTTCGTTTATTTTTTTCAATCGGTGGTGTCTTTAGTCACACAAACAACCATTGCCATCATGAAACTGTTCGTCGCCATCGCTTTTGCCCTGTTGGCCATCGTTGCCGCCCAGGAACAGTACACCACCAAGTATGACGGTATCGATCTGGACGAGATCCTCAAGTCGGACCGTCTGTTCAACAACTACTTCAAGTGCCTGATGGATGAGGGCCGCTGCACTCCGGACGGTAACGAGCTGAAGAAGATCCTGCCGGAAGCGCTCCAGACGAACTGTGAAAAGTGTAGCGAGAAGCAGCGCAGCGGTGCCATCAAGGTGATCAACTACGTGATCGAGAACCGCAAGGAGCAGTGGGATGCTCTGCAGAAGAAGTACGATCCGGAGAACCTGTACATCGAGAAGTACCGCGAGGAGGCCCAAAAGGAGGGCATCAAGCTGGAATAAGCCGTGCGCACAGCTAGTGCGGGCGAGCGACCGCCCCGTCGCTCTGTGATATTGTTTGTTGATGTTATCTCAAAAATAAATGTGATAAACCTTTGGACCAAAACTGAAAATGATGTGTTGGATTTCAATAGAAAAAAATCTTATCTTTTCGTTACATGATACTGAAAAAAGAATCATTCCCGGATTTCCCAATTCAATAATTTTTAAAAATTCACGCGCCAAACGGGTTTGTTGTTTGACATTGAAATGTTGCAGCGAGGTTTACATCATCGAAGTCCAATACTCCAGAGTTGTATTCCCGAACGCTCCCGAAGTTCGATTTATTTCCGGAAAATACCGAACTTTGACAGCAATAAAATTGATCTCTTTCATCCTGTACAAAACAAAACATTGCAGTAGGAGGATGTGATTGTTGCTTTCCCGTTTGGTAGGAAGAAATTCTATGTAAAATTGTGCGTTAGTTTGTCGTATGTTTTTAAGCCAAAATCTAAGTCAATAGGGTTCGTAAATATGGCTATGGAGCTAAGTATTTTGACGCTGAATATTTGGTAAGTGCAGTTGGCAATAACCAACAAAATCAATCTTCCTTTCTATTGAATGGTATTGTCCCGATTAGGGGTATTCCGTACGTGTCCAAGGATCGGGAGGTTCGCGTGAAGGCTATCGGAGATGTGCTGGCCAGCGGTAACTATGATATCGTGTCACTGCAGGAAGTGTGGTCAGACAGTGACTATCAGCATTTGAGGCAGCGGGTGGAAAATGTGCTTCCGTTTTGCCACTATTTCTACAGGTAGGTAAGCAAACCACCGATGGTCATGGCTGCGGAGGTAGTGGGAAAGGTGCAAATGAATCATCTCGCTCTCTCCCTTTCCAGTGGCGTCGTCGGTTCAGGGTTAGCGATTCTCTCGCGCTATCCGATTGTATCGGCTTTCTTCCATGCCTGGTCCGTGAACGGCTACATCCACCGCATACAGCACGGTGACTGGTTCGGTGGGAAAGGGGTCGGTATGGCCAAGATCGCCGTAAACGATCAGCTGGTGCATGTGTACGTCGCTCATGTAAGTGTGCGGGGTAAAAAACGGGGATGGCATCTACGCTACGGTTGCTGCATTAATCATGAACTCAGAGTGCAAGCCAACAAAGATCAGAATCGTAAAATGATTGCTCCTGCTTAGAGATTCAATCTAGTCATGCTGTGACGTGCTTTGTAACATTAAGACATCGTTTGCGAACCATTTTGTTATATTCTATCGTGCTGATGGGGTTAATGGTGATATTATTTTTTACTCCGGCACGGTGGTGATTAGGCGCCACCGTCGCTCTTGAATGATAGTTAAACTTCCTACTTCCTGTACCGACAGCATGATCGATCGGGGACGCATGGCTGTTAATTTCCATAATATGTTAATGCGCGCGTTAGGCGACACCGCAGCTTCCAGTGGCAAGTGAACATTAAATTAAAAATTATTTCATTCGTCTTTCACGCTGCGAACAGCTTCATGCGGAGTACAACCGACAATGTGACGACTACATGGCCCATCGTGTAATACAAGCGCACGATACGGCACAGTTTATTGAGAGCACACGCGGACAGTCGGTGCTGCAGGTGCTGGCCGGCGATCTCAATACAGAACCGGGTGATCTCGCTTATCGGGTGCTGGTTACAAGCTCCAAGCTGAAGGATTCGTACGATCGTAAATCGATCGGTAGCGCCGTTGGTACGAATGAATGTCACACGAACAGCTACACCGATCCGACGGCAGCCAAGCAGCAACCCAATGGGAAACGGATCGACTACGTGATGTATCGTATAGGGGACAGTTACGAGGGACGACTGTTGGAACATCGATTACCGCTGTCGGAGCGCGTCCCGGGGCAAACATTTAGCTACTCCGATCACGAGGCCGTGTACGCCAAATTGATACTCAAAAAGTGCTCGTCCACTTCAACCATCCAGAATCTGATCGCCTGCAACAGTGGGAAGTCGAGGGATGAGGAAAGCTGCAGCCGTGAATCGCGGGAGGAGATGCAGCGGGAAGCAGTGCTGGCACTGCGCGAGAGTGTGGCCATATGCAACGAAAGTCTGAAACAGTTGGAATCGCACCGGCGCAGCTACACACTGATGGCGATCGGCGTGATCATCGTATTGATCAACTTGCTCGAACTGCAAGCACCGTACGGGTTGAAGATAGCCTTTTTGGTACTGAAATTTCTGCTCTGCGCAGTCATCATATTCTTCGTCGTAATGGCCACCATCTGGAACGTGATGGAAAAGCACGGCATACTCGCCGGTAAGCTTTCGATGGAAATTGCCCTGAAAGGGTACAGCCTCGACGGTGCGGCGACCGGTTACGCGACGACCAGTGAAAAATGAAGCACCCGAATGAACGGTTTCCAATTCCACTTTAGCCCGTTCGTTCGTTTTTCCCCTCTGTTTCGAACCGAACGACCTTCGATAAAGCACGCCACGCCTAGAGGCAAACGATAGAAGACTGCACACGGCCGACCCGCTGATGCTGTAACGTACAGGCAGCGCAAGTACACACGGTACAAATAGTTTGTTAAAGCCGGATGATATATAAACATTCCCCGAAATAGAAGCCACCCCCATAGCGCATGGGAAAAATCAAACATTGTAACGCGCTTTGTTGTTTTGATTTCAGATTTGCTTTCGACGAAGGGAAAACGATCCATGGTCAGAGTGTTAGCCCGAAGCATGCCACGCAATCGTAGGGCATTCCCTTGATGTTGCTGTTGCGATAAGCACGCACTCTGATGCACCGGCACACATTTAATGTCGACACCATTCGATAAGCAATCTGGCGGGAAATTTTCCAGATGTCATGGCGCTGTCTGACTCAAACATCGGGCTGAGTCAGCAAAGTGCGTTTTTTGCTCAGCCTCGTCTGGGACGAGTAACACAGTTCCGGTGCTTTACGAACCATGGAAGGAACGTGTGTTGCTTAATTTGATCTTCAAAACACTTCATTCTACAACTCGCTTTAGGAAGGATGTGACGATATTTACGCTTCGGTGCATTTTGACCCAAAAACAAAAGGCACTCGTCTGTCTATGAGTAATCTGTTTTGAAGAATTTTCCAGCATTTCTTGAATGGAAAACATGTTTTTTCCATGAATAAACCATCACTTGCATTGCTGAAGACTGACGCCGAAACGTAAAAAGAAGCGTATTTTTTTACGCTTGCCAATTGGAGCTATACGACAACAGCAAGAAATAGCACAACAACGGAAACTCTTACTATTTCACGCCATTAAATGAAATACACTATTAATATCTTCGATCTTGGAGATGTTACAGTCGAAAGATCACGAACGGAATTGCGCCACAATGACGTCAATGAAGAAGAGGCATCGGAGAACGGGCGCAAAGTGGATTACATCTCAAGTGCAACTCCATTCGTGGCATCTCACACGCATAAAAGATGAGGCAAAGATTTTTTGCCAACCGCATTTGATTTAATTTTTGTAATTTTGTGGAAACCATTTTCAGCTGCTTCCTAGTGTGTTAACCCGCCGGTTGTTTTGGAAGAATAGTTTCCATCGTGCAGATCATGCGTGATTTAGGATGGAACGTTCTAGCATCAACAACAATAATCGGCAGCCAGCGCAATACCGGCAGCAAATCCAATCAAAGCGAAAGGGCGCTCCGTGACGTAAAAACAAAACTGCGCCGCATTGAATATGGAACGATACGGTGGGTTTCCTGGAAGCAGATGCGATAGGAGGGAATTCCCGGCATAAAACGCAAGAGCTTCCAGTTTTTGAGAGGAATCGCAATGTTTGTTGGCCGGAATGGAAAAATTGTGTAGCCAATTTCCGCTTACAGTCGAGTGCCCCGAGTGTGACGTCTTTCACTTGACCGACATTGTTGGGCCGGTCGGTGGAAAAGTACCCTTCACTCGCGGCATCACTCGTTCGAGCGATCGACAGGTTAGGCTGCACCGGATATTGTGCTCGATGGACCGGTTGCACAACGCTCGGCGGTGGAGACGCGTCGGGTTGTTCGTGATTAACGTGGCGCTGTGAACTTGAACTTGATCTCGTTTTTTTTCTTGTGCGCTCATGGCAACGCTGTCGGATGAGTTCAAGATGAAAGCCATGGCTTCGCTGGGTGCTTTTGGATTTGAAGAGCCGGGGAGTACACTAGCAAGCGAGTGGGAATGAAAAGTGGAAACAGCGAAACATGGAAACATTGCGATGCCCTGAAGCAATCTTTCAATTTCAGTCCCACTGAACCGAATGTCTTGAATTGGGTAGAATCAAATGAAAGATAAACCTCGCAGCGATACGATCGTTTTCATGCTATTTTTTTGTCATCTGGCACTTGAACCTGGAGAGGAGTCATTGACATGATCTTGTCATGATCGGAACAGGGCATGATTGATTGCGTGCTGTCAAATGGTGTGGCGCATTTCGCATTGTGTGTGTGCGTCCATGTGCGTTGTCAGGCGATTCGAGACGATCGTATCGGAGAACGTTTAGATTTTCTTCTTCTAAACGTCTGTAGTTTTGCATCCATCCTAGGGTCAATGCTCTGGTGGTAAGTTATCTCACATGCCGTGATGGTTTAGTGCAACCCTCTAGCACTATCCGGATTTATTCCGGTTTAAACAGTTTTGCTAAAAAGGGGTAATAATTTTGCATTTTCATTAAAACAACAGTGTGATTATTTTTAATTTGATATTTGCTCGCTTTTACAATCTGACGATCAGATAGGATAAAATGGGTTGCATCACTGCTTGAATAAGAAAAAAATAAAATAAAAACGATACTTGGAGCATGAAAAGGATGGCTAAATTATTGCTTCTATTGATCGGTTGCCGACTTTGACCGTTGAAGTGTGCATCAAGGGCAGAGGTATTAAGTGTCCGTGACGTGGAACGTCTGCGAGACAAATCTCCTCCTCATGCTCATACGTTCAAACCACTCAGTGCATCCATATCCAATTGTGAGCGTATCTATTGATCGTTTATCTGTTAATTGATATCCTGTCAGAGCGCTTCAGAATTCATCCTGATACTTAAAATTGGAAGAATGACCTTCAGCGCGGAGAGACAAGACAGGAAATATTTCTTCGACAGTAACGTGGCTCATTTAACGATGGCGTTGGGCAAAGTTGTCAGACACTAAAAAAAATATTTCTTTTTTTAAATAGAAACAAAAAACTGTATAATTTTAGTACTGTTCCCAAATATGATAAATTCCAAGAACACCAGGAAATGCAGCGGCTAGAACCGTGGTTGCAAGAGTTGGTATTTATCATTTGTTGTCTTTATCCCATTCGAAAATGTTTTCAAGACGCATATCATACAGCAAATGAATGACGCACGTGGAGGCCATTGACATCAGCCAGAAACAGAAGTGTCATCGAATGTAGTACATCTCGACAGCTGTACGGTCATTAGGAAGATCGTCTTGTGTGAAGTAGCGCTGCGTTCGGTTCGGATCGGGTTAGAAATATCCAAAACAAAAACAACAGCAACCAAAGGCTCTGTAATTGAACAAACGTGCGTGGCCTGTGTGACTAACTGGAAATCGTTTAGCGTTTAACCAATTACTGGCACCGTGTCCACAAAGGCGGCAGATTTGTGGTGGAAAATGTTCTCACCCTCTTTAATCCACCTCTAATTGACCGTCAACAAACATTAGGCTCATATGTTTTGTTTTTGGCGCTGTGAAAAGAGTGAAAAAAAAGGCAACAGGTGGTTGCACAATTAACACATATTTAAGAGTTGCTGTTAAGCCCACCGCTTAAAGTGTTTAAAAATGGCGTTCATTTAATCACCCGCTATGAGAACTGGCTATCCAACTACGTGTTATCAATAATCAAACAAGAAAAAGTTAATCTTATTGGACGCTTTTCGCTACAAGGATTCTTGTAAAAGACCGATTCGATGAGCTTAAAACTAGTACGCTGTCAGGGAACATCCATTTATCACGTAACTCTGAAAGATGAGGGAAGCGGTTTCCTTCTAGCGTTACGATTTGTTACTAAGTTAAGAGGAGGGTGTTCAACTATGCTTTACGTAACACAGAATAAGATGCTCCCAAAATACGAGTATTCTATGATGTGTTTTAGAAAACAGATTGTTTTTTGAAAATGTTTATACCAACTTGCTGAATTAAGTTGTGAATCGTCAGATAGCTGATCTTTCAAGGCCACCAACAATGTTAAAAAAGGAGTAATACACTTAGTCTAGGGAGAGAACGGCGCCGGTCTCGCACGACGGAACCGGTCCAAAATCTCATCAGGAACGAGTACCCCCATACACAGGACTGACTATCCAATTGTAGATCAATACATGTCAAGGAGGCCTGGAGGCCAAAGAAGACGCCGTCATGTCGGACAAGACGCGTATATTGAAAATCCGTATCAAACTGAAAATAACAAATTACTTAAAGTGACAATGAGTTAGTCATGGATGGACTAAGGATCAGGATACTTTACAGATTGATGAAACTTTTAACACTGGTGACACGGAATTCATAGCATAGGACGTCGGAGCCTTACCTTACGGAGAATTACCTCCATTAAGAAATATTTCAAGTCACTCTAGATAATCTCTTGAAAAGCACACGGCAGTATCCATTTTTTTAATTGTACGGTAAGAAACGATCGAACAGATCGATACGTACTTTTAAAAAATATTAAAATTATCAATTGTTCCGTTCCGTAGTAAATGGATGTTCCCTCGCAGGATTTGAAGCCATTTGGGCCGCATCCAATGTACAAACAACCGATAACCAATGGCAAAATAAATGGAAAAATGATGTGAACGTCTTTCCGCTTGCTAAGAGGTTGTGTTTTCCATTTGCTGAATGTCTATTTACTTTGAAGACTTTTGGGTAGAAACGATCGACTCCGGGTTGCGAAATAGATAAACACCGATCGCTCACACACGATAACCCTTTTATCGGTTGAACTTTAACGAGGTGAACCGAATTTGAAATGGACTCGGTACGCCGGTGTTTGCTTATGCGTTTGACTGTTCAAACGACACGAGCATTGCGCGCAGATCCGATCAGTAGGTCAAAATTCTGATCGTTCAAACAACAAATTAATAAAGGTAGGATCACTGTAAAAAAAATCAATATCTCTTCTCGAAGTCATATTGCCAAAATTGATCAGCTGATCGTTGTGGTTTGTTTATCATGCATGCGCACGATTAGGGAAATAGGAGACCCAAAGAACGGAGATAAATATTTATCTTTCGTGGATAAGAAATACAAAAAAAGGAGGATGGCGGTTTTTTGTTGTTCCATCTGTCCCAGACACCGATACAATTCCGAACATGGCAATCTGGCGTTATTTTTTCGGGGTACTTAAATTTCCTATTTGTATATCTCTTACTCTTAACAGCGCAGTATGCTTTCGCTTTGTTCAAACCGTGACGCAAGCGGTGGACAGACAGTTAGTTTGCCAAAATCTCTCGCTCACCGGATACTAGCTCTGTCCCCTCCGAAAAAGTGTGGCGGTCTGTTTACACTGCAATCTTGTGCGGTCGAGTGAAATGTCGAAACCGAAAAACCACCAAACCGTGAGATGAGATTAAAAAACGGAAGAAAAAAAACTTTTTTTGAAAGGCTGCTTTTTTTTCTTAACTTATATTTACTCACTGTGTGATTGACGAAAATGGAAAGAATACATAAAGTTTCACTGCCCTAGTAGCCACGATGGATTCTGCTCGATCTAATGAACGGAACAATTGTTTCCGGTTGGCAGAAAAGATCATTTTGACGATCGAGTAGAAGATGAAAGTGATGGGAAAAAAGGGGAATTTGTAAGAAAAAAGGCAGAGTTACGTTTGAGCTGTTGTTTGAGTTTTGCGCTAAGAAGCAAACAGAAAACAGAAACATGATTAAAGTGCGATTTGCGTAATTTGGCAATTTTCGGACGGAATTCCCGAACTCGTTCTAACCGGCCCAACAGGTGAAGTTCAATAATTTCCGATTGCTCCGTAATTAGAGTTTTATGGATTATTGCGTTTGCCTTTCGGCTGAACTTCTTCAACTTTATTGCGCACTTCGTACGTGTTCGATTGGTAGCTCTGTTTACTGTTTACTTGTTGGTCATATTTTCTATTTACGCCAGCGATCGTGCGTAATTGTATTTACTCTTGTGACGTAGGTGATGAGATGCGAGATGAGGAGAGAACCAACAAAAAAGGATTTCCGTATAGCACCTGTAAAACAAAAGGAGATCTTTGGTCAATTATATCGGTTGTGTTATTTTGAGACACGCTAAAGACAACATTGAACAATATATTTCCCTGGCTAGAACCATACCGGTAGCTAGTTACAAATTCTAATACACTCCGGGCTAAAACAAAAGATATTGGATAACACTAATTACTTTAGCTATTCGTGATCGATTAGCTCAACACGCGATGTAAAGCTGCTTTCTGGGAATAAATTGAAGCCCTTATTGTGAGGGCTCGCTTATGACTAATGTTGGCGGCCTGTGTCATTTGCTGTACGGTAAAATAGACCACCAAGATTGTGCTAATTTGAGCGGTGGTGTGAATGCGTCTTTTTTGTTCCGACACGAGCATTTTCCGTCGCATTTGAGGTGATTTACTTGAGGGGAAAAAATGAAAATAAAACAACACCCAAGGCGAGGGTGTGTGTTAATAGATTCGAACCCGGGCGTCTCGGGGTTGTCGCCGATCGGATGGAAAATTATCGTTTACCTGACCCCACCGTATCCGCACGTGGCACGAAATGCAACCGACCTGCATCGGTGGGGGTCATCGGTGGTGTAAACAATTAAGGCACTGCGGATGGTTTCGATTACTGGATGGAAAATTCTACTCGACGATTACTCGTTTTCTTACATGGCATGGTGCACACAAGTAGAACAAACGATTCACCATCTTTTTTCCATGTGCCAAGGGTAAAAGTTGAACGTGTGGGCAAGGCAAGGTAACCCGACAAGACAGCATTGTAAAGGTATGACCTTCTTTTTAGGCTCGGTACGGAACATCATGTTCGAATGGTTTCCTTGATCGGATGAATCATAAATCAATGTAAGCACAAATACACGGCGCACGGAACGTTCAACTGGAGGCTGCACCCTTAGTCTCACGATGTAGATTTGTCCGGTTTTCTCCGGTGGGGTTTTTTTTTTATTCGAGAGTAGTGTTGGATTCGAAATTTCTTCGCCTAGTATAATTCGGTAAGCATGATTGATTTCTTTTTGCCTAAATTTGGAATCCTTCTTTGGCTTTCTTTCGCTGCAAACCTTTCAAAAAAAAAAAAAAACTGGGACGATAGTAATGCAAAAGTACGAATCGAGCTGAATGACCGTTAATCGTTAACCAGTTTGATTGACATTCGAAGATTAGACGGTTTGATGAACGTTCCAGACTTTCCTGGCACAGGACAGGATTATGTTGCGTTATTCTGCAAAATTTCTCCTATTTCTTTCCGGTCCAAAACTCCAAAACTTGTTTGGCTAACTAATAGCGATTGCAAATCTTTGTTTTCTGTACACTAGTCTGGGTGCTTCGAGACCAGAAGATCAACTGATCTTCATCAGATTGTACTCAGTTTTACTGCTCAACAAATCTGGGCTCGGTTTCGTGTACTTACGTTCGTCTACCACGTTCTGCCTGAGTTCTCGAGTGACGCCAATCATGCTACTTATGTGTTTGAGATACAGTCAATAGACTAAATGGTGAAGATTATGAAGGCATATGAAGACACCGCTGAAACCCTCCGGACCGAATACAGCGTCCAAAAATAAACAAGATTAAACAACTCCACGTCCCACACTCGTTGGGGTCTAGTGTGTTTGTGCGCGTTCGCGGTCATCACTGAGAGGGTGGAGATCTCCCCTTCTGACCTCCTCCACAAAAAAAAGAGCCACGATGTGTGCGATAAAACAGGAAGGACGATCAGCTGGCGACGGGGACACAGGCAGACGAAGGCAGTGGACGAAACCAACCGAAACTCATCAGAAAAGTCGAATTGGTTCGTGTGACGATGGTAGCGGAACGCCGGCACAGACAAGCCGGCGGGAAGCATCGTGTCGCGCACGACCACGGTCTGATCATGGCACAGCAAATAGGAAGCAGCACACACACGAAACAAAAAAAATGAAGCAGCATGACGGTTGAGAAACCGCACCGCTTTCGGGACCCAAAGCCAAGACGGCCGGCATCGTCGGGAAGCGAACGAATTTTAGCGTTCGGTATATAAGCTCGCTCCAGAGCCACCGATAGTCACAGTTTGGCTTCTGCCTGTACCCAGTGAGCAACAAACGAGTTCCACCAAACGGTAAGCATCGTACGATTCCTTGCACGGTGACGATCGAACTGGATGGGAGACAGGGAGAGTGTTAAGTGAAGGGATGTAAGATCACCGATCGAGTAATAGAACAAGAAGCTAGAAGAGAATTGCAAATTGCAAACAGAAAATCGTGTTAAATTGTTCTAATTGGTTCATGATTGTTCAAATGTAGTGAAAGGTATGATCGTTCGATCGAGAGTAGTGCTATCCGCGAAACAATGCGTGTGAAAGCCGGTAATGATAGCTTAAACGGTTCACGCAACAGCGACTTGTTTGTGCGAAATCGGGTTCGTCGCTTTTGCCGGACGCCGTTGAAGTCTTTTGTTTAGAAGCTTGAAGTTGAAGCTTTTCGCGTAGAATTTGAATGATAAATCTTATCATTATTCATCTGTTAGTACATTTGCCCATAATTTCTATCCAAACCGTAGACTGATCACCGGTTTCTTCCGTACTTCAAACTCCATTCGATAATGTGCTGAGTACACATGTTTACCAACACCGTTTGCGCAAATCACGGAACCAACGGATTTGTGTTCACCATTATGCGGTGCAAAGTTTGTTTTTATACCGCTGCTGTTGATTTCTTAGAAATCTGGACACAAATACACCTTTCAGTCACGCACACTTATTCCCGGTTGTAATCAGCGATAAATAGCACTGACTCATCATTTATCGTGTCCTACGGAGAGTTTGTTCCACGATCATGGCTCATTGAATCCGTAACCGGTAGAATCCGCCACGTGGAGGAGGAGGGTCAACATTACAATTGTATCTGGGTGTTTGTGTGTGTTTTATTGCCAACACAATGCAAGGGTACTGTGTGACATTAGCAGGTTAACAGGGTTGTCGGGGTGTACAACGCATTGTACTATTGCCCTCTCTATACGCATGTGTAGAGGGATAGGTAGAAGGTATATAATTTAGCAGAGTCTAAAATGCAGTGATAAAACTACTCTCATCAGTTTAAGCATTCAGTAAGGGGAAAAACATTGAAATAGTTCCATCTCCCAAGATCCAATCCGTTCGATGAAGTGATCGTGTTCGTATACCCGCAGTAGAACTAGTACTAACAGTCGGCCATTTACTTCTAACGCAGTTACGCACCCGTCCGAGCAAAGATGAAATTCTTCGTCGTTGTCGCACTGGCCCTTGTTGCCGCCGTTGCCGCCCAGGACAAGTACACCACCAAGTACGATGGTGTCGATCTGGACGAGATCCTCAAGTCGGACCGTCTGTTCAACAACTACTACAAGTGCCTGCTGGATACGGGCCGCTGCACCCCGGACGGTAACGAGCTGAAGCGCATCCTGCCGGACGCCCTCAAGACCGACTGTGCCAAGTGTAGCGAGAAGCAGAAGACCGGCACCGAGAAGGTGATCAACTACCTGATCGACAACCGCAAGGATCAGTGGGAGAACCTCCAGATGAAGTACGATCCGGAGAACATCTACGTCAACAAGTACCGCGACGAGGCCAAGAAGAAGGGCATCAACCTGTAAGGTGTATCGGGACGCTGTGTTTTTGTCAGTGTCGGTATACCCGGACCGCAACATTGGAACCGTTTGTTTGAGTGAAGAAAGGACTGGCGAAATGGCGTGATACCGTTTAAGTACTGCATTGATCCGAGCAAAACTGCAACCAAGTGACTCTTTCACTACGCAAAACCCACACTCAGAACCGACGGCTCAGAAGCAGTCAACTTGTTAGACCTGAAGCGGACGGAAGGATGTGATATGCGCACAGGGAGAGAGAGAGCCACAAAACCGAGTCGTCGAATCCTATGGGTTCATGAAAGTGTGGAATAATTTGTTTTAAACGAAAAAAAAACCCTCAACAAACTTACAAACTTCATCAGTACACGAAATACAACATACAATTTTAACAAAACAGTCTTCTGATAGCTATCAAACTGGAATCCGAATAATCGTAAAAACGACCCCAATATTACAGCTCCTTACCTCCATTTAACTCGCAGTTGTGACCTACTTACGGCGTGAATTGGAGCCCCAGATTTCGAGCCTCTCATGTCACCGTACGAACCTCCATTTCGGGACGTCTTGCATAATAGCATAATTTGTGCACGGTTTCGTCATTTTCATCCTTTGCCGTTGTGCGATCACGCCACCACGGGTCATAATGGCAGCAAATCCGCTCGAGCTGCATTGGACGGCGATGCAATCGATGCAACGCCGCTGTGGGCGCGCTTTCGTTTTCTTCCGAAAAAGGAAAGCTGGTTTCTTTTAGTAATGTGTACAATCGGAAGGTTGCTCGAAATAATTCCGATGATCGTCTTCGGGTCGACCGGCGTGTTAAGGTCAGGCCGGTTTGTTTCGGGTGGATTGTGAAATGTTTACACCCATGTCTATGGGTATACGGGAGGACACGAAAAAGGGCCGATATAATTGAGGGGTTTCATTGGGGGAGCTCAATTATTGACGGGTTTCTTCTGGGGGGAGCTTTCAGAACTCGGGTAGGGCGTAGGTTTTTGATTTGGGGACTCTTAAAGGCGATGCTCGATTATGTAAAGAATGATGCAATGCAAGTGGATGAAGTGAACGAAATGCAAGAAAGGGACATTAATGGACGAGTGAATCATCGATTCAGGAGCAGTAATCCACTGCATGTCATTCCTAATGATATCTCTAACCCATATGCACTTTTTCGTGTTAATCGGTAAGCCCTTGTTAAGCTGACATGTCTAGTGGAGTTGACATAAAAACGTGCCACTATTAAATTGCTCGCAAAGCGTGGGTTTTTTGTCGGGAACAAAATGTTCGGCTGTACGAAAAATCACACGTCTATCATAAATGGTTCCGTACGAAGCTTGTTTACTGTCCTTCGTCTATTTGTACTAGTTGGAATAAAAAAATCAACAAGCTACACTAGCTTCGGCCACATACATGGCGGATTGTTTGAATAGTTTTTCTCGCACGTTTTCGTATCACACTTCGATGAATCATAGAAGTTACTGAGCACAGCTGCAGTACGAAAATCGCGCCTTGATATTGGCACCAACCAACCGAGGTCGGTCCATTTTGTGAAGCGCTTCATTTTAATGACGGTGGAAGTAAGAAAAACTCCACCGATCGCACCAACCAGCTGACGTTCGGGGGGAGGTCATAGCAGAACAGGCAAATTATGACTTTTAGCAGCGAAAACGCATCGACGACCTTTCTTCCATCACGTGCTCGGTTGCACTAATACATGAGCTGATTGACGGTGGTGGCCATTAGCGGAAAATTGGAGTCGATTGGCGACGGGTTCGAGCTGTCGTCGCTTTCGTAGCTGTGCCGTTGGAATGGAAAAATTGCATACTGCAGGAAATGTGTGGAGGCAAACGAAGCTACTGGAAATTTTGCGGGAGCTTGTATTGAGAGATTTATTCCGATTGCGATTTCAGCTCCATTTTTTTTTTCATTTTACATCCGTTTGTCCTTCGCTATGATCATGATCTTGAGACGATGTCGTGTTATGCTCGGTTGCGTGGGCATCACTTCCAATGTCGCCGTCCCCGCTGGACGATAGCTCGCCGGCTTCCTGCATCACGTGCTCGGTCAGTGCGTCCGATTGCATGTACTTCCGCCGGTACTCGCCGGTCGGATCGTATAGCTGCTCGAGGATCGCGAAATCGTCCGGCCGGTTAGTGATGATGAACTTGATCACCTTGTCCGAACCGATGCGCTGCTTTTCGGAGCATTTCGCACAATCGCTCATCAGTGCATCGGGAAGGTTTTCTGGTAGAAGGAATGGAGGAAGATTCCCATTTATGGTCGAATCGGGAAGACATCTTTAACATCACGCGACAAACTCACCTTTCAACTCTCGGCCATCGGGCGTGCAGGGACCAACATCTTTCAAACAGTTCATGTAGTTATCCATCAACCGTTTGCTGTTGAAAATTTCTTCCAGATCGATATTGTCGTACTTGGTGACGTAGGTTTCGTCAGCCGACACCACTAACATGATCCCCACAAGAATTAGAAGCGTTTGATAGTATACCATTGCAAGGGAATAAATTTTCTTTCCACTTTACGATCACAGTACTGAGGGATTGAGCTTCACTCGTGAATTTTTCAAGCAACTGAAATTGACATTTTCCAAAGGGCGATGGTTTTATACCAAGCAGGAATAGCAATTTAATCAATTTAGTCTCTAATCGACCATTAAACGTCCGCATAACATAAACGAACGATCGAACGATTGCAATGTGCGTGCAGACGTTGAGAAGGTTGACGATAAATGAATCTTACTTATAGGAAATGACATTATTAGCACCTTGTTGTTCTGTTTGATCATTGGGAGTAAGTTAATGCAATTACTTTAAGGAAAAACTTAAAATTATTACATTTATTATTTACGTTTATACGTTGAAACATGTTCCTGCTCGGAGCAAGATAGATCCATTTTTCTGTCAACCACTGTAAATAAGGTTTGAATGCGATTTTTTTCAAATTTATTCTGTTCTTAATTTTTGAACACAATTAGTTAAGAAAAGTTACCTCTTCTTAGTGGTTTATTGTTGATTTTTTGGTATTAAATTTAAAAATTAACGCAAATACCATCAAATAACAACAAAGCTAAACGATATGTTTGTGCTGAGCTCATTCCGTAGCAACCGTGTATTTTATTTGCATACTTTACAGGCGTAATGGATGGTGTTTCAACAATTGCATATTGTACAGGCGTTGACAACGCAATTTGTTTATTTGTAGCATAAATCATGCACATTAATGGTAGACACAAAAGCCACTCGAAGCAACAACAAAAAAAATACATAAATATTTAAAATAATAATAACAATAACACGTCTTTATTTGCTAGTCATGCGAAGGTTTTTTTTAAATAACCCTTGATGCATCCACTTTCGGTGGAATTGCAGTGGAATAAACCGCTTCATTCGCCGAATCATTCTACAGTACAGTCAGCTATTTATTTGGAATTTGCGAATTTATATTTTACTCCCCCACCACCCCCCCTCCTACGGTACGGCACGTTGTTCGAATCAGTTAGCAGTTGGGCAGAGTTGTTGATTGATATTAGCAGTTCACATGCTCGTCAGATGTTATGTACACGCCTACCTGATTGACTGGCTGGACAACGCGCGGTTAGTGCGCACGTTGACATCGCCACTGAAGCCCATTAAGTAGCGCTAATGTACGAAATTAAGCGACACCGAACATGTGCCCCTCGGGATGGGTTATGTTGGTTGCGGAGTCTGCACGGTAGCATAATTGATTGGACATGTTCAGCGTGTAGAGCCGAAAGCGTGACTAACGTGAATTGAAGGAACTTAGAATGATACAGAAAACGAACGAATTTATTGTTCTAAACAAAAATTGTACTTCAAATAAATGAAATAAGATCGTGTCAGAGGTTTCATGTTTTAAATCACAGCATTATCTTGATCTCGACGGTTCCCCTCAGTGGAGCGCAGATTAAGTGAAGAAATCAATTTAAATGATAATGCAGCAATTTAACGACCGACACATGCGGGGTACCACCAGTCGGTTGATTCCCGGCGATTGTGTCAAATCAGTTGACCACCACACGATGGAAGTAAACATTGAGCTAGACAGGGCTGTGGATATTGGTCCGTTTGCTGTAACACGATTAGCTAAGGTTTAAGGTCTTTGTTCATCCTAAGCTTCACTCGCATGTAAACGTGGGATTGGCTTTAGGTGTGATTTTCACTTAATGTTCAACCACAAAAACCCCAAATGTACCACCGAGCCGACGTAGCGTAAGCACTCATAATTCTAGCGACCGACTCGATCGCACATCTTCCGTTCTCGTCCGCCTCGCATGCCCCAACGACGGGTGTGACGCGCCGTAATCGAGCAATCGAGGGACGCAACAGGGAAGCTCAATTGTGCAAAAGACGCGCTCGCACTCAGTCCGCGTTCGATTATCGCACCGAGCGAAACGTCGCTACCGAGTAGTTGTGCGAACATTGCTCGGCGGTAAGCAAAACGTGTTCTGGCGGTGTAGCTTAACAAAGTGATTTTATAAAACCTCAAACTCACCAGTATTATGGCGATCGTTGGGAATAGAGTAGTGCTTGTGTTGTTTTGTTTCGTGCTAGGAAACTTTGTGCTATTTCACGATCGTGAGCGGATCGTGCTGGCGCAGTACATTGAAGATGAAACATCACTACGCGGGCTGGATATTATTGGAGACTCCTCGAAAGGTAAGCCAGAGTCTGTGTGTGTTATCCGTATCGAGAAGGCATCAAAACAATGCGATCTTTTCTACCCGGTAGGTCTATTTGGACGGTGGCACTCCGAGAAGCAATATCTTCGACGGCTTCATCTAGATCGTATGGGCGAATGATCAGCTTTGACCTTGAATGAATCAGACGGAATCGGTTAGACGCAGGTTTATGGAATACTCAGGATAATCGGAATTAATCTCAACGGATGCTTTGGAAAAGTGTACGAGACTGAACAGATGATTTCAGATTCTAGACGGTGAGTATTCTATTTACTGTAAAACTTCTACCTTCTTTAGCAATCGAAAAATGCCGCGTACCTTCTGCACGGTGAGGGTGATATCAGCTTTTATGTCTATGGCATATAGGATTAGCGTAATTGGCAGTCCATATTTGCACGCCGTCTGATGAGTCGCGCGTGCTATAATCCGTGTCATTGACTTCCAACACCTGGAACGCGATGTTGACCATTGCATTCGATGTCGATTGCCGTTGGTGAATTTTACAGTTAACTGGTAAGATCAATGTTTGTGCTTTGTCAAAAGTTTTTAAGTTGACAGCGTCCACACAAAAGGAAGTCTTTGGTTCGTTTTAAACGGGGTGCACAAGAGGCAATTGAAGCAGTTATTGTCAGTGCTAAACGCAGTAAATACTTAGAGTATAATATGTTGACAAACCGCGCTCTAACCTCGAAAGGTCATGAACGATAGAATGGATAGTACAAAAAAAATTACGCCTTGTTCATTTCGGGAACTCCAGAAGTACTCGGGCATTCGTTAGAAAAACAAAATGTACTTTGTTTTTTTTTCTTGCTCCCTTAACCATTTATCGGCAAAGCAGCAATTACGAGTGGCCATTGTTCTCGTGGACCAAAAATCGTACGGGCTTCGGATGAGGCTTATGCGAGCGACGTAAGAACGAACGTCGTCTCCATTGAGCATACTTCACGAAAGGGTTGTGCCGTTTGTTTTGGTGCCGTTTTGTAGAAGCCGGCATTTTCGGACACTCATTCTCTGACGTCAGAGCTGTGGTGCGTTTCTGTGAATTGAAACGATAGAAGTGATTTATTTTTTCTGCAGGTTGTTTGATGGTAGATAATGGTTTTGTGTTGTTTATATTTACACCGTGCAGTTTACAAATTTGAGACTTGGAAAATGATATATTGCATTTTTTGTTTTCTTTTTCAGGTACAAAATGGTGTGAGGATAAAGCTCTCGATGCAGTATGCAGAAACAGAGTGAAAATTGTGTTAAGTTGCCTCTGTCGAATACTATGTTAAACTATTAAGTTACAAATAAAACTAAATAAAATAGTAAAAGCATTTGTTTTACATGACAATCATTAAAGCTCGAGTAAAGAATTGTTCTATTCCGAAGGTGAATATCAACTGTATTCTATAATAAATTATATTCAGTATTTTATGTTCTTATGAGTTTACATGTTTGAAAGGCAGTAGCTCAGTTATTGAGCATTACCATAAATATATTACTTCTTTAAAACGTATTTAAAATCGTTCATTTTCTAAACATAATGCTTTGACCGTATAGCATACGCATTACATATTGCGCCTGTGAGGTATGCAATTACGCATGAAGCGTTCGCTGGTGAACGCTATAAACGCTTCATGCTATAAAATCAACAACGACCGGTTTATTCAAATTTGGTGGGGCTTATTTGCATTTGTAAATACGAATACGACTCGTTGCTCCCTTTTTTTGTTGATATAGTTTTTGTTTGTCGAAAGATAAGACGAAATCCAAATGAATCATGTTTTTACTGTGTGTGTGTAAAAGCAAACAGCTAGCGTGCTGACAGGTTGTTGCCGGAAGTTTATAGTATTTCAGTTATGAAATGAACCGTAATAGCAAATACATAACTTTCTAATGGAATTTGAATGCAGCAGGACCGAAGTCCAGATGAGTTCCATCTTCATTTTAAATGTCCATAAAGCTAGGTGTGAGGAACATTAAAAAGACTGACTTTGTAGCCAAAATTACAACTCGGTTTGTGATGACAGTGAACATCACAAGTAACAGATCCATAATTTACTACCCGTAATCTTCATCTTCGTTCGTAAACAAAGCGGTAGCGAAGAAGGTTACACTCATCAAAAGTCTGTTCATCGTCGTACGAAAATGCTCTCATGGTGATGATAATTATTATGGCCACCGTTAAGCAGCTTCCAAACGTGAGCTGATGACAGTTGTCGATTCCTACGAAAATAGCTACCGTACTGCTACCGAAAAGAAATCACCGGCCCGCGGCAAATCGTTGCTGCCGCCACTTGTTCGTAACACTTCCGTGCGGTAGCTTCCTCATTTCCGGTCTTCGCTGCATGCCGATGCTCACGAAGAGGCGGTACGATTGAACGTGTGTAATTTGTAATGCCTCAAAGCCTCAAAGTCAATCTAATTTTCGCGCTCCAATCTGTCGTTGATCAGCATCAACCAGATAGCCCAATGGCGGATCGGTAACAACTTGTCACTGGTCTGTGCTCACACGTTTTCTCCACCGTCAGCTGTATGGGGTTTTATTTTCGCTGCACTTTACATTACTGCGAAGGTAGAAGCAGCTTTGTGCATCTACGTTTGACGGTGTGTAAATGTGCAAATGGGTTAAGGTTGCGAAATGATTGGGCGAACAATAATTATAGTATCACGTGGAAATATCTACGTAATGTTGTGACGCGCTACGGCTCCTTCAAGGACAACAATTTCGATTATTAATTGCCAAATAGGACACACGGATCTGTATTCTATAATGCATCTAACCGTGCTCGGAATACTTCTCAAACGTTGAAAGAAAAAACAAACGTCCTTAAGATGAATGCAATTTAAACAGCTTCCGGTGAATGATATTTCATTTTACGTGTGTTTAATACGACCTTTATGGCTTTTTATTCTTCAAAAACAAATTAGAGACCAACATAAGAAAATGTACTACTTTATCATGAGAATATGAAAAGGATTTTTATAAAAGTGACAGTGATTAAGCCGCTTAAAGTGCCTTCCCATCTATCAGTTTCCAATCCCACAAATTGTTTTCAGCGGCTTTTAAGATGGCATGACTCATCGTTGGTGCAGTTGGTTCAAAGATAATAATCGCTTTGGAATGCCAAAATCCCTGATAAGCTTCAATGCAAGTTTACAATTCCTACAGGTCTTTGGCCCATTCCGTATTGCGGCGGTAGTAATGTATATTTTGGAGTCTTACTTCTTTTCTTCCTACTAAAAGGAAATAAAAAATAAACTGGTCGCTTGGAACACAACGTCAACCAAACTATAGCCACATACGGTGTAAGCTCTCGATTTCTGTGGTCTGTCTTCTGGGCCGTCTTCGGTTGTAGGTCGACACACAGCACGTATGGCCAGTGGAAAGGGTTTAAGGGTGAACTTTTTTCTGTAAACCGCATCGAAACCACAAAGCAGCAGACATTGTGAAACCAGACGAAACAATATGGCAAGGCGCAATTGAAAGAATAAAAATAAAACGCAGTCTATGCGGGTTTGTGGCATTTCGTGTGTCAATGCACCGGGAAGGGTGGATTTAAACAGATGGGTGTGAGGATTACTTATTTATTTTTGTCTTTCTACTCCATGTTCAGTAGACGTTTTGCTAGAAAATTCCAAATAAGATATAAAAAGGAACCTACCATTGGTGGCTCACGTCAAACAGAATGCACACTTCCTGGTGCAGGTTAGATGGCATGAAAAATTCATTAGAGAACAGGATATCTAATAAGGCAGACGTTAGCCTGATGAAGCGTTAAACGGAACGATCAGATTCCACGAGGCAAGGGAAGCTGCGGTTTTTAATAAAACGATGAGCAGCCACCTTCTTACAAGGGCATGGAAATGCAATCTAATAGAGCAAAACTTTAACCACGGTACGATCATTCGATCAGTTGTTGGTAAAAGGTGGGTAGCCTTGTTATAGCGACGGCTTTAGAAGCCTCCGATACCGGCCTGGTAACTATCGATCAAACCTGATACTGACGTCAGTCGCATCCGCAATCTCCTTTCTGTTGTAGAGATGCCAAGCATTAGACATGTTGGAGGCAGGTTTTTTCAATTACAAATTACACGTTATCCAACAGAATATTCAACACACGGCTACGAAACCAGCCTTAGAGTTGTACTCAATTAAATAAATTCCAGTCCCAGCTCTAATGTCATCCGAGTGGAAGAAAGCTAAAGATCGTGACATTTTTTACTTGTTGAGTTGATATATTCAGCAGATGCACTAGACGGGTATGTTACGTGATAGAGCAGGAGTAACACGAGAAATATGTGTCACTTTAGTGCCCATTAGTGATGTTCCTATTGCTAACTACCGGTTAGAATTGAGCTACATTAGCCACTTGTCGAGAAGGTTACTGAGAATCCCAACTATGTGTGAACGGAGCAACCCGGAAGGTAACTTTGGCACGCAGTTCCAATACTTCCTTATCGACCAAATATCGACAAAACTGAAGGGCCACAATAAAAGACCCACTTAATCAGATGGGTGTACCGCTTGCTGATGCGAACTGCTCCATTGAACAGGTCATTTCGAAGTCATCCATCCATCAAGCACAGCCGCAGTACCATTTGTCAGCCAAGCAACTAGATTACCATCCCCCAAAAAACCGTCCCCCGAACGAACGGGGCCATTGATTGGTACTTGAAGTGCGGTGAAGTGTATTTAGCATGCGGACAAACACTCACACGAAAACTCACGACAGATTATGAAGTCCCTGGACAAGTTCTGGAGCTGGGGACCACTTTGGACTTTGGTTCTTTGGTTGGAATTTGCTGACACGCCATCGCAAACAAAGCAATGCCGGGTTTCTGGTCATCTTCGGCCCTGTCGTCATCGTGATGGATCTCATCTTCACACGTTTCGTCGTATGCCGCGTTACAGGAAGCAAGATCCGATCTTGGGCGGTTCGCGACTAACCGCAACAAAAAAAGGTGCGTGCGGAAGCTGGTCTTGGTTGGTTTTATGCTACAACCACCCGACCCGAACGGGATGGACAGTCGGTGTGCACGCAATGTGTCTTGACACGCTTGAGTACATCCGTCGTACCGGTCAGCCCGCCGGGTTTCGAAAGAACATAAAGAGTCAAGTGTTTGCAAAACGTTGAGTAGTGTGCCAAGATTGCAATTCGGCAGAAACGCACATTCGGTTGGGTACTATTTAAAGAAAGAATTTTTTGGAGATATCGGCAGTAAATGATTGTCTGGTTTTTTTAACGATTCAATTGCTCCCGTGTGTTCGCATAATGCTTCGACACAAGTGGAAGCCTCACTTAAGTGGACAGTTTGGCGTGTGCAAATGTTTGACTAGACGGCCGCACGGGGAGGTATTTTATTAGTTGAAGTACCATTGTGGGTGATGCTTGTTCGGTGCGGAATGCAGGGAAGCGATTCCTTTTACTTCAATAGGAAAAAATCGTTTTTTACACTTGCGCTTTCGGGAGTTTGTTAGGTGGATGGGGCAGCAACATACTGCGCGGTTAAATATAATTTGCACTTCCGAACTTACTCAACAGACCATGGCTGAGCTGAGTGACACATTACACGGCATGAAGCTACAAACTTTTAAAAACAAATGATGTCAAGATAATATCTCTTTAAGCTCTACAGAGGAAAATAAAAATAATAAAAAACGGAACGGATCTATTGAACAATCTTTCTTGCATAAGCGTTACTTTAGCACGAACACTCAGACACCATCGGGAACAAAAGGATGTTTGCTCAGGAAAGACACCCAACCGGGCCAGTCGCGCCTCCGGATGCAAAAATGAGTGAAAGTGTGACGATCATCAAAAGAACCGGAGATGGAAGAAAGCATATATTGACCTTGGTTTTCAGAAGGGGGTTGCTTTTTGTTGCAATTTCAAGCTGATTTCGTTGAAAAAAAGCAATTTCAACCTCCAATTCAGATGCTAGAATGGAGGAGGCATCAACAACAACAACGAAAAAACCCTCGATCTTTACCAACAGTTGGATAAGATGTTTAATTTATTGCTTGCTGCTATACAAGCAACAATTTCCATCATTTCGGCACCCCTTTCCGACAGTCATCATAAGTCGATCGATGACGCAAATGGATCCCAAACCTCGAGAAGATTCCTCCGATTCCACGCTCTGCACGGGGCGATCATGTCGATCAAGCTGGGAAATTTGCTCGCGCTTGCTTCTTTGCGTTCATCTTCCGCTGTTGCTACGCTGCACAGCAATGCCAATTTGGGGTGGGTTTTGTGGAGATTGAAACTAATTGCATATGGAGGAACGGTTTTGCCTTAACGCTTTCGTTGTTGCCCCGGTGCCTGAACTTTGATCGAAGGTTTGAATGGAGTTGGAGTTGAGAATAGCTTAAAAATAGATGCTACACGATGTGGCGTTTTTTTTCTCTATTAGTCCTAACCATTTGCTTTTTAATTCTATAGGTGTAATACCAAGCAATCGATATTACTTTCACCATAAATTGGAACGATTAAACATGACCCGTTTAACGGTCCCTTTCGAGTAAGGTGACCCACTAAACAGGGATAAGTTAGGCTTGGTCCATGATGCTGTTAATGTCGCTGTAAATAATCATCCGCCTGCTGTCGATGGTGGTCCGACAACCGTTCTGGTGCACTTTTGCACAGCAATTTATGCACGGCCATTTATCTTCCGGACGCGGTTTATGACGTCCGCTAGAACGTTATTGCCATTGGGCTTCGAGCATGGCCCCGTTAATGGTGGAGTGTAAAAGATCCGCCCGGTGCCGTTGGCGATTCCGGTGAAAATCGCAAACAGGAATAGCACGACAAGGTTTCCCGAGGGATAACATTGCTTTCTAAAAGTCATGTATCATTTCTTCCTGCTTGTTGAGCTTCGGATTGTGTGGTTTTTTTTTCTGTTCAGTGCATATTTGTTGCAAACGAGAAATTCAATCGGCATTACGGAGAGATCCCGCGGAAATGGATCGATAGTGACAATCTCTTTTTTATCTATTTCGTTGAGCAATTGTACAGTGTTTCGGCTGCGGAAGAACAGCGATAGAAATTTAGGTGAAGAGCGATAACGATTCGACAATATCCGAAAAAGGGTGTTTGTGTGCTAGGGTTAATTGATTTTTGAGGGTTTTTTGTTGTTGAAAAATGCCACTAGTTTTTCGTTTGGGAAGTTACAGTGCTTATCTATTCGGCAGAGTGTGTGAAAATCTGCAGAGGGATGCATTTAATCGTTTCAACTAAAACCTCAACATTCCCGCTCTTATGCTGATACTTTAAAAGCTCTAGAGTAAGATGCTTTTATATCTTTTCAATACAGGTGAACAAAAATAATCAAATCAAGTAAATAAATGTGATTTGCCATCATCCGGTGTTATATTCAAAGTTTCTATATTTATTCCCATACTGAGGACGTTCGTTGCCGGACAGTGGCAAACATCAGTGTATGTTGCGGTTTCAGAACTATTAGTTTCCGCATGGCACGACCGATCCGAGCAGCTTCCTCCCCCTGCAATAACATCTGACAAACAAGGACAAAATGGCAAACGGTACCATATCGATAGAGAAGATGATGAATATTCAACAGGACCATTCGATCATCGCAAATATATGGAATATTTACATACACACGCATCTAGGATGAAATCAACAGCGAGTCGCCGTTGTTGTTTAAACCGTTTTTGCAAAGCATTTGCTCATATGCACGAGAGCGAATGCTACATCGCTGCACGGAAGACACGGTTGACACAAATCTGAAAGGTATTGCAGCACTACCCAGGAAATGATTCAAAATATGCTGAGAGCTCATTAATGAATGAAAGCTTTGAAGTATGCAACATTTCCAGGGAAATTATCCAGATGAAAATACTAGTGTGACTTACATTCAAACAACCATAAAAAAGACGGGGAAAGTGGAATGAAAATGCCCCCACACAACGACAGCAAAGTTTGTCTTCCATGTTGCAAAAATTTGGCACAAACATACCAGAACTTCGTTGATGTTTTGTTTGACCCCTTTTCAGGGCCGGACCCCGGAAAGTATCGTACCGATGTGAACTGGTCGGTGCAGCTGGAATTCGGATTGACACAATAAAGGCAAAATAATGTTCCCCAAAACACCCACTCGTACTTGTAGTTGCATCGCTTGACCGACTGGCAGGAATGTTTCGGTGTTGAGAGTTGAATGGAGAAATCGATTTAAAAGCAGAAGGAGCAGTAGAAGAAAAAAAAACAGTTCCAGAGGAAAAGGTTCAAAGGCATGTTAGTTTTGGAGTTGTAACAGCATACGGTGGAATGTAATTTGCTGTGCCTATGCTTTTAGACAATCGGGTGCAGGGATGCTTCAAATATTTCTCTTAGAACAGTGGTCGGCAAAGAACGGCGTGTGAGCCGTAAGCAGCTCTTTGATACTTCAATGTTCAATTTTTCAATTTTTGATTCCTTGCTGTGTAGTTAGAATAAGATTGACTACGATAGTGTATGGGAACAGTGGAAAACTTTTCACATATTTTTAGAACATTCCTAGAAATCTTGGGTTTATATGAAGGACTTTCCAATCTTTTATCTAAGCTTCCTAGAGCTTGTTTCACGATATAAATATCATTATATCGTCCTTGTAAAACATTTGTTTTTAGTTGCTAGTTTTTAGTATAAAGCATGGAAATATCTAAAAAAAAATTGCTCCAATTTATCGCTTTTTCTTCAATAGGCTAGTGGGACATTCATTTTCCCAATGTGTTAACAAATACCTTCACAAATCTACTAACCATGCTAAAATCCTACTACCTGAGAGGACATTTTCGAATATTAAAAGTAAAAGTTTGGCTCTAAGGCATGTATTTTTGCCTCTATTTCAACAGTTTCTGACAGCTCATCAAATTTTGTCTCGTAGTTATCAATTGTTGACTCATGATATTCAAGTCGCTATTTCATTTTACAAATTATACATATTATAAAAATACAAATTATGAAAATTGACATTACATTAGGTAAATGATTTTTAAAATAATTTTGTACTTGTGTTTGGATGTGAATATAGTAAATTATACTTCCCATAACAACAATATAAAATTTGTGGCTTAGAGGCAAAATTTTAAATATTTAAAGGCATATTTAAGTTTAAGTACCAAAACACATAAATTGGCTCTGCTAAACTGCCATGATAATTTTGAAAATATCCATTTCTTTTCGCCAAATCTCTTTGGTTGCGAACCACTGTCACATAACCATATACTATTCATTGTGGAGAGTAACATGTTGTGGAGAAAAGTAATCAAAAAATTGACATTCTGTTTTGTTGCAATAAATAGTGTTTCATGCTATTTTGATTGCGTTATCGCAGCATTTTCCCTCCACAAATTCATAACACGAAAAAAGTATCGTACACTAGCTGCTTCACATGGTGGATATTTATAGCTTTTGGGATTGTGTTGTAAATCCAGAACGGTTTTATTTATGCACTCTTGGAACCATGCCCACTCGAGCCACTGTGTGAAATTGTGCTAATGTTTTTTTGTCGGTTAGTTAGTGTTTTTAGTCGGTAAGGTAAGGGTGGTTATGAATATATAAATTGTGCAATGTTTTTTCTGCCACCGTTTCATTTGTTTGTAGCAAAAGAATCAATTTTGTTGGCCATAATGGTGCACCAATTAAAATGGATGACAGCCCAAACGGGCGAAGCATTTAAATGGACGGGAAAGCATTAAATTGAATCGGAACTATTCTGGAGTGTTTGAGGTTTTTTTTTTGCCTTCTTTTGGTTGTTGGTGAAATGCATCGCGTTTTGCGTAAATGGTATTGGATTTGCGTAAATTCCGATAATGCGCTTGTTGGTTTGGCTAAAGCAATTAATAAACATTCTAGAATTTTGTGTTGTGTGATCGAACTTTGAAGTGGTGATTTACACTCGGTGCAAGGTACAAATAGTGCTCTTCTTTTTACTGCCCTTAACATTTATAGAGGAAAACAATGCTCGAAACAAGATGAACTTGAGCCCTTCTTTAAGGGAGACAATTTTAAAAGCATATTATGTTCCTAATCAAAATGTACTGTAAATGTAGCCAGCAAACCCTCTTTTGAGGGACAATCTGATTATCATGCTTCACATGGACAAAGTTCAGTAACAACATTCACAGCATTGAGGGTTTTTTTTTATTTTCCACATTGCAACAAAAAGTATAATTAATTTCCATTGTTTAAAACGCAAATATTTTTGCTAATTAAAACAAAACCTAATAAGGGTGAAGGTGAGAAAGCAAAATTATTTAAAACTTTGTGATGAAATGGAGAAAAAAACTTAGCTGGACAGAAAACAAGCTCAAAAAAAAAACATATCTTCCCAAACGTGTTGGGTATTTATGTGTAAAAACAATGTCATAACAATTCGAAAGCTGTTCAGAATGTTAAGCTTGTTGTATATATGGGAAGACCTACATAAATGCACGAGGAAAAGAAAAACCCAGCTCGCCAGCAAAGACAAAAACTCATCTCAAGATGCACACACACGCTGGGTGGAACGGAAACTTACGATCGGGGAAGAAAACCTAAGCACATCTCCCTACCGCGTCTGCAAAACTACCACCAACAGCTAGAAGTTTCTATGGACAGAACAAGAAAACGAAAAAAAAACACACAAATCAAACTCCATCCTCCTCAAAACAAACACTAAACCGCACACATATCCTCGCGAGTGGATCGAACGGAACCGTTCGGAGCCTGTGTCGCCCGGTTGAACATAAAACTTTGCGCAAACCGGACGTCGCGCATCAGTACGGTGTGCGAATTCGCGCAAGAAGGTCGCGTTCAGAGCCCGGCACCGATTCCCACAACAAAAGACGCAACACAAACTCCCCACCCGAGTACGAGATCGGGTAAGAGATCGACGAACAGGCGGTATACGTTTTGTTTTGACTGTGCGCGATCGCGATCGCGTTCGGTTTTGCCGGCTTGGATCGATTTTACGCAGGTGTACTGTGGCTAGTTGCGCTAACGTGTTGCGATCGAACGGTTCTCCGGGAGGCCACCAGCGCTCATTGCAACGCCGGGAAAGTGAAGTTTCAACGATTGACAAACGTGTAGTGTTGTTAAACTAGTGTAGGTGATTGGTGATGTTTTCCTTTTGGTTGGGGTTGTGAAATTTGGAATGTTTACTTCCGACGGGGTTGTAAATGGCGCGTGCCACTTTACGACCCGAGAGTTGCTAGGATTGTCACCTTCACGTGTGGTGTGAATTATCGTAACTTGGATCGAGTTTTGGTTCGTGATGATTCGTAATCGATCACTGTGTAATGTTATTCGTTGCGGTTGTGCCAGTGTGTACTTACCCTTTACCAACGTAATGAATTACGGATAGAAAAACAACATCAGACTGCATACAAACCAGTGTCTTGTCGTGAAGACGTAAGAACTTCGATGCAGTTGCGAGTGCATTGAGCAACAACGCCACGAAAATCGAACACCATTCGAAGCAATCGAGAAGCTTTTCGAAAAGGAAGCTTTTCCTTAACTGTGCGTGTATCTGTAAGTGAGTGGTTGTGCACCTGTGTGCTGACTCAGTGCAGTGTGTGCATGTGTTCACGTGCCTTACACACAGCCACAACCCCAATCGTATGGCCCCTGATCGTGTGAGACAGCTGAAGCGTGACGATCCAAACAGAAAAACAACCGTTTCGGCAAAAGACTCGTTCGTACAGCCCGGGCAAACTATTTCTTCCATTAGCGATGCGATATAAATTAGATTAGCAATCGTACCAAACTGCGTTACAAAAAAAAAATCTGCACACAAAAATAGCGGAAGAGGATTTCACTCCAAAAAGCTATTACTGTTTACTCGTTTGCACGTTCTTTCACGATGTGACCGCATAAGGTTGGTGGAAGGAACAGGAAGAAGGGGAGGGGGGGGAGGATGGGGGTGTGGACCGGTAAGATAAACATTGACCTGATTTCGACTGCAACTGTTATTTCATGGCCCGAACGCAAAACACGCGCTTCGAGGTGCAGTGGAGACGAGTGGTTGGTGACGTGTCCTGGGATATAGAGATTTAATTAATTCCGACCGGTCTAGTTTGTTCTCGACCACCAGGAGTGAAGGTCGACCGATTTTTACTAGCACCAAAACCAAATGCATCTCGAATGTCAATTGAATATTTTTTATATTTTGAAAAACCAACTCCTAAGTGATTATTGCTTGCCAAAATCAAGGATTTGCCCGAATGAATAATAATTATAATTCACTTACTATTTCGCTACTATTCACACCGTAAATGGTACGACCCCCAAGCGTCTTCGAATGTCGCTAATGGCAAAAAGGCTATGATTCTTCTAGCGATCACACGCGAACGTGGATCAATGTGATTTTTGATCGCTTCTTAATGATAACCCTAGCGTCAACGGCGATCGAGACGTGAAGTCGTCGGAAGGCAACCAACCTATTCGAACTTAGTTTGAAAACGCTTGGACTGATAAAAATAACAGCTTGCTAGGTTAGTGGTTAGACGACTTTACCCATCCACCGTAAAGTACTAATTTGATGGTCGAGGCTTTAGTCGGCTTAGCGTGACACATCGCACCGAAACATGTCAAACGGATGCAGGTTAAAAAACCTATCAACAGCAAAAAACAGGTTACCGTAGCCACTCTCTCAAAGCGCACACTAGACAGTTTGAACTTGATCTTGATCCACCAAGATCCACGCCTTTCGGTGGGACCGTGTGTGAAGAGCGTGCCCACGAAATGTCACTGTCACCAAATGTGGCGCCCACGTTTTGACGGATCGGTGAGCGGCGCCTGGGTAGGCCTGATTAGTGGCCGCTGTTGCGGATCGCACCGTACGACCCTGACGGGCGGCACCAAGGAAGGCCAAGTGCAAATCGGCGATCTGTGGGAATTGAAACCGACGGATCGAAGATGTACGCATATGCAGTGGCTTGCGTGCGAGAGGGTTACAGGCATTCGCCGATAACAACAGTGCGTTCTTTTGCGGTTGGCGTACGCACGCGCCTTGATGGTGTCCCTGGCCCCGTCCAATGATGCGCCCCAGTAGGTGAGTGGTGTTCGATTTGGCCAAGACGGTTCGCGAATGTTGGCGCCGACGAAAATGCGCTTTTCAAAGTTGTTTTTTTGTTTTCCTCTTCTGGAACCTGATGTACTATTTTCAACAGCAACTAGCTGCGGCCGTTGATAAGCATCGGATAATCTTAAACAACAATTAGAAACTGTTTTGAGACGTTCTAATGCTGCACGGTTGTACCACAAGCGTTAGGAATGTGAGTTCTTCATGTTTAGAATGTTGTTTGGTGTGGCCACTAATTAGTTCTTTGTCTAACAGAGCGATTAAACTGACAGTCGGAGCAATTAGTGTAGGAAGTATGTACAGCATTTCAATAAAACCAGCGCGCTTTTATGTACAACGTTGGGTTTTGAGAAGCCAATTAATTTGAGCATGTTACTGCAAATCAGTAAACAACTTCTCTTTAGAAACTTTGAATCCTCTTGCTCAGCAACAAAGAACCGCCTGGGGAATAGAAAAAAAGTGTCCCTTCAAATACAAACAAATTGTTAACAGCAACCACTTAAACTCTCGTTGCAGCGTTTTCTTGGGGAAACGCCTTCAGCACTGAGTTTCACTACCGAATCCAAGTACAAGCTCGGGTAGCCCATAATAATATGCAAAACATAACGATAATTGAAAGGGATCGGAAGCTTTCGAGTGAAGAAGAAGTCTCCCAACAAACAAAAGAAAAAAATCTGCCCCAAAAACTCGGTGGCAGTATGAGAGCCGACGTCGGGGAAACACACGGCGCAACGAAAATTATGGTAATGAGCACTTAAAGCATCAGGTTCTGAAATTGAAATGCGAATGAGCGAGCCCTGTTGCTTGGAAACAGAATGTGCGTACCGGGGAGGCCACCGTTTGCTCGCTTTAAACGATAAGGAGTTATTTTCCGATTGCCGCTATCTACCGTGAGCTGCAGTTGGATGCTGGAGGATGGAGTCATGTCTCCGAAAAGATGTAAATAGCTTGTAAGCAGAGGGCTTAGATCCTCAAAATGGGCCAGCCTTAGAGGCGCTACTTCGGAGTGGTTTCGTTTTCTTATGCTGCTTTTATTGCACAGCAGAAAGTTACATCGGTGAAGCAGTGGAGCACATGCGGAATGGACTTTAACCCTTGTCGAAGGTGGAACACGAGCAGAGGAGTAATCGAGCTGTTACCGATCTACTCCTTCGTTACGACTTTGTATCCTAATGAGACCTGCATTCCGCGCAACCACAGTAACGCCCTTGACGGGTCAGCGGTTGTACAATTATCTAAGCTCAGACGTAGACTTCCTTTTTCCGGGGTTCCTTCCACGCCGAAATGGAAGCACCCCAAGAGTCGTCTTCATACATGGCTGACTTGGTGTTGTATTGAAATGTTTCATTCATGAACAGCTGCCCCAAAACGGTTAAAGGGTGTGCAATAAACTCGTAAAATTTTATAATCCGTCTTCCGATCGATCGATTGGCACGGATTAACAACATGTCTTCCTGATAATCCTCCCAAAACGACAGTTGACACGACAAGATTGTTTTTCTTCTCCAACATTCCGTTCCTGTTTGCATGTGTGGCCGAACCACCGAACCTTTCAGGGCCAATCGATCAAATTCGGACTTGCGGTTGAGATTGTGGCCAGATAATGAAGCGCTGGACATCAATCACCCGGTTTGACCTGGTCCGCCCCATCAACAAGAAAAAAGGTTCTCGCGAATGCAAACGATGGTCTATTTATTGTGTGGTGGATGTGCTGTGGCACGTTAGAATGCGTGCGGTTAGGGCCAGGGAAACCTGACATGAACAAATTGTTTGCCATTAGTCGAAAAACACCTTCGCGCAAAAGGTACACAGGTCGGTCGGTCGTGCCCGATGGGTTGTTCCCGTGGGACTCAAGAAATCGGACGCAAGGCTACATAACTAAGATTTTGTTTTTTGTTTGGTATGCTCCCTAAGCGACCTTTGTTAGTTGATTAGTGGCGTTGGGAAGTGTCATGCTTTTTTCAATTTTCTCTTTAACCAGAAAACGAGAACCATTCATCAATCAGTAACGAGATGAGATAGCGAGCAACCAAACAAAAAAAGGAGATTGTACGAAAATCTTACCGCTTTTGGCTTATCCAGTTTTGTAGGTTTATTGCTGATCATCAATAATAAATTCACAAGCACGGCGAGAAAGTGTTCTTCTTCCGGACAGCGGACAATGCTGATGGTGGCGATTAGATCAAATATCCGGCCTGGCTGGGGTTTTGTCTTATCGTCGACTACAGACGAAATCAATCTTCTTGGCGCCATCCGATGAAAGCTGTTACGAGATTGATGAGCGCGGATTAAGCGCTGAAGAAAGTTGCGTTGACAAGATTGATAATTTTACAGTGACGATTGCTGTATGCTGCAAACATTTATAGCAAACCTTATTGCGCACCGTGATGGTTTGGTTTACGAATAGGTTCTGCGCTCACAACTTTCTCCTTGGCTAGCCGAAAGTTATCCAGAAGAAGCGGCACCGAAATTGTATACATCTAATAATTCGCATGACTGGCCACGAATATTGGTTTTTATCGAGAATGTTTGCTTTTCGGGTGGCTTCTTCAACGCACCGGTTGGACTTGTGGTCCGGTTGTGGAAGAGAAAAATAAAAACACTTCTGGTACCGCGGCCATGGTGGCTTTAGTGTATTGATTTTTGCGTTCTGTTTATCGCATGGTAACCTAACCTTGACGGACCGGACCAGGATGGCGTTACTAATTATGCACACGTTCGTCATCGGCGGACAGGTTTTTTGTTGCCGAAGACGGGTGAAATAACAAGACCAGTTGGAAGCGAATAGAAACTTGGAAGTAATTCGAGGGAAAAAAAACGCAAACGAAACCGATCAAACACTCATAATCGAACGGAATGTGACAGCTGTTGTCATCGGCATAGTAGTAGAACGAGCCGTCAAGGTGACAGCTGTTGTTTGGGGTAATTTTTGAAGCGAGGTTTATGGAAGAAATGGGCACGCTTTGGGAATGGGAATAGTGAGAAGAAAACAGGGAAGTAGATGGCCTCCTTTTTGCATCATTGTCGCATGCCATTAGTACTCTCCAATGTCAAACCGAAACTCCGGAGGAGGGTCAGCATTCGATACGAAAGAACACAAGTAGTGTGGGTAGGAGTGCTGTACAAACATTAATTCACTGCTGCAGTCGAAACGGTAGCTAGAATGCATGAATATCTGCAACAATGCCCAGTGTAGCACCCTCCATTAACATCTCGCATGATGCAATCGCAACTGGAAGCGCATGGTTAAACCGAGACCCCGGAGCGCATATGGTAGGCATTCGGTACGAAAACTTTCAAGCGCACCATTCCAATGGCAGGTGGCATGATTGGTGGGTTTAGAAAGGCCCACTTCCCAAACGAAGGTACGACACGAGCGGCGTATGCAGTTATAAAACGTTTCGTCTGACGATAATTATCTGCCGATTGCGAGGTCTATCGATCCGTCGGCTTCACCGAGCGCCTAATGTCCGCACGGTGACCTCCGTCAAGGTTCCCTAGTGTCCCGGCTGTAACGCCCTTTTTGGGTCGATGGCCATCACGTGTAGAACCGAACCGATGCAGCGTGTTATTTACGTCTTTTCACTAAATATTGCAGGTCACTCGTGCAGCAGACATTGGGTCGGATAGGAGGTTTCTCCCAGAAAAAAAAATCCAGTCTTTATCGGTTCGCTCGGAAAGTCATCCAATAAGAACGCTCGTGTGTGCTTAAATTTATTCCAGTTTCGTGCAAGATTTGCAAACGCAACGCAACAGGGGAAAATCCCAACACACCACATCCTCCCATACAAAGCCGCGTGTGATTGTGTCCAGTGAGAGTGCGTGTCGGCGATGTGCTGCGATGCTGTAACCGTTGGTTTGTGATACGTCCGATACACGTGTGTTTATGGAAAGCATAGCCTAACGCGATCTAAGCGGTTCCGGAGACAATAGTGTTTATTCTGGGAAACAGCGGCACAGTCAAACGCACTCCCAGACTCCAACACAGGAAGGTGCGCAAGGGGGTATGTGAGTTGGTGCAGAGGGACAGGTGTATCCACGATTAACGCACCGAGTTCCGAGACGTTTTCGACGTGGGAAGTCCGGCAAAGGTATAGAGACACCAGTGTGAGCGTTAAGTGTATCTCAATCCCCGAAGAGGGTTACCCGTGACAAGATGCGCAAAGTTTGGCTCCTTGCCAGTGCCGTGCTGGCGTTTCTCAACTTTGTCAAATCGCAGGAAGTCGCTCGGACACTCTACAGTACCAGGTAAGTGTTTTCTGCTTCGGTGAAGCAGAACAATTACATACTTCGGTCAAGTACTAGAGCTGCTGGAATTATCCAAAAGTTTGTGGTAAAAATTGCCAACTGCTGCTGATGTAGGGGGAGTAAGATTCGAAACATTATTTCTGCATCGTTGAAAATTGGTTCCGGAAGATCAAAGTGAAGCTTTCGAAGCTCTCGACCTAAAAACAAAAACGGAAGACCGATAGAGAAACCACGCACGTGTATTTATGTCCGGAAGGACACACGAGAAGAGTGATGCATTCTCGTCTCGGTTGAGTGCATCTCTTAGAAAACCACTGTCGCCGATGATTGTTGCAACCCTCACGTATCGATCGCGGCGCGTATGTGGTTTGAGCGCGTACACACAGATACAGTATTTCCTCGCAACCGAGATGGCGGGGACCTTGTGGTGATCAGCAAAAAAAAAAAACCCCGACCATCCTTCCGGGCTGTGGGACGATGTAGCAGTAGTAGGAAAAGAAGAAGTGTAACAACCAAAAAGTTATTACCTTGGACCGGAGTCACACTGCCGTTTGTGGTCCGAAAAAATGGTGGGCAAACAGTCAAATATTGACCACCGTTACCGCCAAACCTGCTGGCCGATCCGAACGGGTGACGCTAATGGGCGAGAATGCGCGCGCGCGCTCACGATCATTGTAGCGATGATGTATGCGGCTTTTACTGACCTTTATACCCCACCTGGCATGATGTATCCACGGTCAGATCGAATGGAGCTGTATGCTATTGATGCGCTCTATCACAAGTCAAGACTTCCTTCTGTTTATGATGCTGACGATCAATTTCTACCGGGTTCGGTTCTTAATCGTCTTGAGCCTCCTTAAGTACATGCACAGAATAGAATCGAATGTTTCAGTGGGCAATGAAATTGACAAAAAATAAAATCTCAACACTCAACCACCGTGAACAATTGGCATCGATGACAATGAATGGGAGATCGTTGAACGATCGTTGACTTACCGAAACAGCCGGTAGTTTACCAGCTGTCAGTACAAGTTAACCCCCTTGAACTTACGGAGGTGATTGTGTGTCGAAGATGTCACCGCAAAACACCTTCTGCGCAGCGCGCACAAAAGGAAGTAGTTACATTTGTTTGCACTACTATTTCTGGGGTAGTAATTGTTCACTCACGAGCTGTCAAAAAATCCACAAAAAAACTTTAACCGTGTCAATCAAAAGTTCATGAGGACCATCTATTTCACATCTTGTATGTCGGACGCGGAGGTTCTAATTGATGCGCAAGGGTGTATCATCAGCCGGTTCACGGTAGGTTACAATTTGGGTTGTTTCCTCACAGCGACTAGCAGATGCGTTGTGCGATTATTATCTGGTGCGGCATTAAAAGAAACGATTTATTATCGCACCGTATGAGGCGCGTCGTAACAGATGAAGGTTAGTGCGGTCATATGTTCATTTCAGGGAATGTAGAAGCAACTCAGTTTAGAAAAAAATACATCCCACTGAATGCATACTATTATTTACTGATCGTACGTCAATTGGGGGGTTTTCGATGCACCGACTAAAGTGCATGGATTATGCGCGTGCATCATGAGTGAAACAGTATCGACCTTTTTTCAAAGACGCCTCACAAGAATGCGCTGCAACTGATCACGTGTCAAATCAAATGCCGGCGTATGATTCGATTTACCAATTGAAACTACCTTGTTCACGGTGTAATTACTCATCGGGCTAAATTAATCGCTGGTTACGTTTAGTGTATCAGCATCAGCTCCGATAAGATCGCTAAAATCGGTGCAAGGTGTTTGCTAAAAGAGGCACAGTAATTTACATGCTACTCGGTCACGGCTCGATGACCCGCCGCCGCTAATGTTGTTTTCTTAACATTTTGATGATTTTGCACACTTTTCGCGCGTACACTTGTGGTGCTGCTGTTAAGCACCAAGTTGTTGATCATCTTCTTCAAATTCGGTACGAGCTGCATGAGTGTTAAAAAAAATGTCTGAAGAGGAATACAAAACCAAAAAGCAATCAAGAAATATTTATCCTGCCGCTGAGCGGAGGAATTATCGTAATAAAATAATAATACTTTATCGTCCATGAATTATCGCCCCAACCCTATTTCGGTGCGTTGGAATGTGGTATGAGCATACGTTTTCGGGCGGGAAAACCGGGTTTCTTACCGGTTGTGCAAATTTCGGCAGAATCCAATACAACTGTTTGCCAATCACTTCTGCTGACCCGGTCCCCGTGCGGTTTAGTTTTGGTTGGAAGAATGCGATTTTTGTTGTTGTAAAGTGGGTGTTTTTAAGGCAAAGCTTGCACGCGTTAAGCTTTTTGGAGAGGTTCTATATCACGCTAACACCCGCTGTGCTGTTCGTGAAGAAAATTCTCGTTTGTTGCATCGTTATGGATGCTTATCTTATTTTCTGCTTAATGTTCTACATTTCTTTCTTCTGCCACAAGGAGAATAAAATTTGAATAAAATACATTTGCAATAAAAGCGGGGCATTGGAGGGAAAATGCATTTTAGAAGCTTGTGGATTTACTGATTCGAGACAACATGAAATGAATAAACAAAGTGCAAGGAATTCCACGTCCAGGCCGGGGAAAAACAATCGTAGTTTTATGATGATCGTATGTGCGTGCTAATTAAACCATCAAGCGAATGAATGTATGAATGGATACAGAACTGTTAGCTCAGGATTCCCCACAGAGGGATCTTCCCAACCCCCAACATTCTAAGCATCTTATCTACCAATAATAATTTTAAAGTGCACACATCAATCGGGATCATTTAACCCTATCGCGCGGGCAGTCGTTTACCACATTTAACTAGTAAATTGTGCATTCCCTGTGCGCTTTGAAACACCCCTGTTGATTTATACACGCACGATAAACATTATTTGACTTTTAGTGTTGGATGCTGCGAAAGATTAATTACCGCCAACCGAGCACCGGTTGGATAATAAATCACACACATCATCAGACTGTGACGTTGTGTTCTGTTTTTTTTTTTCGCATAAACATATTTCCACAACCATCGCCAGTTGTTAGTGTCCGTTCAGGCGACCCGGTGAAGTTGTTTCCTCGTTCACACCTTTCTTCCTAATGCATTGCTCTGTGGCTCGCTGGCGTGTTGATTCTGTGATGACCTACAATAACGCACAATATCACTTTTGTACCGTTTCGCAGATACGACAACCTGGACATTGACACCATTTTGGGCAGCAATCGGTTGGTTTCGAACTACGTCGACTGTTTGCTCAGCCGCAAACCGTGCCCACCGGAAGGCAAGGACCTGAAACGTAAGTATTGTTTGATTTTGGTTGAAGCGGAAGATGCCCGCGTCTGCCGGACTGTTGGTTTATCTCATTGACCCGATTGTGGCTACTGTCAATAGCGGGGTTGTTTAAAGGGCAAGTCACTCATAGAAGTTTTGTAATAAAAATGATTTGAATTTATGATAAAATAGTTCGAATGAACCATGACATGGTTCTTGTGCATTAAAATGCAGCATATAAGTTGAATTTCAAATAGCAATAAAAAACCTTAAAAACACATTTCGGTGTGCTCACCGAATGATTAGTTGCAATTCAAATTAAACCCCCTTCAAAAATGCATCATGGCGTGCAGATGGTTCGTTCGAAGCAAACATGCAATGGCGTTGTGTGTTTTTTCCCTCCATTTGGCACTTCACAAGTATTGTGCCTTCTAGCCAGTAGGCACCAGTGTGTTTACGACTAAAATCGAAACGACCAGCAAGAGAAAGGAAATGTGTATTTTCTTACCAACCACCAGGCAGTAGTGGAATGTGGTCGACGATTAAAAAGCAATATACTTTCGCTTCGACCGTGTAGTAGGAGTGTGTGTGGGTTGTGTCGTTTTGTGTGCGTACGGAACGTCCTTGGCCTTGGAGGGTTTTGGGGGAAGGTATTTAAGGCCGGTATTAAACCATCGTCCATCACAAACGGAGTAGAAGGTTTTGTCCCTTGTCCTCTTGAGAAGTTGCAAGACGTGGTACCACTTGCACCGATTAGGTCTTTAATTCCCGCCACCCTCGTCATTATTCTAATGGTAGCCATCGTTGGGGGTTGTTGGGTGATGCCCAGCCCAGCCGGATAATTTGTATCCATTTACTGAGCTCTAGCACCAGCTTGGTGAACCCTTTTCTTTGCATAAGCGAAGGTTTATCCGATTATTTTGTGCTGCCAGGAGAAGGAAAATGGTGTATAAAATGTGTAAAAAATTGCTACCTTAATCCTTAATCGAACGAAAGGGTTCAATGGGTGGCTTGCCAGTAGGTGGGGTTGAAAAAAAAAGAGAAACACCTTTTCCTTTTTTTCCGATGCCTATCGATCGTACTCTGGTAGAGAAACAATAAAAAAGCAGGAAAACCAACAACTCTAATGCAAACAAATCACAGCACTATGCGGTTAAGCCCCGTTTCCGTGGTCAGCTTGACCGTCGAAGAAGGTTAAGGGTTCAGGTTTTTTTCCCTGGAATAAAAAAGAAAAATGGATTGCAACTAATTAGCATAACTTCTATCCAAACGGTCGGTGTTGCTCGGTGTACCAAAATACGAATCGGATGAGTCCCTTTAACGCCGTACCTTAAGCTATCTTGACCAAAGGGGTGAGTTGTTTGTCTCCCATATCTCGCATACCGCGTTACGGTACGCATTTGTTATGCATTTAACAAAAAAAAAAAAAATGGCGCCAAAACCCAACGGTTCCTGGTGATGATAAAAGGTGTTGAATGGAACCTTAACCTTAACGGGGCAGCTAGGGATGGAAGGTTTGGAGCAAAACAAAATGGAAAAATAGAAATTGCGTATTAAAGAGAAACAAAATGAGGATGAGGAAGGTGAAATACGATACGTACGGTGATTTGTATGCGTTACGCGTATCAGTCGCGCAAGGGAAGGACGCCAAGGACGGATCCCGGCTTTTTGGGGTGAAAGTGGTGGGTGGAATGTTTGTTTATTTTATCATATTTCTATTAGCGAGACCTTGGTTGGAATGCAGGATGTATAGTTCCGGAATTCCACGACCCCCATTCAGCCAGTGTTACATATTTAAAGGGAATCGTGCTCTACAGACGAAATTTATGAAACTAAACCGAAAAAAAAATTACCCTTCAGCACTAACTCAATTCGCACGTTTTTGCCAGGGCTGTGACAAAATCACACCCAGCATCGAACGGTTTGGTGATTACGAAAATGTTTGCCTCACCAACTACATTATCATAACAAGAGCTCCCCAAGGAACTGGTTAGCAGAAGCGGCTTCCGGTCCGCAAAAATAAACCTGATATGCAGGAGAAGCACTCCGTACGCCGTTAAGTCGACGCCAGTGGGGCGACATTCCGTGGCAGCCGATCGAACCCAAAGTAGTCCAGCAGAATCGGATGCAGGCATAGATAGAGCTGTGCACAAACTGTGCGAGATAAACTCGCAAGTGGATAGATAGCTCCCCGGGGGGATATGAAGCGAGTGAAGAGAAGGAACGCGTTGGAAGACCCCAGGTGACAATACGGGGACGTGTACAGACTTAAAGAGAAAGTTTCGCGGTCGGTAGCACACGGTACGGGTTGCCGTTTTGCGGTGTTTTGTTTACTTTGATCGTGTCATCCACCGTCGCCGAACACGTCCTGGATGTTCGGTCCCATGTTCGTTGCAGCATTCCTTCGTCATCGCTATCGATGTTGGGCCCTGATGAGGGTGTGTATTTCGGTCCATCCCGACGCAGCTTTTCGCAGAGCCGATGAAGCCCCCTGATGAGTGTGGCTTTTACGCCTGGGTTAGCCGTAGCCTTGGCGGTATGTCGTTCGTGTTAAAGCTTCTGAGGAAGTCCGTTCGGGGCACACTGGAACTAGTGGGGGACGGTTAGCGCAATGTAAGGCCACCCTCTTTACATATGTAATTGGAGGCAAAGTGAATAACAAACAGGCCACACCGACGAGTCCCTTCCCCAGAGGTGATGAACAGCAGACGAAGAACACCCATCCCGACAACAATGGAGGCTACGTGCGGAATTAACACGCGCTAAGCTGATGTTGTAAAGCTGGAGGGTTAGTCGGTGCGGGAAAGTAGTTTAAAGTACCGGTGCCGGTGTTCGCTCGGAGCTACGTACGGAACGTGTATTAAAACGTTGTAATTCCGGACAAGCCCTCCGGGGAAAGGCTTGAATAAATGAAAGCTGTAAAATATGGAAAATCGTTACACCTTCACCGTAAAGTACGGTTCGCTTCGTATCCTGAACGTGGTTGCAAATCCCAGCAAATGGTGTGCTGGGAACGAAAACGTGCTGCACATAAATTGTTTCATTAAAACTTAATCAAAAGTGGCACCATTTAATGGCGAAGAAGAGAACGAACTGATTAAAATTCAATACGAATTCTTTGAGCTGTTTATACAGATAGAGGTATTTAAAGGAACTGAGAAGCCACACATAGTGCGTGAGCATTCTTAAAAATGCGTTTCTGTGAAAGATTAATTGTCCAACCCTTATCGTTCGTGATCATCTCTTCACGAAGCCATTAACACGCTAACAGCAATGGCAAAGCGTCAAGCAAACGATTTATTATGATTAACCTCTTTTAGCCTTCATTAATGGTGATGGCTCGTATTTAGCTCGGGTGCACAATTAAAAGCCTAACCTAGTTGCACTTTTGCAATCACTTCTCAGACTATGAAGTTCACTCGATGGCATCCCATGCAATATACTGTCTTTCAAAGTCATAGCCCTTCAAATAGTTTTTCCTATCATAAACATACATTAATTGACTCCCCAAAAATTCAAATATAGTTTATTAAAAACTTACGCGATAATATATATACGTAAATTTTAAAAATTGACAATTCCTATTTTTTGATTTTTTTTTGTTTAATTATTACTTTCCAAATATTTTCATAAAAAAATTATAATTTACTTATGTAAAATTTTCTGTTGTTGAAATTTTTATACATTAAAATGTTAAACTTGGAGTCATTTCATTTTTAAATTTTTTATTCTTTTTTAACTATATTTAAATGTAATATATTAACAAACGATGCCTAAATATATAAACAGTGTATTAAATGATATATAATTTACGCGGGAATTCGAATAATTCGTAGTTGTCTGGAGCGCATTATTCCCGTAATCATAAACTTAAAAAAAATTTTGACAAAATATTGAAAATGTGTTAAATGTACAACATTTCATACAAAAAAATAATATCTTAGTAAGAAAAATATATTTTGCTGGGTATTATTTAGCACCACAGTGTAATACCAGAGTACAGGTTTCTATATTGCGCCTTGCGTGCATTTATACTGAGTGCATTGCAATGCAAAATGCTTTGACATGAATCTTTAATAGAATGCAGCATCCACTTTTCGTGTTGAATATCGCATGAAACGGCACGAAGAGACCTTCGCTGTTCTTCTACGACAACTGATAGTTTTGTTTGTGATTCTTTTGATTACAATTCCCAACTACCCGCCTGGCCCCGTTCCTGAGCGGCCTATGCAATTTTATCTCACATTAAATGGTAATTTACGAACGTCATCTCAAGCACGACCGTTGCGCACCACCCCGTCAGTCGGAAACGGGTTCTGAATGGCAATGGTACGCCCGGTACCTGTTGCTGAAAGATGCACAATGCTGTTAAGTAGTGCCATCCACCTGACGCGTGTGTCTCTCAGGCCTGTGAGAGGAAAACGTTTGTCACAATCGCTGATCGAGTGGTTTTACCGACCGAGTACGCAGCTAAAAGTGCAGTTGCATTGTCCGTCCATGATGCTATATGCGTGTGTGTGAGTGTGTGCGTGAGTATTATATGGTAGCATTAACGAGCGTTCTCGGTGGGATGACCATTTCCGTGCCACGATGGAACATGATCAATCTGATGTGCCTGACGTGTTTGCAAATGTAGGCACCCCAATGAAGACTGGTGTCATCCTATATTCTAGTAGAGTGTGGAGGAATTTTCTGGTCTCACCTCTACCGCGCGCGTGTGTGTATGTGAAAAACCGCTCCCAATCTGGATAAGCTGGTGCCGAAAGCCCCAAAAGAGCTGGCACGTTGAACAAGCTCTTAGTATCCCACTCGGAACCACATGCGGTGCCCGGGTGCAGACCGTTCGAGGCGATTATTTATTCATCCCATCCGGTTCGGTCCCGACTGCTCTCCTGACTGAAAGCTTGAAAGGGCATCCCGGGTTTTGTGGGTTGGCACTTCAGAACATACGGCTACCGTGGTGCACATATGCACCTAGACGAGCTATCAGCTACATAGTCCCGTTTGCTGGGGAGAACAAAAAGCAGGAATTGATCCGCAGGTTACCTCTCGATTACTGTGCCGATGTAGCTTTAGACAGGTTCGCTGGAAGTTTCGCTTCATCGATCGAACCGGCTGCTGCCCAATCCCTGGAGTGGTCTTTAGACAAATTTAGCTTTTGTGGTTAACCTGGCCGGCTAAGTGTTTTATCAAACGGGCTAATGGGAGCGGTTAGATCGAGGCAGCAATTTACCTTTCACAAAACCTCAAACGCTCAGCATCGATGGTAGTGCCATCGTTACGAATCAGGTAACAAAGGTGCCTTGTTAGTCAAATGCTCTGGGAGATTAGGGAAACAGATGTCGGTTGCACTTTGTGAGTGGAATCCAACCGGCAAGAATGATGATCCAGCACAGATTTAAAACTAACGAGATGTAAAACAACGTGTGTGCGTTGTGTGTTACAAATTTCAACAGTTCCAAAGAGATGATTTCGATGGCATATGTTGAACAAAATAAATACATATATTACGAAACACACATAAGTAACACCCAAATCCAAAAGTTGAAAATGCGAAACTGCCACCAACCGAATGCACTGGAACAGGTTTCGATTTGCATATATTCTTAGTCGCGTTTATGCATTTCACATTTGCAACACGCTGTCGCACGTTGCCGGAGCAGCGTTTTGGGATGGGCCAAGCGGCAATCTGAACCTGTTGAGCAACTTTACGTGACACGGCGTGTGGTTGGATGAGGCAGGAAACAAGATTGCAGTTTAATTTATTCTTCACACAACGGGGTATAAGGAAACCGGGTCTGGAAAGATGAAAAGATAGCTTTTCCTTCCTGAAGTGAATCGAAGTGTGAAGGATGACTAATGTTTGGATGGGTTGCTGTGTTAGGCAAAGGATTCTAAGCACGTTTTGTATTCATAGTTTTATTACTTATTTTTGAAATATGACGAATGTGATTCAACAAAAACATGCATCTGTTGTGGCATTACAAGCTTAACAGCACATAGAGGAGATATTTTCCAAACAGTTTTGTTTTTGTAATGACAATTTTGAGAGCTTTTAGCCGTGAACGGCGTATGTAGATATAATTATAATAGAATTAACATACAAAAGATAGATAAAATGTTTTATCGTACATTTAAATCACTTATTCAATCATTACCTCCCAGAGTACATTTACGTTCGCACTTAATGCGAACATCACGAAACGAAAGAAGAGCTTATAATTAAAGAAAATTACAGCCCTATGTATCGGTTACAAATGCCACCAACGTCAAGAGCATCAAACCGCCGTATTTTACGACAAATCATTACGGGCATACCATTGCAAGAGAGACCGCATGTAACGTCCACCCAACCCAACGAACGTTGATCTGCGTAGTTTCCGCATTCGGCTTTAAAAAATCGTACACCTCAAAGGGACATTTCCGTGGTAGGCAAACAAAAAAAAACGATCATCATGAGCATAAACCACAATTATTTTGGTGGATGCTCCCCAACCCTAGTTAGATATTCGGTTACGTTGTGGAATCGCTAAACCATTTCCATATTCGTTAGGAGTAAATCTTTTTCTACAGTTTGATCATGGGAAAATTACTTCATTCGTCGCTGGTAGGATTGGATCCGGTTAGAATGCTGCCCAGCCGTATTACCGTACCGGTCTATTAACGAAGCAAACTCATTAAATGGTTTGTATGCTTTCAAAGAAGCTGCCGATTTTGAACGCTTCAAGCCTAGCGGAACATCTGCAGCAAATTGTAAATAGAGGTTAAGCAGCATGAATTTAATCGCGGAATGACTTGGATAATGATGTTAGTAGCGAATAATTAGAATTGTGTTATGGAAACTGTTTGATCCGGTGATCTAGTGATTTTTGAGGTTAGTGTTTAACGTAGCGCTTATGGATCATTATTCATTATCAATATTATTTACTAAAATTAATTGATTGGCTCTCGGATTTTACAATGTTTTAATTTTATAGCCCCTGTGACACAAACCAGTTGCAGTCTTTGAGCAACCACGTGCAAAATATGTTCAATGTAGATCTGCTCTGAAGAGGGCCTCCTTGATACTCATTTTTACTTTGCGGATATTAAAAAAATAACAGGTGATCTTCAAAAAGGAAGTGTTACTGTCACCAGTTCTTCATAGCTAGGGAAAGGGGCGAATAATTAGGCTGTAGTAATTCCCATGGACGGGAATCTATTACAGATATATCATAGTAATATACAGATATATTTCAGGCAAATGGATACATCTGTCTTTATTTAAAACTAATTGTTTTTGATGGGTCCTCTTGATTGGCGGAGCCCTTGGTAGAACAAGTCAAGGATGATCTATTTCATACAACATACTTGTTAGTATAACTGTTTCTGTTAGTATTATCTGATAATTTTTAATCTTCCTTCTTTCTTCAGGTATTCTTCCGGAGGCACTCCGTACCAAATGTGCCCGGTGTTCACCGATTCAGAAGGAGAACGCACTGAAGATCATCACCCGACTGTACTACGACTATCCGGATCAGTATCGTGCGCTGCGGGAACGCTGGGATCCGTCCGGCGAGTACCATCGCCGGTTCGAGGAGTATCTGCGCGGGCTGCAGTTTAATCAGATTGGCGGCAACGGTGGTACCGTCGGTGGTACCAACGTTGGTAATACGGTAGAGAGTGGTGGTAACGACAGGCCGGTAAGAAATGACCTCGATCGACAGCCCGCCACACAGAGCAGCAATGTGCAGACGATAGTGGTTAATCCAACACTGGCCGGCCTGCCGAATGGCAATGTGAATACGCCGCTTGCGATACCTTCCTCTCCAACACCTTTACCACCGTCAGCTGTAGCGCCAGCGACCGAACGACCTAGGCCCCCGGCACCGGTAGCACAAATTTTATTCCCTACCACTACCGACACTAGTACTACCATCACTACTACTACCACCTCTACTACCACCTCTACTAGTACCTTCAATTCGGAACCACTAGTACTCACCAGTATCGCGCTCAGTGCGTCTGCTCCCTCTAATACTGTTACATCCTCTACTGCTAGCATGCTTAGTCCTTCGGGTGGTACGGTGGCGAGTCCCAGCGATCTTACCGGCCTCACTGTTGATTCGCTGGACTCACCAGGAACGGCCGGACCCGTAGTACCGGTACCGGTAAATTACAATCTCCACATCACTAACGGTGGCTCGCTAACGCTTTGGCTGGTACACATACACATGGGTGACACTGGAAACATCGGACAGAAGGAGATGGCACACTAGAATGTAGGATTGCAACACATGTACAAATAACCCGAATCCCCTTCTGCAGGGAAATGGGTCTGCTAGACTGCTAGAATGTAAAACCTTGGATGCGTGTGTGAGATGTACACGAAAGAGAGAGTAAAAGAGTAAACGATAACAGATACCAAATATAGTACAAACACGTGTAACCCTTTCGACACCTTTTGTAGCTTTCTAACCTCTAACCTCGTTCTCTTTTGGGTAGTGTTGGCACTAACGGTTTGGAATTCGCTTACGGCAAAAGTCCCCAAATGGACCGGAACGATAACATTCGCGAACGGGCCGCGGTACCGGGCACTATTATTCCACCGAAAAGGGGAGTACCAACGTTAGATAGCTGTTGAGTTGTTGTTTACGTGAATTTGACACTCATCCCTCCGGGGAAAGCGTTGGGGAGTGTGCATTTCTCAATTCCCGTTCCAGAGATACCCGAACATTGAAGCAACATTGGCTCATCAGGTACGTTTTTCCGGTCCACTGGTCGGATGTGGAAAGTTCGACAGCGGATTAAGCAGCATCGATGCATTTTCGCCTTTCGTTTGGAAAATCGTACCAGGATTAATGGCCGGATCTGGCCGGGTGCCGCTCGATGGTGAATTATGACTTTTGATTGTTCGCTTGTTTGGTCGGCTCGTGCAAAAAAAAGGGCCCCCAATTGATGAGTCTATTGCAATCGTAAACATGATTGTCTGATTCGTTCCCGCCCGGGAACGCCGAATGCGAATGTGGAATTATCAGAGAGATGTTTTATTGAAAGGCCCCCGTTTACAATGGGGTTGATAATTATTCGTTTAATTGATGCACCCAGTGGGAGTTGTTCATCCAACAATGCGCCCTTCCTATTGTTTGCTGTGACATCGATAAGAGGATTTATGAATATGCTGACCCCATACCGACAGGTTCCGATGTGCTTAATTAACGCAAAACTCACTGGATGTCGATTGAATGGTTTCCAATTTGTAGTACCTGTCACGAAACGTTGTACGGTGGATGTATGAAATATCCAATGATCAAATTCCACGTACCGGGAGTGCATTCGCTCGCGAGAACAGTGATGGTGAATGTTACAACAGCAATCAATGCCATGCTTTTGTTTGTTTTCTGTGCAAATATTGCAATTATTATGTATCCGCGGTTGCACCTACGCTGAATGCAAGCGTTTGAGATGAAAGTATGAAAAGAGCTGCATAATGTCGTTCATCGGTGGAGAACCCTTCAAAAGCGACAGCATAATTTTTGCTTTGTTGTTTTTAATTGAACTCTTTTTCAATGCCGGCGAGTGGGTGTTTGTATATCGAACGTTTATCGAATATTTAACAGAGATGGATTTTTTAATAACTGTGCGTATGAAACTGACGGCATAACGCGTTGGAGGGGTTTTATTGTCCAGAATGGAACGTGATAGGCTATTGATGAAATAATTAAAACGGAAATGTAAAGCGGCTTACATTTTGCTTGTGATGAAAGGATTTTCCGTTCATTATTTTAAAATTATGGTGCAATACGAGGTTCTCAATTTTTCCCATTCGACCACATGCTATAAATTAACCGGAGTTGATCGAAGATACAAATTCTCGTTTGAAGCGTATCGGTAAACTGTCGGTGGATCTTGATTGGGGTCAAACACGAAGCACATGAGCATATGGATAAGCATCGGGGTCGAGAAACATCTAGTCACGCCACAGCTGCAGAGTCGAAGCACAGCATTTGCTGTTTGATTGTGAAAGAATGACGGCATTGCAGCGGTAGAATGCAGTTTTACTTCCATCAGACCGTTTGTGTGTTGCAACACTTTTCACAATGGAAACCAAAACCAAACCAAGGTGTGAACAACAATTCGATAATTGTTTCCCCCCAGCGCGGTCTAGGTTGGGACGCATTGCGGACGGGAGTGGAAGGGTCATTAAAAAATCATCACTTCGTTTTATAATAATGTTTTCGTGCGTGAAATGTGATTACACACGAGGCGGGTTTTGCGGTTGAATTAATTAACAAGTTATCTCGTTAGCACGCGAATTTGCCTTATGCACAATACAACACACGGCCACCATAAACGCACCGCCATTATGATAAGGTTCTACCGAACTTTCGCTATCATGACTGCGCAACCCTATCCTATCTGCACCGGCCTCTCTAACAGCATCTCACCGCACGCCTCCGGCACATTGCACCACCAACAGAGCACACGACGAGAGAGAGAGCGAGTGCAATATGCAGCAAAATGACTTATACATTTTTGACCATTGCACCCCAAAAACCCACTTCCCTAATTGGACAGGTTTCGCTCGGGTTGCACCCGCAGCCCACCGACACGGTCAGCAACTTAGTCGCTCAGTCGCTGCAGTACGGCGCTACTACAACAACTCCACCATTCGGCACGATTCGGTTAGAAGAAGTTTCAACAGTTCCGCTATGGCTGGAAGCACAATTGGCACAACAAAATCCACCGGAACGTCCGCAAGGACCGTCCGTCAGTTTCGTCCCGGCGGTCGCCCTGTCGTCGACGATGCTCAGCGTGCCGCGTCCCGTAGTTGATGGAGCTGGCAATCAAAATTTCGACCCTGCTGGCACTGGTCAGCTAACGTTGGATTCGGTGTACGATGGTCCAACAACTACTGGACGAGCGTTGGCCGGTCGGCGTCCCACGACGGACAATGGGTTTGATGAGCTCCCCACGGTATATTGGCTTTTATTCCGAGAATGAAATTGAACTTTGCTTCCATCGGTGGTACTGGGCGTAATAGAATTTGGAATGCGTTGGATATGGCGGTAGTTGAAGGGTAAAGCATTGACACGGGAGTATACAAGCTTGATACTGGTGGCTGTTGCCTCTTGTACAGATAGGGGTTCTATCCTGTTCAGATTGTTCCAGGTGGTTGGCATGAGGTTGATGTGATGTTTGACATGAAAAGCTTCATGAACGCGGTTCCAATATGGCGGCAACTCATGGTGGTTCTTTTCCCGTAGGCTCCACCACCGGTAGTGGTGAATCGGTTCGGTGACGATGACGCCAACGGTCGACCATCCATCGCTCCAGTGCCTGCAGTGCCTGCAGTAGTGACGACGACTACGCAGAGGCCTACAACAACAACCGTTCGACAGACGCGGCCCGCTACCCGCCAGACGACGACTAGAAATACTCAGCGCACAACAACGAGATTTGTAAGTATCTTGGGGACATGGGCGGGTAATTAACTAGAATTACTATTTACAGCGCAGGATATCCTTGACTTAAACGATCGATACGACCTGAAGGCTTCACCTTAATTAATCTGCTTCGGATAGATGGAGCAGTGTTTGGGTTTGATTAGCTATAATAGGTCAACGTGTCTATATCGACAATAAATTAACTTACTCAAGTGGACCGTTACAATGACTTGCCAACGAAACAAACAAATGAAACACCTCTTTTGGCTACATCAAACTCGACCAACCAAAATTTTCACTTTCGCAGATAACGCGAGTGCCACAAACACCGCCACCAACACGTCCACCCACTACCATCACAACGACGAGGACGTCGACCATTTTACAACAACGACCATTCTTACCACCACAACCGTCTCCAGCACAACAACAACCAATACTACCACCACAAGCACCACCACAAACATATCCAACAATAATATACGAGCGTCCACAGGCTCCACCGAGAGCCAGCCCACCACCACCACCAACACAAGCATTACCACCCACGGCACCCGCTAGACCATTCTACGTACCGCCGGAGCCACCACGGACGCCCCCGACGCAGTACGGGGTACAGACCACCCCGGACAGCATTATTGACCATTTCTTTGTTCCACCATCGCAGGCCGCGAACCCTCCACCGATCGTAGGTCTCTGGAACCAGCTCGGCACGAAGATTGCTGATACGGCGGACGCCATCGCTGGGATGCTGCAGAAAACGGTCGATGTGCTGGTATCGAGCCACATCCAGTCACACCAGCGGGCACTGCGACGAATCTAGTGCTGTTCCTGGCGCCCGCTCAGCAGGACACTCCGGAAACACCCTTCAAGAAAGGAACGAGAAGAACGAGAACAGAGTGCAAAGGGTTTGTTGAAATTATGTGAGAATGCTTGCCGTTTTAGGCATTAGTTTTCCATCCATAGAATATTATCTCCGCATGTACCAGTGGGTGCGTATTGATTGGAGGTCGTACCCCGATAGTTAGAAGCACAACCTTGCCCCGTGGCCGAGAACATTCCAGAACTCTGCCTTACCGTACAGAAAACTCGAGAGCTGGTAGCGTGGAATTATTAACTCCTCGTAGCGTGTAGGAAATCAGGAATGTGGCCCAAATCCAAGCACCCAAACTCCCGCGTGACCGTTTGTGGTTGTCACCTGAAATCAAGATCAAGCAATTCTTCTGTGATTGAGCGTATAGAGTGATAAAATTATATGCGTATCCACACTTCTTTGTCGATGTTGTTGTAGGTGAATCTTCCAAACATTGCGTCCTTCTATGCTTCTTATCTTATATCCTTGTAAGGAACCTCGCTTGTTGCTATCCCAAAAACCTTCCCTTTTCGATTTTGAATTGTGAAAATGCAGACAACGCTATGACGTACTACAGGGTGAATTTTAAAGGTTCATGGAATATAAATGTATCCTATGTTACTATTGAATAAATATATTATATATCAAGAAAACTCGGTCTTTGTTGGAAGTGGGGGAAGTTGAACAGGCTTCCCCCCGAGCGCCTCGGGGAATTGACGAAACATGTTGCAGAAAAAGGATAACTTCAGGTACGGTACAAAATGTTGAAAGAAATGAGTTCTACTTGTACAAATTTACCGTTTATCTTCACGTAACCACTTCACGGACGCGGTGTTTCGGAAAGTTTCGGAACATTTTTCTCGTTTTTTCGTTTCGCCGTTTCGAACAACGTGGAGTTTTCAGCATGATTATTGGCTTCCGTAGGGAATTTGAGAAATCGAGAACAAGTTATCTTCCTCGACGGGAAGTGGTAAACTGAGCGGAAAGAAAAGTATAATGTTAAAAAGAAATAAATAAATTTCATCCTTTCGAAGCGCAGCAACAAATTGAAGCGTGAGCAATCAAATCATAGTGAGATTTGGGCTTCTCTTTTTATCTTCTTATCACTTTGCCGAGACGGTTGTTGCTTTATGGTGGCGTTTTAACGTTCGGCTGAATATTTCATCTTTCGCTCGTGAGTTTTCACGGCTGTGGTTCTTTCTATCCGGATGCTGTACGATGGTGGAAAATGATGGAAATATTTCATTCTTTCTTACACACATTTGCTACCGGCAGTGGTGATGGCGGTTCATAACTCTACCGAAGTCATTTTGGTTTCTGTTGCGCGTTGGTGCGCTGCTGATAGTTAGACGTAGGCTTCGAGCGCAACGGCAAGCAACGGCAAGCACCGTGAGCAATCAAATAAAGCTGAAGTGCTCGCTCGATTACCGGTGCCGGAAGCGGAAGATTGCAATCTGACGGAGGTCTATGTGCACTGGTTGCTGGTTTAGTGCTTTACCTGATTGCAATTGGTGTGAGGCTCATGTGTGAAGGAAGCCGTAGAAGTCGATAGTTGTTTCTGTCACCTCGACAGCTCAGTGGCTCAGTGCGACTGCTTACTTTACTCTTCTAACGCTGCCTATTCAAAAACATTAAATTGTGTGTTATGCAGATTGCCTAAGCACAGGTGTTCATGTGTTGGTTGTGATATCGACGCATAGGTGGCGCTTTTATCCATCAACGTGCTGAATTTAAATTGAGGGACATCAAAGCGCATTTGTAATTTTACTTTTCTTGTAAGTAGTAAGACATGAAATAACCATTTCTTTGAATATATTTAATTCTTTCATTCGAAAGTGCTTCAATCAACGAATCAACACACGCACACACACACAAACAGGAGCGCGCAAATTTCCATTACGCAAATGAAACATCCACTGGTCGGTTGGAAACTTTCTTAAGGAAGGTTGAATGTAAATGGCGGCTTAAACGATCCCAATCGCTCACCAGCAGAAAATGGAAAATTTGCAATGCACCACGAGGTACGTGAAATTTTTGACGGACAATCCACTTACCGACGCCGGGGACACGGGTACGCTGGGAAGAAACGATGATGCGCGGGAAAAGTTTGAACAACGTAATTTCGTTGATGTGGGTCCCGAGTTAGTTGGCCATGAAAGTTGGCATTAGATATGGCACTGAGCACTCGGCTGCTTTCTTGTTTTTAGGGCTTGTGTTGTGAAAGCTCTTCTTCGCTGCTTAAGTTTTTCGTATTTTTTAAGAGTAATGCACAATTTTGAACGATGTTCTCCCTCGACGCAAGACGCATTTGAATGTCATCAGCGCCGCACCGGAAGATGCAACCAGCATGTTGAATATTTATTATGTGAGCATGTGAGAAAGGACACACGTGCGGCGTGGACATGCTTTCCCGTTTTCCTGTGGAGCTTCGTATTGCAAATTCCATCCATCAGGTGGGATTTACGTACCCACTATTGGTTCGCAACTGTCGAGAACTATCCCATCCCAACGGATTGTGTCCGGATTGTGGATGCAACAAAATGGAGAGCGATACGAGGCGAAGAAATGGTAAAGAAGAACACATATTGAAATTCCCGTCAGCTTGACTGCATTCGTTCACAGTTGTAAGGATAAAAAAGAGGGGGAAAAAACAAACCTTCAGAAAATTCCCTCCCGAGTGGGTTATGTGGGGAGAAGGATGGTGAAAATCCATCTGATTACAAATCGTCCCGTACGGATGGACGCCAGGTTCGGTCGTATGCTGGTTGAAAGGCCGCGTGTGCGTCACATTTTGGGCTGGTGTGAGGCGAATGAAATATTTATCCAACCATGTTGCAGATTGCGAAACGGGCAAAGGAACGTGTCTTTTCCGGGCAAGGATGTAAAAGCAGGCTAAAAGAAAATCCATAATCCTGACTCAATGCTGCTGGTTCCGGAGAAGTATGCAGATGAGTATTACATCACGATGCTGATTGAATGCATCGAGGAGATGGAAAGAATTTGTGTCGTTATTACAGGATTTGCAAATTACAACACTAAACCACAAAGAAGACGAAAATCTGTAACGATGCGACCCACACGAGCATGAATAATAAAAGGAATGGAGCGATAAAATCAACATTCAATTCGGAATGATTGTTCCGAGCGATCATGTTCCTCACATTAGTCGTGTTGGCTCCATGTGCCGCTCAGCGCTGGGAGTCAATAGGCTAATGAGCGCCAGTCTATGATGCATTAGCATACACTGATAGCCAACCAGCACTGATGAACCTGGACCGCATAATTATCGTTAACAAAATAGTACAATTGTTGTAGCGTGTGTGTGTGGGGGGTTTTGAGCGGGGCGGAGCATTCCTGCACCTTTGACTCCCAAAGTGTGTCGAGGCACGTGGAAAATGTAGTGGGAAAAATGGGAAATGTAACGCGCGGGAAAGTGTGAGCCACATGTGGGAGAGTCGTGATGAGCAAAAGCAAATAGAATCAAACGATTCGTTCCATTTCCGTCCACGGGGGGTTTTCCAGTTTTATCATTTTGTGTAAATGAATCCGTTTGTCTGAATAGTCCGATTAAACTGATATGACGAATCGCTTAAAAGATGCTTGTACAATTAAAAGTTTATACAAGAAAAATGCGATTATTAAGCGATTGGGAGATGTTAGCTCCACCGACGAATCTGTCATTCGTTTGTGGTGTTTCCTTTCACACACTACATGCCTTTTGTTATTTTTACATGTGAAGGGTGGAATTTCCACCGCTATTTCAAATTTTGCTTATGGAACACTTCCCACCTCAGATATCATCTCCTCACGGCGGTGTTGATTTGACTCCATGATTCAATCGCGAGTCGAGAAGTCGAGAAGCAACAGACATTGGGGCTGGATTGGGATTTCCCCCAAAACTTATTGCCCTGAGTCGACGGTTCCCTCCGATAACCTTCATCAAAAAAGCTACTAGAGAGAGAAAAAACAAAACGCACGCCACAAAACACGCACGTACGCTGCCAGAAACACGGCCGACATGGTACAATATTTATCCACCGTTTGGCGACATATAAAAACAATCCGGAGGCAGTTTATTTTCAACACCAAGAAAAGAGTGGGGGAAAAAGAGGAAAACAAAAATGTTTAAACACACTCGGCAGACAGAACTGAACGAAGATTTGCAAAAGTTACTCAACCTCAAGCCTGCCTGTTTGTGGGGAGACTCTGGGAGGTTTCCCATCACACCGGACAAAGAGAAGCAACCGAATATGATGACACATGATGATAACAATGAGCACTTCTATACATGATCTCGCACACACACACGCAGTAGGTGGGAAAACATATGAAAAAAACTAAAGTTCCATATTCCAAGTGTCAAAGCTGTCAGTTGAGCAAGACGATAAGGAAACTGGATTTGGCTGTGCTTTGCGATGAAAAGCCCGGTACGAAATGAGGGGGACATTGGGCCGGGGGGGGGGGGGGGGCAAAAGAAAGAAAATACGGCACCACTTCCGACGGCTTGAGACAATCAGATTTCGGAGGCGTAGAAAAAGTGATTTATTTTTGCATCGTTTTTCTTTTTCTCCTGCGACGCTAAAAGGTTTTAGCCTCCTGTCATTTCGCTTCCTGTAACTCTGACGACAGAAAGCCCACGGCAAAACAAAGTGCTACGAAGGAGGATCGTTAAAGTTTAATTCGATTTGAGGAAGATTTGAGGGCGAAACCTACCCCAGGCAGGAGATGCTTGCCGGTGGCCCAAGTGGCAAGTGACGATAAACGACATCATGCGTGACTGGAGCGTGAACTTGAGGAATTGGATAATTGAACTTAACGGAAGCATTCTCGATAAGCGATGTACCGTAATTGATATCCACTCCACCTTCGGCTATCGGCATTATTACCATTTCCTAAACCCTTATGTCCTCAGTCTGAAAAACACTTATTATTGACTCATCCAGTATCGGAGTCAACACAGCGCATGGTGGCCGATATGATGCTTTTCCACTCAATTAAATATGCGTGCATCGGTGTGTTGTTTTAGTTGAGTGAGCCGATTGCCTGACAGCTTGGAATTGTGATGCTACGCATTCAGAGATGTGCACACCGTTCGCAACACATCGGGTGGCCTTCGCGACCTAGCTTCCTGGCTGGTAGATGCGTAGAAGCGTAACCGTATGTCCATAAAGCGACACGATCCACAGTAGGGTTTTTACGTATCTCCTCCTCCGAATTACTAACCAGAGCGTGTATTATCCTTTCCCGATGATAGAAGAGCAGTTGAATGGGGTGGCATTGATGCACCTTGTGCTAATGAGGAGCCATGTTACCACGTGCCGCTTTCGATTCTAACGGACCGAGAATGTTTTTTTTTAGTTTGAGGCGAAGCATTTGAAGCGCATTCGAATGGCAATGTGGATCATGATTAATTAATTAGAGGATGTCACATTCACTGGTTTCCTAGAACGGGGGCTCCAAGCTGAGCTTCTAGAAATGTGCATGATGTCTTCATGCTTTGTGAACGTTTCCTCCCCAAAAAAAAAGTTCAAACCAATCCATCATTTCCTCTAACGAAAATTGATCGACATCTCTTCCAACCAACGTTCTCGTTTCGATTTACCAAATCACCGTGCACCGCAAGAAAAATCAACATCAGCAACACGTGATGCACGGAAATTCTGAAGGGAAAATCCCTCCCGACCAGCACCAGAAAACCAGAAACCAGTCCAAAGTGAACGAACTCCTGGGGTTTTATGCTGCAACATTGCATCTCCGCGCCATCCGCTGGGGGTCTGGGGTTGTGCGCAGTAGGGTTAGGTTTCGTCAGAAAGCACAGCAAGGAACGCTGAACCAGTTTGCAATGGCCCGTGCCTGCAATGGACGAGAACCAGTTAGTGACACATGCACGGTACCGAGGCATCGGGGCAAAATCTTACGATTGGCGCCATCCATCATTCTGCTTGCCATACCGTCAACATCTATCATAATTTTGGATAGAATTTGTGCCTTGTTTACATCTAGCTGTAGAAATGTTCTTACGCCGATGTAGAGTAAATGTTTGAGCTTTGTTTTACGCGTTCTACCGTTAAGCGTGTGCGCGATCAACCTTAAACTCTTCTACCAAAACGTCCACGGAGGTCTCGGGCTGACATTAGCGGAGTGTCCATGTTTAGGGACTCGTCCGGTGTCCGGTTTGGGCAGAAGAGGGCAACCCTTAAAGCTGAAACGTGCCCAACATAGTGCGGTTTGAATGCGTGTGGCTGTGTTTTTTTTTATGGCACCACCCAGGTGTACACAACCCTCCACGAGACGTTCGACGGCGGAGAGGGGACCCACAAACTACCCGGCAATGTTGTTGCTGTTGGTGGTGGTGGCGATGGTGGTGGAACGTATAAAAACAAAGGTACGGTCCGGCGGTAGCGCTTAGTAGTGACCGACAGAGTGTTGCGCACGGAGGTACCGTGATTTCCCCGTGATCGACGTAAACGAAAGTGAAAACTTGCCGCGAGTTGTAGCCAGGTGAGAGCGAAAGCGTGTACAGATCGTTTCGTTTTGCAGTTATTCCGTGGAGGTGCATTTGCCGTGTGTTTCGGGTTCTTTCGGGTTGTATGTTACGATTGAAAGTCATTTTCTATTGGTCAACGCGTTTCCCAGCAGATGTGGTCGGTGATATAATATTGCATTTAATGCCAGCCAATTTCATAATCCCTAACTGATGCATTTGCAGTCCGCATGCACTTATGGATCCGTAAGTTGTCTTGTTCCACAGACACACACGAGCAAACGTTCACGATACGTTTCAGACGTATCCGGTATGAGCATATTGAAATGAAGTGAACGCACTTGTTGCGGTTGCGGGCCTGGATGTGGTTTGTACGCTTTTCGGTGGCGCGAGGATCGCGATCGATGTCGCGGGTGCGCAAATGTGGACCACGACCGTGCGCCATTATGTAATTAGCGTGCTCTGGTTGTCGTCGGTTCTGCGCAACACCACACCAATATCAAGCTCCAAAATTGGACCATAATGAATGGGCAAAGACCGCTCAGGGGTGGCGTGGGTAAGACGGGGGCTTGACCGGTCAGCAGCTGATGTGGAGATATTGCAAAACTGAAGCCAAAATGTATCGCACCAATGCACGATCTTACACCCCGGTATCTTGGATGGTGAGATCGTTCGCCGTCTCTAGCATGCTGTTTGATAGAGTGATACGGTGACGCAGCCTACTTATCCAGGTAATGTTTAATAGTGCTGCCGTCACCAACACTCAACGCGAGATCCATCGGCTTAGAGACGCTAAGTGCTTAGAGTTTAATTAAAATGTACAAGCGCTATTGCTCATTTTAAAGGTCCACCCGAAGCCGTCTGGACACGGTGGAAGGTGATCAAGAAATTAGTTTTGTAACACACCGCCAACTGTCGGGGCCGGGTGGGATTTTAATTGTTATGACATGTTTCACTCTCCATTACTGCCCGGGGATGGTGTGATGGACAAGATTATCAGCAGTAGGAAGGGGAAGCGAATAATTGTGCGCAGTGTTGGGAAGCACGAGGGTAGCCGAAAAGTCGAAACACAATGTTGGCCAAGTTCATGTCATGGTCAGCAGACGTAGAAACCCAGTCGGTGTCGCGTCGCTGTGTCGCTTGTTTTGTTTGTTTCGGGCCACACCTTTTGCCGTGGGCTTTCTTCCAACGTTCCAGACGTGTGAAGTACACAATCGGTAACTTTGTGCCGTGGAAAGACGCGAATTGGATTGCGCTAGACATGGGAAAGCCTGAGGATGGTTTATTGAAACCGTCGAATCGAATGCAACACGCATTTGTTTCATGTTAGAGGCCGTTTTATGGTCCTGTTGGATTACACTACACGCGATTACGCACGACAGAAGCTGTACAGTATTTCGTTAGTTTTATGGCAACTTTGGAACATGTTATGACGCAAAGAGCAGCGTAAACATAGCCTTTGTGCTTGGTGTTGCTTGGCTAACCTTTGACGCGCACACTCTCCTTAGCACGTCGTGTATTAATCATTCAAAATTATTGACACGGGGTAGTATTTGCACAAATCACACGGGTGAGAGAGCGCTGTGCTGAAACGAGCAAACCATCCTGAGATCTGATCCGACACCATATTAGCTTGCGACTAATGGCGTCGATGAGTTTCGCCGATGTACCTGCAAGCCCTTGAAGTGGTCAACGCACGTGCGTTGGAGGGGTTTGCCCAAGGTGGCGAGTAATGGGAACTGCAATTAGCATACGTATCGGTAGACTTGTGAGGTTTGCTTGAAGTGAGTGAAGGTGAGATTTCTGTTTTAGGGTAAAACGGGTATAATTAATGACGTTTTTAATGTTTTATTCTGCGGAAAGAACGGCCACTTTAATCTAGGACAGAATACACATTATCTGGGTGATATTTCCTTCCTCAAAACATACGTGCTTTATTTTGCTTCATATTGAAATAATTAAAATCGGTTTCTTAATTAATCAAAATAAATAATTATTTAAGGAGCATTCTTTCACATTTAAATAATTAATACATTGTTTTATTATTATGGTGGAGTTAGTAACGCTGTTAGTCACTCACATGACAGGACCGGCACTAAACCCATCGCTGGACTAGAAAAGTGACAGTTAATGAGTGAATTAATTATTTCTTATGATTGTAATCAACTACTATTCACTCACTTTTCAGCGACTTTTCACTCACTTATGAGTTTACTCAACTACTATGCCATCTTTAGTGCCATTTTCTCTAAGAGAAGGTTGAAAGGTAAAATTTTTACAAAAAAAAACAGAAAAAAACAAAATAGAGTAACAATATTTACACAATCCCAACCGCAACGCTTCATCAAAGAGTTCCTAATGCATATCCACGAAATTGGTTCGCTTTCTGGGAATCAATTCGAATCCACTTTGTGCGAATGTTTGGCGACGATACATCAATTTGCTTCCATTCTTCAAACGATTAGATTTTCTTCAGTTGGAAAATCGGGTGACGGAAAACCATTATGCGGGTTTAAGTGTAAGTGTTTATCGCATGGTACGATATCTGGAAGTTATACTTTAATATGTTTTTTCTTCTTTTGCGCAAACATGTAAACCACAAAATTGATTTCTGCTCCATTCTGCTTAGTTAAAGCGAGCGTGTAAAAACATGTTTCCAAATTCTTTCGACACGTGACATCACGCGAATGGTTCCTTTTATTTATTTTGAAAGGGATGTATATTGTAAGGAAAAAAGCGTTCAACAAAAATGTTAATTTTATACGCAGAATAGGCGTGTTGACGCCTAGAACCGATTTATCATGTTTACGAGTGACCCGATGAAGCGCGTTTTGGCCACATTATGGCGATGGAAGGGAGTCGGTTGTAAATTTGGGTAATTTGTCGGATTTACATTAATTACCGGTGCCACTGGGGAGGAAAATCGTTTTCCGCGTCGCTTTCACGGTTGAAGAAAGGGACGTTAATTTGATTTGGCGAAAAAGCGTAGAACGCGACCACGTTTCCGCGGTGTAATTCTGCGCTGTGCATGTTGAAATGGTGAACGATATCAGCTCGAGGCTTCTGGGGCTTGGGTTTTGGGGGCATACGGCCACGCACTAATGGTAGAAGTAGCATCTGTAGCAAATTAAATTGAATCAACCCCGGGAAGGAGGATGATGACGATGAGAGGATCTAGCCGGATTCTTTAATGAGCATCTAATCTCGTTACGAGAATTGTTTGGCAGAGCATCATTTGCGGGACAAGTTGTCGGTTCTGTCATGCTTGAGAATGTGTCACAAATATAATAATGCCATCGAGTGCCCCTAGTGCCTGCGGGCAAATAAACACAATGAGCCGGAAGCTTTTCAAACACGAAGCGCGATTAAATGATGTGCTACAGCTTCTTGTTCGATTGGTACGAGTTTTGGGAAGTGTACTGTTGACGATGGTTGTGTCTCAAGTTCAACTTGAAGAGCAGGTAGCTGGCCGAATAATTGGTATTTGGGAATGGAATCGTATCCTTCAGCGTTTCGCTCGTTGGTTTCGTTCGTTTGGTGACCGGTCTGCTAGCGACCGTTTCGACCGAACCAGTCAGCGAGGCGTAAACTCCCGTGCGCCTGTGGCAGAAACGCTTGCACACGCCGTACTCCGTCGTGATTGGAATGATGATGAGCGATAATTTTTTTTATGGAGCTGGAATTTGAACGCATTGCGTTGTAATCGTTGCAGGTTAGCACGATACGGATGATGGGGGATTAGTGGGTTGTTGTTTTGTTGTCGCTATTTTTTTTTTATGGTCGATCAGTTGGTTCGGTTGAAAATGGTTGTGAAAAATTTCATGTCCATGGAATTGTTCGAAGAAAAATGTATGACCGGGAGAATTTATTATTTTACGAAACGTTCATTTAAATGAAATTGCACCAAATGGTCGCTTTAGATGTGTTTTATACAATTCTAAAGCAAGCGATTTATACCGTCCTTAACATAACTATACGGCAGTTTAGTTTTATTTTTTTGAATACCTGAAAATAATTAAATAGTTAAAATATTTAAAAATGTATGAAAAACCAAAATGTGTTAAATAAAAAAAAATTATAAAAATCTAAATATGCCAAATTTGTCATAAGGACCCTCTATTCCAAATCCAGGTACATCGCTAGACTTGGATCAAATTGTTAAAAAATCTTATTAGCATTGCTCTAACGTCTTTTATACTATGTGTAATTTTACTAAATTTAAAAGAAATTGTATAAAAACTATTATTCATTTTAAGTGGCTTCCTATCTATGTCACATTTAACCATTTTCAACCCGACAAAGAATCAAGTAATATGGTGTAAAAAAATTAAATAATAATGAAAAACGATTTTTTATGCCATAGAACATCGAGAACATCATTTTTACCTATCTTTTTTCAATTTTTTCAATGATTCTTAAAGATATAAGCGACCTTACAGTTATGTTACGCACTGTACGTAACATCTCTTTGACCTTGGTAAATACTAACAAAGCTATTCAAATCTGTGTTTGTTTTCAGATAGGCAGAAGAAAAGAGATTCAATCCACAGGAACACAATGAAGCACCTGACGATGTTTGCCATTTTGGCGATGATGGTAGTGCTGGCCAGCGCCCAGAAGTACACCGACAAGTTCGACAACATCGATGTTGACCGTGTGCTGTCGAATGATCGAATTCTCAACAACTACCTCAAGTGTCTGCTTGATAAGGGACCGTGTACACAGGAGGGTCGTGAGCTGAAGAGTAAGTATCTGATTCTTGACGAGGAAGCTAAGGATTCGTTGGAATTGCATGTTTACTTTACAAAAGTGTCAAATGAGAATTTAAATTGGTAAATTAATCATGCTTCCGTTTGCCATTTGAAATGGCAACAACAAAATTCTTAATACTTTGGTAAAGAATTCATGCAACAGAAAAGAAGCTTAATAGAGCTTTCAAGAGTCGCTTACTTCCCAGGAGTGCAGTCCTCTGCACTGCAGTTGAATGGATGCTAATTCAACGCTAATTTCCCTACTCCGTTTTGTCCACCCAGAAACGCTTCCCGATGCGCTGAAAACCAACTGTGAGAAGTGTAGCGAAAAGCAAAGGACAAGCTCCCGCAAGGTAATCACCCATCTCGAGGACCGTAAGCCACAGGAATGGAAGAAACTGCTCGACAAGTACGACCCGGAAGGTATCTACAAGAGCAAGTATGAGAAGCTCAACAAGCGATCCTAGAGTGGGCACGAACTATCCCTCCTTCCCGATGGTTCAGACTAAGCATGGGACATGCTTAGGGAACATATATTAGCAAAAGATTTTCGTGAGGACTTGTTGAAGAATGTGATATAATTGTGCGCACCGACGCGTTGTCCGGGAGGAGAAATGGACAGACACGGATGCATTTGAGTTTTGTTCGTTAGGGTCCAGATAGTGGAAGGATTTTGTAGGATGCATTTTTTGTTCGAAAATTTATACTCAATTTCGTAGTCGGTAGTTCCTCACGGTTGGAAGGTGGCAAAGGAAAGGAAGCAATCAGTGACAGCATGGTAGCAAGTGTAACGAGCCATAATTTATTTGATTTTCTATGCATGAATTGATAATAAAACACCCCTTAGAATAACAGCTAATAGTGTTTGTTGCAAACTCGTTTACAGTTCCGTGTAAACAATAATGAGGTTTATGAATTGAAAACCGTTGAAGATTCGGAGAAGTAATACCGGTATGTATATTAAACGACCAGAGTCGAGAGAGAATGTGATTCGGAATCGGCAGCAAACGGGAATTCAATTTCCTGCAGTGTCCAGTGTGCATCCGACAAGTTCTAGAAAATTGCACAAATTCACCATACTCGTGTCTGGTCCATAGTGTGTAAACATAGTCCATGAATAAATGCATCACCGGAGCAGTGTTTGTGGTTGCAAATGCATGTGAACGTACGGTATGTTTTTTTTAAGCTCTTGTTTTCCCATGTCCCTTGGAAGGACCTTTCCGTTGCATATAGTATGGAATGCTTGTTCGTTTCAACCACTACCACACACTTGCAGGCAGTTCCGGTTAGGCAAACAATGCGTTCTAGTGGCACGAACGCTCGACAAGCGCACAAAGAATGCACTATCCTCGATCGGACGTGTCCTTGCGAGTCTGGAAACGGCAAGCGGATACAACACACCGTAAACACGGGCGGACCATATCCTACCGTGTTACAATCTTAACGACATGCAAGAAAGAAAAAAAAAAACTTCTTGTTTGTCTGGCGAAATGTTGCTGCTTACAACCTATTTCATTTCTATTAAGCATGTGAAGCTGCCGGCAGGACACGGGCAGTTCCGCTTGGTGTTGTTTACATTCGCTTCCCGGGACGCCCGCCTGTCAGCTGGTGACTCGGACGGTAAATAAATTTGCAACACCGACACAAACCGAGTGGCCGATTAATGGTTGCTAAAGTGGGTGAACCATAAGACTGGGAACTTGTCGTGGAGTAGTCACGATGACAAGTTTGCGTCTCACTTATATAATTCTTTATGGCCTAATTGAATAAGCTGGAATAAACTAAAATAATTGAAATATGATAGGTCCGTTCATTTGATTAATCTATTAAATATTCTATTTACACAACTCTTTTTGGGAACAAATAATGCATAAATATGAGAAAACCGTAATCAATCAAGAGAAATTAGTTATAAGTTAGTTATTAAATGTTTTATTCAAATTAGCTCTGATGGTTTGCATAAATGAGATTTAATTACTGAAAAATTAGCTCTGCTCTCTGGGTTTTAAAATATTTATGATCGGCGGCAGTTTATTCATTAAATATTCTTAAGTACGATATTATTGACTTTCAAGGAACAAAAAAAAAAACAAAATATTTAAAAAATCTGACTATTCAAATTTAATAAGTAATTTAAAATTCAATTTAACATACAAATCAACTTGGACGGTAAACAACCGAATAACAAAACGTTCTGTGAAGCTTTCGAGCTTTCAACGATCATTTTTCACATCCGTTGACAGTTGACATGGGAAGCTGCCGGTTGAGCGCCATCGCTCACGAGATCGCGCACTTTTTTTTCGGGAAGGGAGCGAGAGATCTGAGTGCACAACCGGCCAGCCGTTATACGCGTTATAAAAACGAACTCCAACCATTGGAGAACGGCCATTCCGCTTTCCTCGGTCTGATCGGTTGTATAGTGTTTGCGTAACCGAAATCTTCTCTCGCTTGTGTGTCGGTGTCGGTGTGTGATTGCAACGGAACATCGGTGAACCTGAAGGACATCGTCCGGTAGGTTGTAAAAACATGTGGTGGAAGAAACTGGGAGTCGCCCTGCTGCTAGTGGTGGCCAGCAGCCAGTACGTGCAATCGCAGCAAGCGAAGGTTCTGTGTTACTATGATGCGGCCAACTTCCTGATCGAAGGTAAGTCACGGTCAACGGACCTGCTCCCGGTATCACTGGCCGGTAAATTGTGCGCGAATGCGAGAAAGGTGATGTCATCTGCTGTCGACCTAGACCGATTTATGGGCACCGCGATGCCAATGCGTATGTGCGCATGCGAGAGACAAGCCTCGAATTGGTAATGGTGTGATTGTTTTTTTTTTGCCTTCGCTTTCTCACCAACGCTCTTACCGATTTCAATTGTTGCGAGCCGGTAAAGATAGAGACCGCTTTTGTTATAGTTGTGATTTGATTTGATGATTAACCGGTTTGAAGGTTGCTTGTTACGATCGAGATCGCTTGCCACTTCCAGTCACAGTAAAGTAACTTGATGCTTTTCCTTGAAGCGGAAGAAGAAACTACTTTAAATGGTAATAAGCTGTGGTAGCGATACGCATCTCACCCGGTAGAGAATCACGTGAACGAAATGAATGTAATGTTGCAAATTTATTATAAATTTACACTTACGCAACAATTAAAATGTATGCAGATTGCTCCATAACATTTAACAGGGTGGCATCTTTGAAACAATCTACCAATTTGTCTGACAAGCCGTAATTACTTTTGTCATGTCTTATTACATTCCCGAGAGCTGTCGTAAAGTAATGTACAATTTATTTTCCTACAAATTTGAATATTTTAACGATACCTACGTCATGGGTGTTTGTACGGGCAAGACAAATTATTTATTCTTCCCTGCCGTGATCCGGGGCTAAAGATGATTGTGTAGCCGCAAGCAAGCAATTATCACCCGCCGTACAGTCAACGAAGCTTGACGAGAGCTAGAACATTCTGAACCGCATCGAAAACACTGCGACCGACATTTTGTAAACACATTTTGTGTTGATGCCTGCTGGAGGAATCACCGCGGAATTACGCAAGCTTCACCGAACTCATTTGGTCACTATTTGATTGCTTTGTCTAGCTGGTTGGGCAAGAAAGTGTACATAACCATGCGGATGACAAGATGGGTGCGGGGATTTTCGAGTGTGTATGCGCCTTTCGTTATCGGTTTTCGAGCGTTTGGTAATGCACCGGTGTGTAGAAAACTTGAGAAAAAAAGTTCCGTGCCGGCGGCATGGGGTCCACTTTCGCCATTGATTATCACTTTTTCGAAAAGATGGGCCAGCGCGGGTCGACTGGTGATAACCTTTAACCGGGTGTGTGTGGGGATTTAGTTTGAACTGGCTGCCCTCAAAAGATCATGTAGCATTGTCGATAAGAACCGGCATGACTGATGCGCTTTTTTGGGCCATTTGAAGTATTTTAAGTACATTAATACGTGCATGTTGACACATTCTATTAATTATTTGTATATGCTCATCATTAGGATTGGGAAAGGTGTCCCTTGCTGACATTGATGTTGCCCTACCCTTCTGTACCCATCTCGTGTACGGGTATGCCGGAATTGATGTCGAGACGAACAAAGCGGTTAGCCGTCAACCGAACCTGGATTTGGACACTGGCAAGGGCAACTACCGCACGGTGACGCAGCTCAAGAGCAAATATCCTTCGCTGAAGGTGCTGCTCGGTCTCGGTGGGTACAAGTTCTCCGAGCCATCGATCAAGTACCTGACGCTGCTCGAATCGGGTGCGGCCCGTATCACCTTCATCAACTCCGTCTACTCACTGCTGAAGACGTACGGTTTCGATGGCGTCGATCTGGAATGGCAGTTCCCGGTGAACAAACCGAAGAAGGTTCGCTCGACGCTCGGTGGCGTTTGGCACGGATTCAAGAAAGTGTTCAGCGGCGATAGTGTGCTGGACGAGAAGGCCGACGAACATCGGGAAGAGTTTACCGCCCTGCTTCGCGAGCTAAAGAATGCGTTCCGTTCGGATGGATATCTGCTCGGTATTACCGTGCTGCCGCACGTCAACTCGTCGATCTTCATGGACATCCCGGCCATCGTTAACTATCTGGACTTTGTGAACATTGCTGCGTACGATCAGCAGACACCGTTGCGCAACAAGAAGGAAGCCGACCATGCGGCACCACTGTACGAGCTGACCGATCGTGTTCCTGGCAACAATGTGGACGGTCAGGTCCGTCAATGGTGAGTGTTTGTTGTACATCTTGGAAACCTCCATTTCAATCCTATCTAACGAATATCTTTGAACATTTCACAGGCTATCTCAGAATGCACCCTCGACGAAGATTATTGTCTCCATTCCTACTTACGGCCGTGGCTGGAAGATGAACGGCGATTCGGGCATCACAGGCGTTCCACCGCTTCCTGCCGACGGTCCATCGAACCCGGGATCTCAGACCCAAACCGAGGGCTTCTACAGCTGGGCGGAAGTTTGTGCCATGCTGCCGAATCCGAGCAATACCGCACTGAAGGGTGCCGAGGCTCCGTTGCGCAAGGTTGGTGATCCAACGAAGCGTTTCGGTTCGTACGCGTTCCGTCTGCCGGACAGTAATGGTGAACACGGTATGTGGGTGTCGTACGAGGATCCCGACACGGCCGGCAACAAGGCTGGATACGTGAAGGCTAAGAATCTCGGTGGAATTGCTATTAACGATCTGGCGTACGATGATTTCCGTGGCAGCTGCGCTGGTGAAAAGTTCCCGATTCTGCGTGCGGCCAAATATCGGCTGTAGAAGGATGTTTGCTTCCGAAGGATGCATCTTGATGGGCGTGCAACAAGTTTTAGAGGATAATGGTTAACTTTTGAATAAAACAAAACATAGAATGAATGTACGGGAATGTCTTGTTATTCCACATGTTTAGTACAATGTATGAGCGAACTAGGTGTAGCTGCTCAATCAGCAACACTAGCACCGATTTTTATTAATTTATTTTGATCATCAGCTGTTCAATTCCACGAAGCATCTCTTCGCGACTGCAGCAAAAATAATCTCGTTACGAAACACATCCAATTGAGCTGGTCTGTAGAGAGTGACAAAGTAAACAACCGGCATTATCGTTGGCTCAGTTCTGGGCTAACAAGAAAAGTGACACAGCATCAACAAAACAACATCTACCACCGTAAACTGTGGTGTCCAAATAAACGAGCAATCATGTTTATTGTCGAATCAAACCTGCTTCCAGCAAGGGATCGACACTACGATCAATCTATCAAGTGATGAGATCTTGTCAAGGCGGGCCTAACACTATAAATCATTCCTAAGGTCGAACTAGTTCCATGCCGGGGGTTAACCGATCGACGAAAGAAAACGAAAAAAAAACACACATCTGTAAACAAATAAAATTAGACAAATCCAGTTTTAAATACAAACTCAAAAACCTGTCCAACAAAACGAATCGCAAGGAAGAAGAAGAGAAGGATCGTTTATTGTTGAACTCTCTCGATTTTGCAAGCGCTTTGATTTGCTTTAGCCGGTTTTTGTTCCATCCGTGCAGTGAGTGATCGGGTGAGAGATGATCACTCATCGAGAGTGTCGAACCGATACGCGAATGCAGCATCCCGCGCTCGAGCCGTTATAAGAGCCGATCGGTACCGCGCCATTCGTATCAGTTTTGTGCAAGTCGTCGTGGAAGCTGCTAGAACTTCGATCGTGTGTCGTGTGGTCTAGGAAGATTGTTTTTTTGTCGTTCGCAAAGAAATATGTGGTCGGTGAGGTTAAGCATCCTAGCACTGGTGCTGGGAGTGCTTGGAGTGTCTGTGCAGGCGCAAAACGCTACGACAGGACCGAAGGTGCTTTGTTACTACAACGGTAACAGATCGTTGACGGATGGTTAGTATGGCTGATCGTGATGATCGTTTGTACCTTGAATTATTGTGATTAATTAATGTCACTTACGGTGTGTCGGTGTATGCGTTCAAGTCATGTTGATAAGACCTCTATCAGGCTGAGCGTTGTTCCACGCGCGGAACAGTCATGGTTAAGACGATGATGAGTGTTCTTAGAATGCAAATAAATGTGGGCAACCATTTGCTACATTGACATGGAAATTAATCACTTGATCGCTCGTCTTATCCCGCTACGAATCGTCCCTGTATGTGACCTACACTGATCCCGTGCCATCACTCACACACTCTCTCTCGCTCTCTCGCTCTTTCGCACCTTCTCGTTTTTAGGGATGGGTAAAGTGACCGTGTCCGATATTGAGCTAGCGTTGCCCTTCTGTACGCATCTTATCTACGGTTATGCCGGAATAAACGCTGCAACGTACCGAGTGAGCTCGTTAAATGAAGATCTCGATTTGGACTCGGGCAAAAGCCATTACCGGGCAGTGACGACCCTGAAGAGGCGCTACCCTGGACTGAAAGTGTTCCTAAGCGTTGGCAACTACTTCGATGTGGCTGAGGAAAAACCCTTCGAAAAGTATCTGTCGTTGTTGGAATCGGGTGGATCGCGTACAGCGTTCGTCAACAGTGCGTACTCGCTTATGAAGACGTACGATTTCGATGGGCTTGATCTGGCCTGGCAGTTCCCGCAGACGAAACCGAAACGCATCCGCGGCTGGTCCGGCAAGCTGTGGCACGGATTCAAGAAACTCTTCACGGGTGATAGCATCCTGGACCCGAAGGCGGACGAACATCGGGAAGAGTTTACAGCGCTGGTTCGTGATCTGAAGAACGCGTTCGTGCACGATAAGTTCCAGCTCGGCTACACACAGCTTCCGCACGTGAATCAGACAATTTTCCTGGACATTCCAATGCTGCGGGATAACATTGATTACGTCAATATCGCTGCATACGATCAGCAAACGCCGGAGCGTAACCCGAAAGAGGGCGACTATGCGGCACCGATCTACGAACCGAGCGAACGCGTCAAGGGTAACAATGTGGACGATAAGGTGAAGGCTTGGCACTCGCAGGGTACTCCGCTGGACAAGATCGTCGTCGGTATTGCAACGTACGCACGCGGATGGAGACTCATCGGCGAATCGGGCATTACCGGTGTGCCACCGATTCCCGCCGATGGTCCATCGCCTCCCGGTCCGTACACCAACATTCCCGGTTTCTACAGCTTCGGTGAGGTGTGCGCCAAACTACCGAACCCGGCCAACGCTAATCTGAAGGGTTCTGAGTATCCGTTGCGGAAAATTAACGATCCGACCAAACGGTTCGGTCCATACGCGTTCCGCATTTCGGACGAGAACGAGGAGCACGGTGTCTGGTTGTCGTACGAGGATCCGGAAAGTGCCGGTAACAAGGCGGCGTACGTAAAGGCGAAGGGATTGGGTGGCGTTTCGATCAACGATCTGGGGCTGGATGATTTCCGTGGCACGTGCTCGGGCGATAAGTTCCCGATTCTGCGTGCGGCCAAGTACCGGCTGTGAACGGACGAACGACTACATCCCAATTAGTCTGTCGAGTAGCTTTAGTAAGGATTATTGTCACATGTCAAACTCCAAACCCATGACAAAGTCAAGACAACTCTTTTATATGTTCGAGAAGAGGAAATTTATTTCAAATGAAAAGATTTCAATAAATTTTATTTTCCTCACTTTACAAATTTTGAATGAAAGATACTAAATGTTACTTTGAAAAACACACATTTTCTCATGGGATAAATTTGCACAAAACATACAGCATTACAAAACACCGCTAAAATTATTCATCGAAGGCCCGAAGAACCGTGAACAACGAAATGAAAATAATTGCACCCGTGTGCTTTTGGGAGTTGTAAAACATTTTTGTGGGCCTCATCCTGCAAAAAGAAACGGCACCAGAATAATGTTTGCTTGATATGGGTTAAACCTGATAGAACTCAACAGGGAACAAACCTCACCGTTGACTAAGTTCCTGGCAAGCTTGGGTAACTCGATCGTAAACTGTTCGGAACGAAGATGAATGCTTGTTTTGCTCTTACGTTACGTTTACACTTTTTGGAATATTTAGAAAATGAAGTTGTAACTTGGGGGGGAAAAAGTGCATTTCGACTGCTGTCAGATATCTTCCGGTTACTTTAGTTCTGCTTCCGGGTATTTCTTCAGCGTAGTTCATACAATGCGTGTTGATTTTGTCTGCAATCGGAAGCGGAATTTCTTGTTGAACTTGTGCTTGCTGAAAAACGGAATCGTTTGAGTTGATTTTTTTCCACATTCTGCTTTCCACTCCGATCTGGATGAAGGACTAGATTTACTAACAGAACCGGTTTTTTTTCTGTTCCACCCATGCCAATGGGTTGACTGCAATGAAGCAGTAGCAGTAAATGTCATGTGCAGTCCTGGCAATCGTAGCGTACACGTGTTTGCTATAGGTTTCATTGTAAGCCGGTCACAAACAACGGTTGTAACGGAGCGCGAAACCAGGGTGGAAAAACAGGTAGTTTACCGAAGCGAATGAATGGCGCGTAGTGGGAGTGTCGTGTTCACTGTGGAACCCATGTTTGCAAAGCGATCTACGCTTGGCAGCAGTGGAAAAGGACACCGCTGTACATTCGACTGAAGAAACAAAACAAAAGTCTGCCGTTGAAGGGTTTCGGCTAGAGCAGTCGGTGTTGATGTACCGTGTTGTGTTGTACCGTGCAAGTAAATGTAGTGCTGGCAATCACACGCTTCTTTGAGAGCGAATGTTCGATATGCAGCAGTACAGCGAAGGACAACATTGCCGTAGGGTGCTGCAGGATTGTTGTGCGATTGAACATTTGAACGCGGGCTCACGTTCAACTTCAGATGCTTGATTGTGCAGTTACATTCTGTTGGGACACAGTTTTTGCTTATGGGAGACATGGTTTTTTACACTTTTTTCAGTTGCACAAATTCCAATGGGTATTTACAAGACTGATTTTTAAACGATAAAGTTATTTTTAAACTTTAAGGAACAAAATGCATGAATTCTTCACAAAAATGTATCATACCTCACTTTTAAACCACTAAATTCTTTTCTAGATGTCACAAAAGGAAAGATTCTTCAAGGCGATGCTGTTCCGCTGCCAATAATGATGTTGGTTTTTTACTTGTCAAAACAATTATACTAACGAACATACAACGTGCCTTCGGTTAGATTTCTCTAAGTAAACGGTCCTACTAGACATTCTATAAATTTTTTCGAAGGATCGGTTTGTGAACAAGTTGCCGTAAGACGTGAGAGGAATTTGATTGGATTTAATTTTGCTTTTCGTGAATGTGTATTTGTCCTTAGCAAAGAAGGAATAAAAGACAGTGGATAAATTTACTGTTTTTAATCAAATTTAAACTTATTTAGCATAATTTGAACGTTCGTTAATCAAATCGTAATGCGTTGTATTGAAATGCGGAGGGAACGGAAATTTATACTACCGCTAGAAAGTGCTGTTTCCATGAAAAAAAGTTCCCATTACCCTCTCAAGATGTAGACAGTATTGGGTTAAACTAGAAAATCTGAAATTTCAGCTATCGAACAACATAGGATGGTAAACGGCCACTAGCATTCACCCCAATAAAAACATTAAGTTAAAGCAATTAGAACATATTTTAAACATATGTTTACATGCAAGTTTTTATATATTTTTTATAATGAAAACTTAAAACGTTTTGTTATTTCCATTTTATTTGCGTTTATAGTTCACGAGAATCTTTTTGCTGTACTAGAAAAGTAGTTAATTTTTGTATTTTTAGCGCAAATTTATTCATATCATTTAGTTTAAAAAAACTAATACTAAAAAACTAAAAAAAAAAACTATAACACATAAAAAACTTAGTTATGTCATCATATAGATCATTTGAGAGTAATAAATACATGCCACAAAAGAAAACTCTCGTAGCTGCTACAATGTGCTACATTCACTAGGATAACCATTCCGTGGAGTAATTTTCCAAAACTGTGAAACAGTAATTAAATTGTTGCCGCACCTTTAATTGCGTCCATTAATAATGCTTCGGAATTAATATTCAAAGTGTTCCGTGGTGCGTGTATGATGAACACCATTGTTTATTCATCAGCGGACGATTGGATAACAACAGCAGCAAACAAATTTCCATACCAGTGTTATGTTTTGTGATTCTTTCGCCTTTCCCCAATGGATAGGGAGATAGGGAAGGAAAAAGAATGCTTAATTAATGTTAATTTTATGCTAGAATGTGCCACGTCCTAGAACTGCATCTACAAAATGGCAATTTGAAGGTACACCTGAAATAATGGTCCTTCCGATAGGGTGAACACCCGGTATGTTCACAGCTGAGCAGCTCGACCGTGCGCAAAAAAAGCAACGAGTAAATAGGGGTCTCTGTTAGTGGACAATATTTTCCTCCCCGGGTGGACTGCATAGAAAAGCAAAAGCATCCGTTTCAGTTAGTGAAGGATCAGAAAATAAATAATGAGTGCGATAAAAAAGAAGCCCTGCACTCGTAAACAAACTACCGGTCCTCGTATCGCAAGCAGAGTCATTAGTGAACAATTTAGCCGTGGGACGAGGCAAAGTAGAAAACAAATGAGAAAAGATTAGTACAATTAGTTGCAAGCCAGGGTAAAAATGTACAAGGGAAGCGTAGAACACAAAAAAACACACAAAAACAAGGGCAGCATCTTATGGTGAACGAACATAACGTTGATGATGATGGGAGGAAAAGTAATTTAAGAAATTTTAATTGCCTTCCTTTACCGGATTATACGCTGGCCGCTTCCGAATTTGTTGTTCCGTGCTTGCTGTGTGTGTGTATGTGGACGATGGAGACGCCTGGTGAATATTTCTTTTGCCCCTAACGCGGTGGAGACGCCTGGTAGATTATAGTGAAGCTTTTCAGCATCGTTCAAGGTAAAAGGAAGAAATGCATGAACTAACATTAAGCAGTTGAGCTGTTTAATTAATCGTGATTAATGAAGATGAAAATATTCCTCCAAGATCATGCACCGACACGCTTCGGTGTTCGGTGTTCTGCCGTCTCGTTCACCTTGCCAGACTCTTGACACTTAAAAAATACGTAGAAAATCCAATTAAAAGCCTAGCGACGGTGAGCGTTTCATGTTTCTTTTTAGACGCGCTTCCAACACAGCGCGATGGTTTTTACGTTGCTGTGGAAGAAGAAAAAAAAACGGTGACAGAGTGACTGTTCTCGAAGGTTACCATGAACCATGAACAGCAGCTGCCTCTTATCGTTCGGCATCGTAGAAGGTGTCGGTTGTATTTGTTGAGTGCTTTTTTAACGGCATCCTTTTTAACGGCTATTGATTCCCATTCCATCGTGTGGTGGTGCCTGTTGAGCAACGTTAACGAGTAGCTATTGCTACGGCAACGCGTTTGGTGAACTTTGATGATGTGAAAAGGTAATTAATAGGTGTAATTGGAAATGTTGCTATTAAATTATAATTTCAATGTTTTTTTTTGTGAAGGAAAATAAATATTAGAAAGGAGTTATAAAAGGAGACTCATGTCTGTTAAATCTGTATGATATCGAAAGCTTACACAAATGTTGAAACGTCCATTATCTCACTACAGACTATTCTTGTTTTGGCAAAACACTGCATCTCTACGCATTGCCTCGAGCCATTGCTTGCAGCGAGCATGTTGATCGTTCTCATTAAGTTGCCATTTGGATTTACTGGCAGCTTCTGACAGACGATACCAAGCGCTTTACTGTCCCCGCCCACAGCTCATCCACTTCGGCTGAGGTCCTCAGTTTCTATGGTTGTTCTGTATTTCCTTTCCCATCACTTTCCTAACCTCCTCCCAGTAAATATAAGGGATAAAGGTTGTATCAAGCGTCACTTTACGTAAACAGAACACCGATAGGTCCACACAACTAACCCTAAAGGGAATTGTGGATGAACACGTGGTTTTACATACATTGATTAAATATGCATCAGTGTCAATGTGTTTGTATTTGTACTGCAGCTAGGGTGATGGCCAGTGGCGTTGTAACGATACGTATACTAGGCTGGCCTTAGGCAGTCGTAATGGTCAAACAAGGGCGAACTCTGGCACAAATTCCTGAATTTTCTTGGCAAAATTGCGCCCTTTAAGACAGTAAAGGACAAGAAGGGATCCTGGCACATTTTCGTAAATTTTTCCACAAATAAACTTTGGAAATTCGCAGGGCAGGGTGCGTTGGAGGTGGGATGTTGGTTGAAAACTATCTTTTTTTTCAATGTGGGTAAGAATAATAAATGCAATCTCCATTAGTTATTAAATTCTGGAAATAGGAAAGTTAAAGCATACTAAATGTTTTCTCAATAATTGAAAAAATGGTATTTTAACGATTTTCAAGCCTAGAAAACGAAAGTTAGCCGAGAAAAACGTGAGAAAATTGAGGAAGTTTTCTCAGGGCCTGCTCTCGCTGGTGAAAAACTAAAACATGACCCTACCACCCACCGTCCTTTATGAATTTTCAAGATTTTTGTGAAAATCTGACACAAATCTGGAAGGTGTGTCAGAATTTCTTGTTTTTGGAGGAAAATAATCAACCCTCCAATTTTAACACTTTTCAAAAGGTCGAGTTTGAAGGGTTTTTTTGTCCTTTAACGCGCAATTGGACCAGGAAGGTGAGGAGAAAATTCAAGGTGTGCCAAAATTACCTCTTGTCGGAGAAAATTACTAAACCTTCCCACCGGGCCAATATAGCGAGCATGTATATACATATTTTCTGTATGTTTCCCAGTGAAGTGAGTGGTGTTAGCCAGAAGAAGCCCCTTGAACAGGATGAACTTTATCGTACACCGAAAGGTGGTGCCGGAATGGCTTCTTTCTACCTTTCCATGCTTCAAGTATTCTTTATTAGCAACACTTCAAAGTTGAGCACCGGGTAGGCTGCAGCTGTAGGGAAAGAGTTGTCATTGGGCGGAGTTTTTTTCTACCCCTCTTTTTGGGAGTTGGTTTGCGGTCGTCAAATCTCCTCAAGGCTTCCTTCTGAGACACCCGAGAAAGGAACCATCGAACACTATGCTGTTTACGACTGTTCCGGACGACGTCGCCGGTGTAAATTTTAGATATTTCAATTTCGATTCGTCGCCAGTTTGCTGTTTTCGCATTCCTGAGATCGTGTTTTGGGGGGAGTTTAGTTTTTTTTTGTTACTTTCACTTGTGTACCTACTTGTGTGCTACTTTTCATGATCGATATCGAGGTGCATTCCGCGACGAAAAATTCTGTGTTTGATCGAAATGGACGCAGCTTTTTCTCTCCTACGTTTCATTTTGTTCCTTCCCGTACATCCCTTCGGTTCGATTTATTCCGGCATTCCAACTGGGAGCTATAAATTGTTGATTGTATCCACTGAAGTGAAAAGCACCGGACGGGCAAGATTTACTGCACACGATTTGGTTGATGTCACTTCCGGATTGGAACGGTGGAGGGTTTGCTGAGGAGGATGCTCCCCTGGAGGGTGGAGGGTTTGAGGGGATGCTGCTGCACGGATTGTTGGTCGAATGGCTGCGCAGAAGAAAGACGAGTGGAACTGAACCAGTGGAAGATGGATGTAACTTTGATGCAATGAGGCTTGTTGGCGCAGGAACTGATTTTTGGGGATTTTCCGTATCTTGGTGGTAAAAGCTTTCCCAGATAATGATAATAGGATGGTGAGAGTGAAGTGGCTAGCTGTTAATGGAGTACCATGAATAATGAAATAAATGAGGTTACATAATCTGAAATTGCGAAGAAAGGTAGACATCATGTGTATTGGTTTCTTCATTTAAGAGTGCAAAATAATTCAGAGCTAAAAGCTTTAGTTGTCAAACCATGAGACAATACTTTAAAGTCGTTTAATTCGGTCAAAGGTGAATATTTTATTTTACTAATAATTTTTTCTGTGTTTGACATAAATAACTATAACTCTGTATCTTGAAGGCGTTTAGGACAATCAACGTACTGACCTAATTTTTTATCTGAAAAATACATATTCACTCAGTTTCTACAGGTTGGCAACAAAAAAAAATCATGCACTTTGCCCATGTCGTGAAATTCAAACCAAGATAAACAGTTTAAATAATTCTTCCTTGTATTCGATTATGGGCCGTAGTCGCTTTTCGAAGTCATTGCAAGCAGCACGCCCAACATCATTCGATATTAAGTCAAAAATTTCGGAACACGGGAGCAACCGTGTCAGTCTCTTTGTATCACTTTATGGTCCTGTAGGTGAATGTTCTGCTTAAATTAAAATGTGACAACTTTCTCTTAAACTCGCTATAAATTGAACCTTGAAGAAGCGATATCTGTTTTAGTGCTCTATTAGAATTCACTGTAATTTTCTTTAGTGACAGAAAACATAATACAGGAGCACTCGAATACATTTATCTCTTTTATGTAGGCTTCCTGTAGCATATATAATCTTGAAGTTTCTTCTTACATGTAATTAGCAAACTCTTTTATGACTACCTTCATAGCACAGGCACGGACAACGTTTCAATCGATGTTGCTCCCCGGGAACATACGTTTCTTACATATTTAATTCGAATTTATATAGCCGTTGTTTTTATTTACGAAAAATCTCATCCTTCTTAATGGCCCAAACGTGCATCCATAAATGTGCGACTGGAAGTCAACCTGGAACCATTACGAATGCCCATAACAGTTAAATCACACACAAACGCGCCATACCAGTCCAGGTCGTGTGAAGGTACATCACGGGTGCGTACATGCGAGCATAAATTATGCCGAATTTATAGCTCACGATCATTTCAATGGGTGAGGATGGGCTGAATGATGCAGGTGGATGGGTAGGTCTTCAAGCTTTCCGGCGTTCTTTCAGTGTAACGTGGTGGTGGCACACAAAAACTTAGTGCCCTTAGTGAAAGGTTGGTTGGATAAATTTGATTAACCTGGTACGTATCTCCACATCTGTTACTGTGTGCTGCGCTGCAAAGGTAGAGCGTTTGTCATTTGATAGTCTTTACAGCACGTGCGTGCTCGTTCCGAAGTGTGCCTTCCATACGAGTTTTTGTGGAGTATTAATTTCAATTAGTGTGCTTCTCATGAACCCCAACGAAAAAAAGGGGAGGAAACAGTACCTGTAATTCTGTTTGCGATAGTAAAATGTTTTATGAACGTAAACCTTTCCGAACACTGTGGATAGTAAATGGGGAGAGAACCGAAAACCTTATATCCTTCGCTAGAAACCCTTCCTGGACAGTGTTGTTCCGAAAAAAAGCAACAAAAAGCTCTCAGCACGACACAACAAACCATGCGAATATCATTTAATATTTATATCAAAGGACTCAAACGGGGGGGTCGTCGTTTTTGTCAAGTTTTGTCGAAACACTTCTTTTCCCCCCTTTCAACAACACCGTAATGGACATTCCTTGAATTTAGTCGTGCGTTTGGTAGCTAACCCCAAATCCAAAAAACCGAAGGAAATGAGATTAAATTGTGTTTTTGTCCGGGAAAGATCTGAAGCTTCCGAAACGGATGCCAAGACATGGTCGATAATCCTTTTGCTGAGGTGCAGAAAACTCGTCGAAAAGAAAGGGGGATACAAATGAAATCTCACCCTCAAGGACTGGGGTAAGGATAAAACAGTTTTGTGAATGGGCAAGCGAGCGAGCTTTCGTTGGATTTCTTAAAAGCTTAACGCTTTTTCAGTCGTTTTTCATTTTACACATTCCAGTGCTGGTCCTTTCTTCACAAAGCACCATTCGTTTGATCGCCATCATTATTGAACGTTTCAACGTTTGGCAGATTTGGTCCCTTCGCCTAGACGCCTTGGGTAACAACAAGCAATGTGTGCCGAAATGTGCTCGCCTAAGCAAAAGCATTTCAACCAACAACAGCCAAGCGTGACTGTATTGGGATTATTGGGCAGGGAAGAAATCAGAAACGGATATAATTTTCTCACCAATTGAACGGGCAATTCATACATCTTCAAAGACAAAGACCAAAGACGTCGGAAAAGAAACGATCGTTACAGATAAATACTTCGCAGGAGCACATAAGGAGCTGCCTGGGAATGGGACCAGAAATGTATTAACGAGGGTAGGTATGTACGCACCGATGGTGTCAGCAATTTAACGGTCTTGGTCGATGATTTCAATCAATATTTCTTCCCCCCAATTCCATTCCTCTTAATCATTGGCGAACTTCTCTATCCCACCTTACAATAGCGGCGCTTTCTCTGGAGCAAGAACGAATTCTTTGGCAGTTATGAATGTTGAGCATTTCGGTTCGGTCTAGTCGAAGACGTACCATTCCAGACCACTTCGCCACTCTAGGGGCAAAACATCCGAAAAATCCGGTGTGTCCCAAACGTACCGCGCTGATAATAAAAGTAATAATAAATTTACTGCAGATGACGGCAGCATAGGAACGGTACGTGTATCCTTCGTGGTGGTGACCGTGTTTTGTGTTTCCGTTTGCCTGTGTATTCTTAGAAAATCCGTTTCCTATTTTTACTTCCCATGTTTTCTTTTTTCGTGGGACGGAAGACGGCATCATATTTTCTTGCAATGCTACGCACAACAGAGCTCTCTCGGGCGGTACATACACAGTATGTGACATTCGATAAGCGTTTATATTCTCCACACACACACGGACTCACGGTCGGATGTGGAATTGTGTTCAATCCAATGCAGGGTCTGCAGTTGAGACGATCTTGTTAAAGTGTTTTGTTGCTTTTCGTCCCGATTGGCTCCTAAGGGAAGAAACAAACCAATGAAAGTAAAGCCACTGAATCATGTTGCCATTAAGCCGATTTACGGTATCCTAGTGGCCGAAAAGTGAATGTGATGCTTTTAGTGGGGTTTCGTGTTTCTTTTTTTGCTTTTCTTCGGTAACATATTATTGGATTTCTTAAATTGAGCATAAATTGAGGTTAGAGAGCAACGAGCAATAAAATTGAGCTGTGTCTAAATGAAACACATTTCGTTTTTTTAGTTGTTAATTTTAATCTTTAGAGTTATTTTTCTTTTGAGAAATACGTATTAAACTCCCAAGCGCAAGGAAGTTGTGAAATTTATACTCATTGAAGGGTAATTGTACCAGTACTGGACGAGTTTGTATAGTGCTTTCACGAAACGACGATTGCGACGAAATTGTTGCACCAAAATTCACAAACGTTGGTTTCTTTCAAAAACGCAAATATCCTACATATTTCACATACATATTTTAGTTTTTGTGATTTGAACATTAATAACACTATTATTCCATATCTCTTCGATGTACCAATGGTTGTGCTTCTCAGTGTTCACCAAAATCAGCGTTATAATCGATTGTACCCAAGAAAATAGATAGGAACAGAAAGCTTAACGATTTTTATAGAAATATTCAGTCACTAATATCCTTAATAAAATAGAACATTTTAGCTGCTTTTTAAAAATAAATGTGTTAATTGATTCATGAGTTATACCATTTACAAGTCATCTACTCAGCTATGTATTAACCAATTAGTGTTATTCAATAAACTTGCTAAAGAAAGTCTCATTTTACTCTCTATTGGAATAAATCTCAAAACAGTCAGTTTCAGAATTAACTCATTTATGTAACTCACTCACTAAGAGCCAATTCACCATCGTGAGGGGATTTTTTCATTTCTATTTGACACCGAAACATAGCAGTTTTTGTTCAACACCAAATGACGTGAAATATTTTTTATTTGGCTTGCACTAATTGTGGTGCTCAACCTATTAAAATAATTATTTTGAATCGATTAATAAACAAAAACTTGATAGTTTAAGGTTGAGTAGAAGAAATCATATAAAAATTTATAATTTAGTTACAATTCAAACATAATAAAATGCCATTTTGAAATAAATCATTATTTATATGGAAACAATAGCAAAAAGTAGATTTATTTTCAAAATTTCATTTTACAAAAATTTCATAAAAAAGGATAAACTATGCTAGGAAAATAATTTGAGATTGTATATCGCCGTTTAATATTTTCGGTTTGTTTTTTCGACGCATTCACTCGAGTTTTGCTCAACAAGCGATGACCCTAGGGGTGTTTGTCCAGAACTCTCGAAAGGATCCCTTATTCGACAGTTAACCATCAACAGTGGTTAACATTATTCGGAAGCACGTTCTGGTACGTGCCAGTTTTTGCTGATGTAAATCGTTGAAGCGACCACAATTTTAATTAAACGTTGTTGGGGAGGCTAGATAGTGTCGTCCGTAAAGCGTCAATCAACAACACGCTCGAATTGGGTTCAATTCTCGACTGAGCCTATTTTATCTAAAGAAATAAAATTGTTTCTTTCAACTTGTTAAGGGAAAATAAGCATTTTTCTGATTCATTTTACTTCAATCGTCTTTATTACTTCAATCTAACCTAACACAGGGTGGAGTATGTGTACAGAAATGCTGTTCTTAATTCCTTCATATGTGTTTGTGTGTAGCTGCGTCGTGTAAAACTTCCCCACATGATGCAGAGAAGAAACACTCATATTCACAATGGAACAATGGAACGCTACACTCTAAAGGGGGGAGCTCAATATTTACCTCTTTAAACATCGTGTTTTATTTGTTTGCATTTGTTTGGGATTTTAATGATATTTTTTCGTTCCTTTTTTTCTACATTTTCGACATGCAAAATATCCAATTGTAGGCAATCCTATTTCCAACCGGGGGGAGTTTTCCAGGGCGATATGAAGGGATATGGTTCTATCACATAGCATTATTAATATTATTATTATTATGAGTTCGCACAATAGTAATATACCAGTGTGGGGCCGTTGGCATTGTGCCACCAATCCATCAAACATCGCTCCGGGACGTTTCATTTCCGCATTCGTCTACGCTCGATTAGACTGTCACGGGTTTGTTTGGTTTTTGGCAAGGAAATGGGTGTACCAGCGAATGTTGCCATCGTGCAGATAGCATGGCGCGTGGAACCGGGTGGCCCGGGCCGTAATCCGATTATGCATCATGCCCGTTACTGTTTTGCCGCCGTACAAACACATTTAGCAGATGTCAAACAAGCAGTTGGTATGACAGTGGCAAAACAACGCTTTCGCGTTAAGCTTCTTTTGCGGCACAACCGTCACCATGGTGACAGCCCCGACAAGAAGCTTTCACTGTCGGGAAGTTAAAAGCAAACACGGAACGGTGCTGCTGTTGTTGGGTAACAAAATAAAGTCAATTTGAATTGGAAGAAGCACACAAAAAAACCAACAGCGGGAATGTAAAATTGTGTCTTTATGCGATAAAAATAGTCTTGTATGCATGCTGCAGTGAGGGAAAAGAGGAATGAAGGCGAAAAAAAGAAACGAGTGTCAATTGGAAACGATGTAAATTTTCTTTCGGCCGCGAGCTTGTGTAGGGCGAATGGGAATAAAACCGTCCGACCGACGACATCCGAAGAAGACAAGCGTTCCGATTCACTTCCCGTTCCGTGTTCCATCTTTGTTTGTGGTTGAACGTTAAATTATACATGCTTGGACGGCTGTAAGCATGTTAGAGATATGCTGCCACGGATATGTTTGCCGGTAAGAATATCGTTTTTTTTTCTTTTTGGGGGGATGATTCGTTTTTATTGGAATGTCATGTCTTCCACTTGCTGTAGTGGAATGCCGACTTTAGCGATGTTGCCGATGTTGGTGACGATGGTGAAATACGGCTCCACGTGATGTTCCTTTTTTTCCCCCGTTCGGCAACTCCAATTCGACGCACTCGATTGGTGAATGGAGTTTTACGCGCCTCGGTGCAATGGTGGACGGTTTGGTGTTGTTGGTTTTTTCCTTAAACGGCACCGTACTTGCGTATCAGCATCGCCCACACCTCCGGATAGCGCGTTTGCAGGAAGTTTGTCAGCTTCTGGGCGTTCTGTGCTTGCTGGGGCGAGCAATTCCGACAGTTGCGCTGTATCACCTCCGGTAGAGCGGCTAGAAAAAAAAATGGAGAAACGAAAAAGCACAACGAAGAATACGGGTAAGTCAACTGGAATATAATAAATGGCAAATTATATTTGCATAAAGGATGCATTCTAGGGCAGAACGAAGCTTTGATGTATTTGGGGATACAATATTGATTCAAGACGACACAAACACAACGTTCGTGACTCGCTACGTTCGAGTTCAATTATCCCACCGCTAACGGTGGGTGGTACGAAATTTAATATCATCAACAGTCACTCCTCCCCTTTCGATTAAAAGATCCCCACTTCTTTATACGCTACTTGTCTTCCAAAAATGCTTCCGCTCCAAAAGCATGGGACATGTTTGTCGGTTGGGGTTCACCGTACAGCATTGAGTGCACAAGCTCACAAACTCACGAGTGCCAAATAAATAAGCGCGCAAAGCCCACGAACCATGGTGGTCGCAAAGTTTGAAGCATGTACCCTGCCATCAAGTAGGTTGCCGGTTGCTCCCACGATGTTTGACTCACACTTTAATGAGCACCAACAACGTTCCGTTGATAAACATTTGCCCGAGTTACCTTACACCGACCGGTGCAATGCACAAAAACCCTCCAAAACGAAAACCTCACTGCAACTTCTTCTGAGTGTGTGTGTGTTTAAGGCACCGAAAACATGGTACGTGTCTGGCGCTCTGTGGTGATGGGTCCTGGCAGACGCCTCCATTACTGGTACCTGTGTTACGAGAAGGACGGATGGAAAGCTCTGCCTCTCCCCGGGAGACTCGGTGGGAGTAGACTTTGTTTAACAGCTAAGCGCTTAGTTTACTCGGTCCCGTTTCCCAAATTTCGACCGCCACTGTGCTACACCTGCTTACCGAACTGGAAAGGATTATAGGGGGTGTATACACGGGTGGTATCTCCTCTGGTTAGAACGTTCGTTTCCGTGAGTTTATATAATAGAGTACAGTTGAGTAGGAGATAAACAGCTCACAAGAGCGTGGAAAGCAGCAGCAAAGTGGAAGGATACGTATGCTGTTGTCCTAGACATGAACTTTTCGGCGAAACTTTTCACCGTGTGATCTGTGATCGTTCAGTTTTGGAGTGCGCTAGTCAATCTTCTGTTCGGGTTGGAACCGATTTGAAGAGTTGACTGACATGATGGATGTAAAATGAGACTTTACATCTGCTTGATGCATAGTTACATTTTTTTGGTAAACCTGTTAGAGAGACAAGCAGTTGCTAGTTTTCACTTAAATTCGAAGAAAGCCTTTAAAATACCCACACTTCCTTCTGAACTTCCTGGTGAGACAATTCTACTGAATCACGCGAATAATTTATACCGCTCTGCATTACGGTGCTTTGGTTCGGCTGATAGGTTGTGGGTAAATTATAGCCCTAGCCGAACATGCAAATGAGCCCGATTTACCTACCACCAACGGTATGTGGATGGGGTTTGCGGGTGGTTGGCCGGTGGTAAAGTTCATAATCAAACTACCCAGATCTTGCAGAGGTGTTGCGGAGGAAATACGTTAATTAGCGGTCGGATTACGGGATGAAATGTATGTATAGTTGATTTTACATTTCCCGCGAACCGTGGCCATAGTGTGTCGGATGAATAATACGATTCAACCGCGAGCGAGCTAATCAAGCGTAATTGCTGTTCGGGTGATGTTTTGGAAGGATGGCTGGATGTACTCTACTTTCTGTTAGATAGACACGTACCGTAACGGTGGAGTAAATCCATTGTTCCTTAGTTTGATTAATTAAACTCCAGAACATTCCAGAGTCGACTCCTCGTATTCATCACCTGAGAACAAATCTCTTACTCTTCTAATTTTATAATACCAACATATTAATCAAAAAGCTGTCTAAATTAAAAGAAAAAAAAGAAACCGTGTGGAAATCTGTGGAAAACTGCAATGATATTTCCAAAAAATCTTCAAGAAGAAAGCTCCTTTTTTGTGGAAAGCTGGAATACTTGTTGGGAATCTCGTTGAATAACTAATTGAAAACTTATCGTTAAATGCTACACTATCCATGGAAAACTAGTAGAACATTTGAGAAAAACTGAAAAAAATCTGGTTTATATTAATTATTTATTCTCTCAAAATAGTTACCAAACCCTTGTAATGCTACAGAGCAGGGTTCGGCATAGTATTCTCAAATTTAGAAATCTGGATTTTTTTATATTTTTAATAAAATCATACAATACAACATGTAAAATGAAGTATTGGCCAGACATTTTTGGTTTCCGTGACTTGAAATCACCCGGAACAGTATAGTTTGTCCTGTAAGAGACCGGCGCCGCATTCTCCCCGGGCTCCAAGCCGTCCCAAAACATTGTTTAGTGTCGTTTAGTTTCGTATTTACACTAAATTTACACTAATTTTGTAACTAAAAAAGTGGAAGGATTTGATGAAATAATGAAATGCACTTCATTCAAAGTGGAAGTTTGTCTTCTCTTGTAAATAACTAAATAACGTATTTGTCCGACAAATAAATTGCTTTACATATTTTTCTTATAAATTTCGATAGCAAGTTGTATGTTGTTAGCGCACAACGCTCGAAATTTGAATATTTGAAATTGAGTTTTTAGATTTGATTTCCAAGTTATGCTGGTATTTTTTAAGAAAGCAAGTTGATTTTGTCAACGGAGAATTGTATAGCCCAAATGTCTTCAGCATTACAAACGTTGTAGAATTCTGTAGAAAGCATCCTTCGCAAACTATTGGACCAAACAATAATTTAAATAAATGAAACATGTTGACACAGTTGGTGTCGATGTTAGTTCCCTGGAAATAACTGTTGAGATGAGATGTGGTGTTCCTAATAAGTGGAAAGCGAACCGGACATTGCCAACCCCTGCTACAAAGCAATCGCATTCGAAATAGATTTTTTCTTAAGTTTTGGTTCCGGTGTCACTACGGATTCATAAGTTCAATCCGAATTTCCCATTACTACTCGTATTGTGCACATTACAAGTGCTTTTGCATTGTAAATGATACGATAAGAAGCTCTCAAAATATGGTGGATTCGACATGCCTTTTTCCGAATCGAATTGTGACGATGGCAAAGTATCTATTTTGTGGCAAATCGAGAAAATGGGGAAAATATTCAACCAGAACAAATATCACGTTGAAACGATATGGGAAGATTGATAGGAGATACGTCTCTCTACCTATTTGACGTTCCAAATAGTATCAAATCACTACCAGAGTGTAGAGAAGGTGACCTAAATTCAGCACAAGCAAAATCAAACGCTCCCACTCGTGCACTCCTCACGAAGTAAAATGGAGAAAACACAGAAGAAAGAAAATAAAATCCACACCGGAATGGAAATAAAGATCCAATTGGCTTCCAGCACCCAGTGGAAGACGGATACCGTGGGTAGCAAATCCCTCCACAAGCAAATCCTTTTGCAGTGAAAGCAAACGTAATGGAAGAAAATGGAAGTGGAAAAGAATCCGTTCCGAAGGGGATTCGTTCCATTTTCCGCACGATGCGATTGCTCAATCCGGACAGTCGATCGGGATGGTTTGGAACGTGTTGGAGAAACTCCTTTTTTTATTCGTTTGCTTCCTTGCTTAGCGGGAATAAATAATGATATGCTCTTCGTGTGATTGGCATGATGGGAAGCATTATTGAACCAGCACCGTACACTCATCGGCCGTCGTCAACTATTAGCCTCATGCGATGGCAGACAGGACCATCATCGGGTGGATGGAATAGTTATTTCCATGGTGCACGAGGATTGTGCGCTTCCAGGAAGCTTTCTGTTATCGCTGACATTTGGTTGCTGCCACCATTTCCATACGTAACGAACCACTGAACAAATGACATAGTTATTTGTTGTACAGATTGATGACGACAGTCATGCGCCACGGAACAGCATTCCGTTTCCATCCCATTTGTACTGGTGCTATGTTTAGCTGTATCGATGGTTTTGCGGGAAGACGTCGCCCGGAGGACAGCATTATTTGACAGCTATCAATGGCCGTGTTGTTTGACAAACAGATGGCCGATTGCAGAATGCGTGCGTGCGTGTCTGGTGACCATTAGGATGATCTGCATACAGAAGTGAAACAACAAGGGAACGGATGCATAATTTACTAAGAAACCAGCAAAACCATAACGTCATTCGGGTGGTCCGGACATGCACGTCGGTATCGAAGCGTGGCAAATGCCATAAGCAAATTGCGTTAATGGCCACACACTCGGATGAAGTGCAAATGGAGTGCAAACGGCGGAAGCGAACCGGCTTCGTTAAGCGCAACATGCTATGCAGCCATTTTGAAAGGCTTTATCATATGTGTGGGAAACAAGCACAGGGCTGTGTGCAAGGTTGTTGACAGGCACCGGCAACAAGAAGGACCACCACCATCGGCGTTCTGCTGATGGGGTTACAAAGGAACTAAAATTGAATCTCACTGCACTTGTGTGTGGAGCTCGTTGCCTTGTGTCGGTGGTAGTGAAAGCATTTAAGCCAAGTTGTCGTTCCGGAGAAGATGTTTGCTTTGGAGGCAAAAATCATCTTTCAACTCTGTTTCAACACACGTCTGGACGATGATGATGATGTGGAAAGTTGTGTGTCTTAAGTGCTTGTCATAAGCGATGATGTTGTCTGCACGTGGGACCGTGCTATAGCTGGGGTACAAATGCATGACAGACAGTTACACACTCCATTAAATAGAAATTCAAGGTGGGTTTGGGGATCATTTGGAAATTTGATCAATTATTACACGAATAGAGGATGAATTTGTCGACATGTTCAGAATGCCAGTTGTTTAACAATGATTCTAGTAATAATTGTTCAACGTAAGAATAAAAAATAAGCTTATTTTCCTTTCCCAGATTTAAAACAAACGATTAGGTTTACATAGCTCCTTCACCACTGCCAAGTAGAATTGAAGGATCATCTCGATAGTCGATCCCACTCGAAACGTAACAACATTCCCTAATTGGTTCTTAATCGTTCGTTGCTGCTGCTACTGCTGCTTCTCGTGCAAGTGTTGCTGCCTTAATTGCCCAACCGGGAACAAACACTTCCGGGACGGAAATGGGGAATGGGATAAAATAATTCACGCCTGCTTGCCTCCTGACCGTGCTCCGGGCGTCTCCACTTACGGTACACTTATCTCACGCTGTGGATATCCGTTACGTAGAAGATACACTGGGCTGTGTTCTACGCGCCCTACAGTGGGCGATATCTCGGTTTGATTGGAGATTGAATTATTTTTCAATTAAAAACTTTCTCCCAGAAAATGATGCACGGTCCCGTCGGAATTACTTAGTTGCCGTCGGTTTTCTACCGGTTCTATGGTTCGATGCTGGTCGAACGAACTGTGGAACGCTTCATCGACTGCTCAGTCACTCGTTGGCCAGCATAATCGGTCCACTGTTCCACACCAGCATCAGCTGTCGAGCTGAAGAGAATTAAAAGTAAATCCGTACCGTCTGCTGGTGTGGCTGGATTTTCCGGAAAAGCCATCACAGTCCCCCCTTTTTTACTCCTTTTATTTTATAGGGGTTTTGCCAAGTTGTGTAATTGTTTGGTCTGTGGACTTGGTGGAAATTTTGGCTTTGCGGAGAACTTTCTGACCAATGTCAGACGTGGAAGCTAAGGAACAAGGATAGATGGAAAGAAAAAGCTACAATAGAAAAAAAGGTGAGATTGAAAGGCTTTTTTTTCTATTTTCATCCCTTATGTATCTAAAGCCAGCATGGCAGGAAAAGTCATGTGAAAAAAGGGCGATAAATGAAGTTAATTTTTTGTTCTCCTACGAGATGGCAAATTGAATTGCTGTCCAGTGGTACCGTATCCGTACCGTGCAACGCTGTTTTAAGCTGGACCAAATTGACCAAACGTCGAAAGCAATCAAAATCGATAGAATAGCGAAAACTGTCGAACTAAAGTGAGCAAATAAAGTCGTGCCACAATCTGTCTAGTATATAGTTGATTGACGAGCGAACGAAGAAAAAAGGTATCTGCCGTGAAAGACTTTATATGTATTAACCGTTACATCCGTACATTTCGTTTCTGTTTAGCCAGAGCATTCATTTAGCGGCATTACAAATGGCACTGACATGATAACTTCGTCAGCTTTTTCATCTTCCTCTATAAAAAAGCAAAAGAAAAAGGCTAAAGGAACCCTTCATAAAATATGGAATCATCCCTATCGCACAATCCACCGCATCAGCTTGTCCGGGCTAAAACATTCGGGTCAAAATAAGTGATGATAAACGAGAGTGAGGGTTTTTTGGTGCAAATGTCGCTAGGTCAGGTGAAAAGCTGGATGAAAAAAGTAATAAATGTGAACCTTTTGCTCCACTCCGTGACGGTTACCGGCGCGGGTGTTGCTTTAAAGAAATGTGATCCTTACGATACCTACGTTTGGTTGTGGAATAGGAAATGAAAAAGGCATTTAGCTTACCCCGGCTCTGGGGTTGGGAAATGATATATTTGGCACCCACACAAAAAAAAGTGCAACGTTAGGAGTCTTTTCAGTTGCTCTAAATGGCTTTAACGGTTACCTAGGGCAGTGGTTGGCAATCTTCTTGAAGACTTGTGCCAAATATCTCCATTAACTTCAATTCATTTATTTATATCTATTTTACATTTATATATCTGTGATATCCCGAATATTTTATACATACATACAGAACTTAAAATAATATATTATGAATTAATTATAACAAAATGCAACAAAAAACAAGCAAAAGTTTTATAGTGAGGAAATAAGAATGGGAACGATAATAAACAAAAAATTATCAAAAACAAGAAGATAGGTTGGAAAAGCTATGCGGAAGGTACGTGAGAAGAGGAGACAAAGGATAGATCAAAATCTTACTGAATATATGAAGTATTGAACTTGCGAATACAAACAAAAACGTGCGTCGAAACTTGTCAGATTCCAAATCCAGTAGATGAATTGGGAATGGTTATGAGGGTAACCATACACTTGATCGATCCCATAGACGTCTAAAGACGATTCGACGGAAACTTCCCTTAACTCCCCTCAGTATAGCAGCTCGAGCTACATGACACACAGGAGAATTCCAGGGAAGAATAAATAACATAATGATGTTAGACACAGCCGAAATCATGTGATTGAGGACAAACAATTTAAGGGAATAATTAAACTTAACTGGGAACTGGAAAGGAGAGTTGGACATAACAGAAGTTTTTTTCCGGGCATAAGGGTAGAAACTTGGATGAACACTACCAAATTAAGGAGATTTAAAGGAAGGAAATATTAAAGAAACACCAGAAAGCTAGAAAGCGATCAGATAAATTATTTGTAGAAAATTCTGAGCACATTGAACATAACATAACATATCGAAAAGCTCTGTGAATGGGGTTCGATCCTAAACTTCGTGAAGGTCCTGCCAACTGATGGTTAGTGCCAACAGTGTAGCCCAGATTTTTTACAATGGATGTTGGAGTATTGAATAACAGGAGGGATGAATAATCCAGGTATTCGGGGCTGCCAAGGGACAACCAGACGATAAACCCAACAACCATTAGGTCCCCCGGAGTTAATTTGGAGTTTGAGCGAAGGCTTGTAGCCAATCAGACTACCTTAATTAATTACATCGGTTTTGGGTTTGACCCAGAAGATCGCAACCAACGATTACGATGAATCCCAGGTCCTCAATTTGTAGAATTTATTCTACTTTTCTTATTAACCAGTTATATGTATATGCTTCAACTTTAACTGCAATTAATAGTGAATTTTCAAGAAGGTGTGCTTAAAATATTTTCCACAAAGAGCCCAGTTCAAAGAGTCAAAGATTCATCCTTTGCCGACCACTGACCTAGTGTCACATATTACGATGCGTTCACGGTGGATTCCAATAAATTTTATTGACTTCTTGTGCATTCACTTTACTTGAACTTACTTCTTGCACCGTGACAAGACGCAGCAAAAAGGGGAAATTGATTCTCGGAGCAAGCGTTAGGCAAGTGGCAAGTTTTGGAGAAAAGTTTACCCCATACTTTAGCATAGTTTGCCAGGCGTGTTCCGTTCGGTAAATCACATCGATTCAATGTAATTATAAACTTGTTCCAGCATGCTCTCGAAACGATGCTTTAAATGGAAACTTTCCATACATCGTGCACAGATCGTGATTTTCGCGGATGTCAATGATGAATCATGGCAGTACGACGTTTGCATCTGAGAGGTGCTGTTGAATGAAGGAAAAATCCAATTATACACTCAATGCCGGCAAGTGCAACGATAAGGATGAGCAATCCAGCTCAAAAAGGATGAGCAGTCTTTCCTTTCATTTGTACGCACTAATTGCTAGCTCTACCACCACGGGAAGAGGATACGGCAATGAACGATGGGGAAAAGCTTTCACTCTCTTGGTTGCCATCTTTTAAATAGGCCCTAATTGCAACTGCCTGGAGGGTGGCGCTTTTGCCTGCTCATGCTAAGGATGATTACGCTGCACAGGCACTTTCGGGGGATGGTCGACCGTGCTCTAGCCTATTCCCATGGCTTCAAATGGTGGTAGTGTGTAATTTATCTCAATTAAAGCCGCACAGCCATGCTACCGTGCTACGGACCGCGAGGTTTTCCAACAGCCAAATGAAACCCATTTTCTTTCTACTTCTGCATACCAGAAAACTTCGCCGTAAAAACTGCCATCGACTGTGGATGTTGAACATTCGGTAAACGCGTTGTGGGAGGTCCGGAGAAAATGCTGCAGTTGTTGTAGATTTTAATTATTCAAATTAAATACCTTCTTCCGGTTGCTTGCTTCCCGGTGTGGTACGTTGGCGAAACCGGGCGAGGATTGGTGAAGATGTTTTTTTTTCTTCGGACGAATGTTACTTATTTCATGTCGCTCTCCTCGGGAGGTTAAAATTGGATTCGTAAATAAATCTTATTAGTTGCACGATTTCCTGTGTAAATTAATTTCCGTTACAGTTCAACAGTATAATAAACATCTCGAACAAAATGTTCTTACCATCCCGTGGACCTTATCGGCAATAAGTCATTGCTGAATTGAAAGGAGAAAAAAACAACTCCCCACCCTAGAAAGTAACGGCCCCAAATCTCAGGCTTCAGTACGCAAAAGTTAATCCAATTTCGTAGGGTCCATTCCACATCGATGCTTTTCCGTGTTTCCCTGACGTTTGGCAATTTTTTTCTTCCGGTGCTCTTTTTATAAATCCCAGACAGTGCTTGCCTTGTCTACCTTTTAAAAAGGGATTTTCTTCCATATTTCAATCACCGCAGCGGGAAAATCCAGGCCAAGAAAAGCAAGTAGTTCATTTTGCGAGCACCTTTTTCATGCTGATGGGGTGTTTGGCATAAAAAAAGCGAAATCGAGAGAAAAAGAGAGAGAACGCCCGGTCAATCCAGTCAGACCCGAAATGCGAAGGATTTCCAATTATGGAACCATTTTTTACCACATCCATAAAGGTCGATTATTGGATGGGCTATTTTTTTCTCACCCCCCAAAAAAAAAACGGCAATCCCAATGTCAGTGAACGACGAATGACCTGGGAAGGAAATAGGGTAAGAAATCAAATTTTACCATCCGTCGATCTTTCGCAAAAGGTTACAACCGAACGGCAAACGTCACAATGACTGTGAAACTGTCGTTTTCCTTTGGCGGTGTTTTTGGGGCACATCTTAAAATCGGCACCTGTTCTTTTTTGGTTGTTGTTGCGACTCCTTCAAATAGAACACGACAGTAAGTGAGAAAGAAGGGGGAGAATGAGCATAAAAAGTAACACAATTCTTGTAACCTGACGATGAACTTTTTCCCCGTTTTTTTGCGATCCCCGGTGTGGAAAATGCGATCGAGCGAAAGTTAAGCAAATAAAGCAAACGTTCCCGCCACACACCGGAAAGTACGCAAACACACACAGACAAGCGTGTGCACAGCATGAAAACGGAAGCCAAAATTAAGCATTCATCGTGATCGATAAGCAGCGACGTGGCCGAGTGTAATCTAAACTTCACAAACCTTTTTTCGTAGAAGGCGACGACACGGCGAGCACCGGCACCAGTACGCCGTTACCATTGATCCGTAAAATTAAGAATCAAATTTTCGAGCAATGAATAAATTTTGGGAACAACGCGATGGATCAACCGTTCGGGGCACGTTGGTGGATGTGTTGAAAGCGACTAAATGGTGCAGAAAGGAGACGCCGAATGATGGAAGAAAAATTAACTGTCTCGCTTACACACGCGAACTTTCGCAACGCTTGCTGGGAGTGAAAGGAGTTTTTCGTGCTTTTACCACGGTTTACTATGTTTGTGTAATGGCGGGTTGTGAGGTGCTTCTCAGTGAGTCATTTTATCTTGCTACGTAACTAATTTTCTCTTTTTTTTCCCCCGAGCTGGTTCCGGATCACTAGGAAACGTTAGCCAACGATGGTAAAACGTGCTATTTCGATGATGAACTTGTGTACATGCAAAATGGAAGAATGTGATGGTATCTCTTTGAACACACTCGGTAAGCAATTTATGTTTTCTTCAGCTTAGATTAATTCCATTTTCCTACCCATTCTTTCCCTTCCCCCTTCCCGATCGGTGCGTGATATGTTAATCACTCTGTTCAAAGTTTTTTTTCCCCCCGGATAAAGATATTCTTCCCTGTCTTCGAAAAGTTCCAACCGCCCGATACATGACAAACATTCTGATTTTCTCATCTTCCATCGAAACTCGTTTCGAAACGGGAGAGGGGAGGGGAAAACTGTGGCGAATGGGAGGGAAAGGATGGAATTGAAATTTGTAAAGAATTTTAATCCTGCTCGGGACGAATTTCGGGATGCTCCATACCCGATTTAGGAACGTTGGCTTCTCTTCGAACTTGACTTGAGCTGAAATTCATAGTTTTCTGAGACATGTGATGTGAGATATCTCCTTCGCGAGGAAAATGCAGCACGCTTCCTGCCCAGCTGCTCCATTCCCTGGCTGGCTTTGTTGCTTTTCTCCACCCCAAAAACCGTCAGCTTGCGCAGTGCGGTGAATTTATCACGTTGAACGTCGCATCCAAACTGGTTGGTGCATTACGAAAACGGACGGCCACCGGGGGGACGGGTGCTTTGTTTGTTTGCCAAAATTTATTATCCACAAACACGAAACTTTTACCTACCGGGAGAAGGCCGGATTGATGTTCCCGTGTTTGTGTTTTGTGTGCGTGCTTTTTCCATTCCCAGTTTGCTCTCTATCGTTTCGCCAACGTCTGACGGTATGGTTTCTTTTGTTTTTCAAAAGCAAAATGTTTGTTGATATCATGTTTTGGTGCTGCCGGTAATAATGGATGGAGTGAGCATAGTTTCGTGAAGGCGAGCTGCCTTATCTTGCCGGAAAATTTCTGACTTTCTAAAGTTTGTGCAATGGAAATTGGAAACGCGGTAGATTCAGTAGGTTCAATCTTTCTCCTTTTGCTAATCGTTGCAAATTATGAAAGTTTTATGCTTCCACCACACAAGTACATTTTTCACCCGTCGAAACCTTTTATCGAAACAAAAGAGGTATGAAAATTGGATTAGAAATGAGCTAAATTAAGCTTCCGGTGCGGTAAAATCTGATAAGGGAACATCCATTTATTACGTAACGTTAAAAATGAAAATTTTCGATCTTCTTGTCAAAAATAACACAAACCCTCTAACAATTAAGTTACGATTTGGTTCGACTCCCCTCTACACCTCCCTCCTCCTACTGCAAACATACAAAAATGATGAAAAAAGTTTGGAACACGCGGAGAGCTTTTGTTGAATCAATTCAAAGTTATTTTAAATTACAATGTAACGATTTTTTACTCATCAGATGGCGGTAGCAATTGGTCTTACAAGACAGGACCGCTCCAAAATCTGATCCGGAATGTTCTAAAGGAAGCCAAAGATGACATGTCAAGATCCCTCGAAGTTGTTGTGCCACATAAGAACAATTGAAGTCTCGTAATCTTCGATTTCTAAAACCTCATGATTCTCAGTAATTTGTTATTTTTAGTTTAAAAGAGATTTTAAGTATCGATTTAGTTTTTTTTCTATTTTGTCAGTCTACAAGATAAATTTTATTGTTGACGATGCTTAGTTCAAAACAAATCGCAGATCCTGGGCGTGTTAATATCGTAAGGGTTTCAGAAGTTTTCTAGAAGCTTATAGGAAGAATTATCACTTTGTCGTCCAGCAGAAAATTAACCAAATTAAAAATCATCAAAAAACATCGTTTCGCAAACCAACCTGTATGAAATAATTAGAAAAGCAGCTCGTGAGCAAAAACATGTGATAAAAAACTCGTGTGCCAGGTGCATCTAATTGAGTGTAATACAAAGTTGAAACCACATAGAGAGGAAGCCTATATAACAATTCAAAACACTAAAACTCCATCCCCCCGTAACCGCGTTACGTAATAAATGGATGCTCCCTTATCATTTTGTTTTATTATAAACTGCAACGAAGCAGTTATCTGAACGAACAATTCTACCGAACTAGCTGCTCATTTAGATGAGGCAAAGTAAAAATACTCGACATACTCACACTCACTCAAGCAAATCCTTCCATGATTGCAAACCATTAGCCTGACGCAGTACTACCTATTTCGTAGAACAAAGCTGCAAGCGAACGAAAGGTGTTGGACTACTGTTTTTTTTTTCATTTCCACCTAAAGGCAAAATTGGCATTTCATTAGCAGTCGTGCAGCAGTAGAAATGAGTGCTACAAATTCCAGCACCATCCGACAAGGGCTAAAGGAATGGAATGTGGAGTAATTGTTCCGGGTAAATGAGGTCTTGTAATGGACGGTGTGGAAAAAAGAATTGAAATTTAAAGCTTAGTTAATTTTTGAATGAAGTATACATTACGTACATTTTCAATGGAAGTTCGCTTGATGGAAGCACTAGAAGCAATATGAAGTTAATGTTTTTTTCTGTTATAATTTTAAAACTTTTCATCGAACGGCTCCTAACGTAAAGGAAAATCCATCAATTTGAACGCAAGAAAGCTAAAGGCGATGAAAAGGTGATAAAATTTCATTACACGTCACGATTCATTTCCATCTAAACGATACGCCACGGTGGACCGATGTTTCCATTTTGGGGCAATTTATTTACTCACGCTTCCGTGGACGGTCATTTCTGGACTTTGAAAGCGAAAAACGCATCGCATTAGAACCGCACCCACACAAGCTTCCGCAGGGCTGCGTAACGAACTTCTAATGCGAGGATTATTTATTTTATTTTTCCGCTTTTCCGTTTGCTTTCCAGCAGGCAGCACGGAAAGATTTCCTGGAAACGCGAGTTCACCCTTATGGCCCTTTTACCATACGTCGGCGATAAGATTTAACGATGTTGAATAATTTATGATGGATCGAATGACCTCGGGGAGACGCATCGCGAGGGAAAGAGGGAGGGTGTGTGTGGCGAGTGTGAAGCCACATTGGACATGCCACAAAACTTTGCAACATTGCATGATGGGTGGAATTTTTTGTTGTTGCTTCCCGTTCGTTTTCCCGTCTCTTTCGCCAGACAAAACTTTGCTCATCAGTGGCTGAAGAGAACGAAAGAGAAGGAAAGAAATGAAGGATATCCTGGTGGATATCGGATCGGAGGGAGTCCAAATGTCCCTCTCGGTGGGTCACATTCCATCGAGCGTATGGTGACTTGTAATGCGCAAAAAATGAATGGCATTCGTGATATGGTCTCCTTTCCACGAGTCATGGTTCCGGAATTCGGACGTCTACTTGTTTTTTTCCCCTCACAGCAAGAGATAAGCCACGGATCCAGGAGTTGGCAGGCTTTGCGCCACAATGGTTGCACCGTATCGTAACGCTGGAAGGAAGTAGTTTGCAAAACGGAAGGATACGTGTGTCCCGAATTTCCACACCCACAGTTCAAGCACACACTCTCGCAGTGGTAGGCGTCCCGATTTACCAACCTTGGAAAAAGCCCGTATGGAAATATTGAAGCAAAAAAAAGGGGTTATATGCCGGAAAAATGGTGGAAAGGTTGGGCGAGATTTTTACGAGCTTTTGCTGGTCGTTGGAAAGTAACAAAAAGGAAGGGATCTAGGTCGAACGGTAGCTCACCGGTCGTCAAACTTCTTGGGCGGGTTCGATGTGGTAAAAAGGCCCCGAAAAAAAATGAAACGTGTAGAACACATTCTAAATGTCAAGCTGCTTCGCTTTCGCTACATCCTCGCTCACGTTTTCTGGTACGCATCATAACGAGCTTTAACAAATGAGAGCCCAGCTTTGGGATGAGCTGGCATGAGAGCGTGATAATAAGCGTCGAAAGTCGGAAAAGGATTAGGGAGTGGATTTAACCGGCTTCGTCAGGTGCTGTTAGCATCATTAGCAGTCTTTCCTCCTTGTGGTGTAGTATTTTTGAAAGGTACTTTTAGCAGCAGAAGAGTACCAGATAGTCTAAACGGAATATAGACGAAATTATAGGATTCTATGAGACAGAGAAGTACCTCCATTATGTGGCTTTTCTGCTTACCTAATGGCGAAGCAAAACTTATGAATTATTCATGAAACGATAAGAAACATTCGGTGTAATCGAAAGATGATACCGGGGAAGACACCATCAGAAGTAGACCAACATGTCTCCAAAAACAACGCAGATCGTTCCTGGCAGTTCCAGGCAGCTATCGTTGGCTGCGATGTGATGTGATTCTAAGCTACCAGTACGTTTTCCTTTCGTTCGATCCATCAACAGTGAATGGGAAAATAAAAGCAAAAGATTTATCGAGAATGAGCAGCTGATCTTCACGGGAAGGTAGTAAAAGGCAAACCCAAACCCCCGGGGGAAAACGGAAGCCGTTGTTGCTTCTGCACGATTTCAATTACAATCTATCCAAAACAAAGACACGATCGAAGTTTTGCTGGCTGTCGTTTGATTCCGCAAAAAGGTTCCTGCTCCTCCCGCTTACATGTTCACAGAGTAAAACATCTGTTCGTGGTAATGTCGATTGTGGGATGAGTGTGTTTTTCTTCTTCTCGTACCGGCACACAATTGCAATGTTTTCCTTTCGTCTCTGTTCTCTTCTAAAGACCATAATATGAATCAACTTGCAGCCAAAGTTCCAACTCCCATGACCATGGTTGCACCATTGTGTGTCTCTCTTCACCAATCTCTCTCGCCGAGCTGGCGCTGAACGGTGAAATTGTGGACAAGAAAATATGCTTCCAGAGCAGAAAGATTGTCGTGCGGTACCATGCTTTCTTATTGCTTTCTATTGTGCGGTATCGGTTTTGGGTTGGTCCGTTCCTCGTTCGAAAGATGCAAGTTTTTCTCTATCAGCACTGATTGCACTTTGCCGTGCCCTTCTTAGCTTCCTGCACGTCGGGCCGAGGACGTCCGTGTCTTTCCCTTTCGGAAGATTAACCCTTCAACAGTTCGGGGTAATTTATGTTTTCTTTTCGTTCTCGGTGGAACTTTAATGAGCTTCTGCGGTGAAGGAAGTTTGTTGCTTCTGATCATTGGTTGGTTGGCGTTTCTTTTAATATCCTCCACACAGAATGGAAAAGGAGATGGATTCTAGATGGGACGCAAAACTTTTGTATCACAGAAAGAGCGTTTTTTTTATTAAGGAAATGTTCCATAATTCTTCAAGTATTAAATTGCTCTCGAATCACAACAGGGTGTTAGATGGGACATCTTGCTCCAATGATGTAGAATTGTCCCCGTACCGCATCCCTACTGGAGCGATCGAACTTTCCAACAAACAGCGAATATCATTAGAATGATGTATGTGTGGAACGAATCGATAGTTGGGAAAAGTCTAATTAATTTTTGGATTTACATTTCGCGCCCTCTGCTCCTGGGGGTTTCGTATTCTTGTGTGACCGTATTTGAATGCAATGAATTGGGAACGGTTTCCCCACCATTTGGGGAATAAATGTCAGCCCCATTTTATAGGAAGCTCATTTCCGGCCGGTATGACAAAGGAATCTTTGCACAGTGAAACTAAAACCACTGGAAGTGGCTCACGACGTGATGTTTAATTTTAAGTAGGATTATTTCACGAACTCGTATCGTGCATAATTGTACAGCGACGGTATTGTCATGCACGGCCGGGATGCTTCGGAATAAGAGGATTAAACTATTGTTCTAGCTGTTCGTGGAAAAATGGGTGCACGAGCTACATTGTTAATGCTTTCATTTGCCACCCACCAAACACACCGGGACGCCATTTTCCATTACCGATAAAAGCACAAAAATCGGGTCAGCTTTCCGCTACGGTTCTCGCTTGCGCACTATTAACATACTTAAAATGTAACACACCCAGTGCGCGGGCAACAGCTGCAGTGATAGTAAAACTGGTCGGCGGCGGGTTTTCCTTTTATGAGGGTAAATAAATCTTTTAGTATCGCTTTTCAAACCATCATTATACACAATGCTAGGCGAAAGATTTACGAGCGCTTTTACTGTTGTACGCTCGTAAAAAGTCATCAATATCGGTGGTTTACGGATGCTGGTTTGCTGTCCAATGTTTGATTGACTTTTGATTCCCTGTACGGGGGAACGAACGCACGGGAGTGCCCAGCAAATGGGTACACAGTGAATGAAGCCACAAATCAACGGTGTTCAAATGATGTTCAAAATTAGATTATAATTTGATGAGGTTTTAATGCAACACTGTATCCGTCTATGGAAGAAAATTCCTAAATAGGTCTTAGGCTTGGGAAAAAGGGAGAATCTCAAGGCCCATTGGTTGGAAAAACTCGTAAGAAAATTTAACTTAACAGATCACAGGGTGTAAGCTAAAAGGAAAAGTGAAAATGCTCCCAATCGATAGGCTTGCTTGAAGGGACTCAAACTTCGAATCTGAGAAAAACTTCAAACTAAGTTTTAAAGATGCCTGAGGATGTGTCAAGGAAAATATTCATTCATTTACTCAAGTATGACGGCACATGCCGTATTGTCAAGTTTAGGAAGTAAAGTATTTTTTCTTTTAATAAATTAGATCACATTGTTTTTCAGAAGCTTGAATTTAAGACCAACATATTGTTTATTATAAAATGTTTTGTAATTTTGTGTGGACTTTTATCTAACTGATTTAAACACGAATTAAATATAATATGATTTCGTACATCATTTCCATTCCACCATTCATTTATTTTCAGTGTTTGCAAAGTTTATTCATTGTTTTTTGTGTTCCTACAATAGAAGCATTTTCGGTTGCTCTCAATGTCTGCTGAACAAAAACATTTAATTACCATTCGTGAGCTGGGCCTATAAAATGCTGTTGACACTTCCCGGAAAGGTGGGATAAGCTTCTTCCGGCCCCAAAATCATTGGCTTTTGTGTGAACCGCGTTGGTTTGTTTGATTACATTTGGAAAGTGTCGGAGGGTTCAAAGCGAACACAGCGTGTAAAGCGAAATCATGCTGTTGTACGATGTCACTTACAGATAAAAAACAATGTACGCTGTCAAAAGTAGCTCCGTGATGAAAGGACATGGATAAGCTTACCCATCGGATTAGGGTTACTGTCGGGCTTTTCATTAGCCACCGGTCGTCAGGGTTGGTGATATGTAGCTTGCAATGTGAGGGAGCTCAAATGATCGAATTTGATTACGAGAACCGAAAGCGTTGTTATAGTTTAATGAATAGGTTGTGTCAAAAACAAGTTTCACGTGACGTGGGGCTTAAGCTGAGATATCTTAATTTATAAATAGCAGCATTTTGGACGTTATGGTGTTTTTTACAAAACAAATATTATTTAGATTTCGTAGCGCCATTCCATATAAAGTACAGAATTTCGAGAAATCCGTTGCCTACAATGTTCCTGTTAGAAAGTCCCTTAGAAACTCTCGCTCAGGGAACCCTATTGTATTTCTTGTTTCCTCCCAAAACAGAAACAGTATCAATTCGGTTTCCATAAAAATCAAATCCACATTTCCATCCGAACACCTCGAAATAGGATCTTTTCATTCCATTTATTCAAATTTTCCCGTACAGTTTTCTTCACTTGTGCACCAGAAGGAAAGCAAAAAGTACTCCGTTTTACGAAATGGGAGACTCCCATTCGCTTGCAGCATCCGGGCAGCTTCGTTCGAGTGTACATTTGAGCTTTAGGTAGATGCTTTTTTACGCTTCTTACTTATCATACAGCACAGTAAACCGACTGCTTCGTAAAAAGCTGCTTTAACTGACTACTAGTGATTGCCGCAACCAGTCGAACCCTCAACCTTTCGAATGCCGACAGCAAAGGTATTCAATTTCCCGTAAATACTTTACCCACCCTTCGGGCTACCAACCCGGACCAGGCCAGGTTCCAGGCTAGTTCGGGCGGACAGTCTCGAAGCAACAAAATAGGTGAAAATTCTTGTCCTTCGTATACGGGGTACGGCGTTTTCCTTTCCCTAGCAGGAACGTTTGCTACTAAGCAACACCATGGACGGTGGTCCGAGAAGGAACGGACGGTTGCCATTCGTGCGCTGTACGGGTTAGTGTCTAGCAACGGTGGAAAAAGTTGCTATTTCTCAAGCATTTCCTTAGCTTCTCCGGTTTCATTTCCGGCATGCAGGGAAGGAATTTTCATCCTGGTGAGTTCACTCTTTTGTATTTTTTTTTTGCTTGCTTGCTTCATTCGTTACCTTCCTGTCTTCTTGTTACAGCAGCACCGATTTTGCACGTTTGCCCTGTTATGGTTGTCGTCTTCCCTTATCAGTGTGACTTCTTTTCATGCAATCGTGTACTTGTGGCAACACTTCTGCGAGTGAGTGAATACAATTTTTAATATGATGTTTTGCTTTTATTTAGCTTTATGAATCGAAATAATTACACGTGATTGCTCAATGTGCTTATTGAAACTGTTCTTTTTAGTACTTTTGACAGGTTGCATGTTTTCTGAAGTCGATAATAGAGCCATTTGACAAACTGACACCAAGGGCGACAAAGATAAATGGCTCTAACGTATCCCAAATGATGGTAAATATCATTTTTTTGAAGTCAGTAAATCTCTGAACCAAACACTCCCCGGCCCAAGTTAACAGCTGCTTCTGTTATGATAGTGGCACAAAATCCGGCCAGACAGTATTCAACAGGCTTCCTGGAAGATTTATCATCGGTCGACAAGTTTTTTGCTCGTCGGACACCGTGGGTACGATTGAGACGGTCGTCTTTCTCGGTCACCGATCTTTCGTTCCATAGTATTTCTTTTAATCCCAGCTCCGGGCAAACGATTTAATAGATGGTGAAAAATTATCCTTCAAACGGGAAGTTTAAAAGCAAAAAAAAAACAGGAAGAAAGAATCGTTCCTTTGGCCGGTAGCAAAAAGGGCGAACGCTGACCCTTTAGTCTTATCGTCAGGAAAATAAAACTGTTGACGGGTCACAGCTAAAACAATATTTCGAAAACAAAAAACAAGCTGCATTGAAATATAATAATACCGTCCGCCCGAATTCCCCACAGCTGGAATGAAAGGAAGTGGAACGAAAATTGTTATCACCAAAAACTGGAACAGTCACGAACTCATCTCGGGACGGAATTATTATTTTGTTTTTGTTTCATTTATTCAACGCATCATAAAATTTGCACCACAGAAAAACAGAAAAGATCACAAAAACAAAAAATAAAGGAGATACAACAACAGTCCTCCTAAAGTGAAAAGTGTTTTCACGGATGACGCTTGTTTTTAAATCCTTTTTTCTTGTTCACCTTCTTTTTTTTATTCATCCCCAGTTTTATATTGTTTTCCTGCTTGCAAACTTGTTACGGTGGGGTACATCGAAATTGGAAATATTTTCTCTCAAGCAGCAAAAAAAAGGGGAGCGTTGCTGTTGAGAAACAAAGAAACGCTAGCGTCAAAATGGGCTCCCGAAAAGGCTTCTGTTGTTTGTTCCCTCCATTATTAAGCACAAATAGTCATGGGATGGGAAAAATGTTTTAATTTGAAGAAACAGCGCTAAATTTAGAAGTTTAACAGTTGGAGTGTTAGTGGAACAAATTAAGTACATTTTTTTATTTCGAAAATGTTTCCAAGAAATTAGATAACGTAGAATGGGGAAAGAAAATTGTGTTTCTCAAAATGTCTTTAAAAAGTTACCCGTTTTTCGTACACGGTTCATTTTCTCCGAAACACAAGCAAACATTGAACAAGCTCGTTTAAATTCATAATGGAGACGCCTGGTACTTCCACGTGTTCCGTGAATAAAAAAAAGGACAACACAGAAAGGTCCTCTGCACCGTCAAAGGTGAATAGCATAAATTGATAGCATTTTCCCGCATGCTGTGGCCCCGGCCCGCGGGCCGGAACTTTTCCTCCACCGGCACAGAAAAACAATTCAAACATAATCCAACATAATCTCTTCCTATTTCACTTCATTATGAGAGCCGTTAATGAATTTCCTGACAATGGTGCTTTTTGTTTTTGCTTGTTTGTTCCGGTCGTTTCTTTCCTTCGGTGTCCGGCAAACAGTACTTCCGTCCCCGACCCCGACAGCACCCCGTAGACAGTACTCCAGAACTTCTTGCTTTGTTCATTGGTGAAGTGGTTTTTGCGTTCCTTTACCGCCGCTCCTATAAATAAGGAGGGATTTTAGATGACAACCATGGCAAATTGTGTCATCCTGGGTGCTTTAGGTGCGGATTGCGAAAGTGAAGCAGAAGCATAATCAATGGTACTGTTTGCTTCCATTCCATCGGACGTAGACATTCCTCTCTGGTTTATTTACTGTCTTGCCTAAATCCTCTACATTCGGTGGGTATTAAAACGGAACGTGTTTTTGCTGCTTCTCTTTTCCCTCTTTCTCTCTGTCTCTTGCTGTGAAGTTGATGACAGTTTGGGACTTTTGCTGACAGTGAAATCTACTAGGGTTTTTTTTTCCCACCCAATTGATGGCAGCACTTTTTGCCGTCAGCTTAAGTTACGGTAGTTCAACGGGCGAAGGAACGGGCGTGATTGTTAAGTAAATGCACGTATAAATTGATACACGTGTATCGGATTGGGCTTTTCGTTGTAAAACAAGATTATTACAGATGTTATATTTAAATCAATGCAATGGTTATGTTGATGAGTTTATGGAGTAATAGAAAATGAAGTCAAAGACTCCCTTAATTGGTATTTTTCCTATGCATATACTATAAGCCCACATAAGAAAAGAACCACCCCCAGTGGGGTTCTTTCCGTCAGTGGCAATCATTCTATCAAGTTCTCAGAAATCATTCTCAAACGTGGCACAAACCGTCTGAACCAATCGTACAGAATGAATGGGTCGGCACAAACTCCATCACAGCACAAATCAAACCATGTAAATTCGGAGCACTATTGGCCTCTTTAGTTGATAACTCTGTTGCTTTGTTCATACCTTTCAGCTGTCGGCCCAGCTGGTCACAGGGGCTCTTCTCCAGGACGCACATGATCTGCCGACTAACAATCACCTGATTGTTAAGCAGCCGGTTAATGTTCTGACTGTCGTTAGCCGCGGCCGGCTGTGGTCCAACGATCAGTATCGCCATTAGCGCAATAACCGCCACTGATAGCATAAATAGATTTGGTAATGCCTTTGAACTCATTTCTGTTGCTGCTGGTGCGGCTGCTCTGCTGTCGGTTGGTTACGGTTGACACTTTCTTCTTTCGCTTCTGGAAATTCTTTCCCCAAGCACTGGACAAAGTTTCACCTCACTGTTGATAAATCAAACCACTCAAACACAAACCGAGAGCGAGGACCGTATCCGGAGATCTTTAACCACTCGCAGCAAACAACACTCTGGCTGGCCACAAAGCAACTGAAACGCTCCAAACCACCCTCAAAGGCAATGGCTCGGTGCGTTAATGTGATAAATTAATGATTATTATGTTTGATGCAATCCGAAACCGACGTCACGGGTTTCTTGCATAAAGACGTTAACAGCTGACAAATCACCACGAGACAATCAGCAGGAAACAGAACAGAGCAACGCACAAATAGAGGGTTGGACACTCTTGGACCGGCTTCCGGTTGCCGGTTAATCAAACTCGTGGGTAGAACCTTTGATATGACCGATATGTAATGTAGGGATCAAGCGTAGCGTTGATATGCACGATATGATAATGATGGTTTCGTTCGCTTCCGGATACGCATCAAACGCGCCGCGATATGACGACACGCGCGTATCTCTTTAACGTATAGCAAGCAGCAACTCCTCTGAGATCGGTCGCTCTAGACACTCCAAACACGACCCGTTCCGTTTCGATAGGAATCCCGCCAAAGACTGAACTGATATTGCAACAAAGTGTGTTGGTTTTATGCTAACAATTCTTGTTTTCTCTCAAGAGAACGCCGTGGCTAATAAACAGTGAGAGTGTGGTGAACGTTTTACGAGCATATAATTCAGTGTCGCTCTCGGATAGGAACATGCTGGATACAAGCACGTTGTTATGTTTCGCAAAGCAAAAGGAGGCGCTTGGTTGTTTGTAGCGTTGCAATAATAATAATGAAGGACGAACCATTAAGTAAATTAGTGAATGGATTACAAAACGAATACAAATAACTGAACGAATAGAATAACTTTTATACTGTGGTTTCCGTTTGCTAGTCACAATACATTTTAAAATTATGAATCATAAATCTACAACAATAAAATTCTGGCAATATCAATTTTAAATCTTTGTGGTGTTCTGGCTCTTCATATTTAAAAACAATTTTAAAGGATCGTCCTCATAAGGTTTGAGATGTCGAAAAAGGCAATTTTTGCAATTTAATTTCCTGTGTGCACAAATTGCATGAGGAACGCCCACAGTGCATCATAGTACCGCTGTGAACAAATATCGTACCGCTGAGCCAATGTTGCTGTCAAAGCTGCTGTCACAAACATCGATGTGCGTTTGTTTACCAAAATCACGTTTGCAAGCGTTGTTCCCGACCCACGACTATTTGGCACAAATATTCGTTTGTTTCTCATAAAAATGAGTGAAGTATCTTCAGATCAGACACTGATCTGTGTGCCGGGCCAGGTGTTGTGTGCTGCGTCCGAATTCACGGTAGCCGGCGAGGGTACATACGAAAAACTTGGATACATCCACGCTACACTTGCCGGTTTAGTTCACATGAAGAAACGCGAAAAGAACACGTTCATCTCAGTGCTGTCTTTCGGCGGTGGAGCAACAGTACCGATAATAGGCGATATTGTAACTGCACGGATCACAGCGGTACAACACCGGATGGCAAAATGTCGCATACTGTGCATCGGGAAAACGGCACTCAATCGCACGCTACGAGGAATCATCCGCAAAGAGGACGTTCGTGCAACGGAGGTGGATCGTGTCGAACTGCACAAATGCTTCCGACCGGGTGATATCGTGTTGGCACGGGTACTGCATCAAATCGAGCTGAATGTATTCCATCTTTCTACTGCGGACAATGAGCTAGGCGTGGTGGTGGCCTTATCCCCGAGCTCCCGAGCCATCTGGGGTGCGGAATCAATTCCGATGGTTCCAATCTGTTGGACGGAAGTGCAGTGTCCCGTAACATTGGTTAAAGAACCGCGTAAAGTGGCCAAAGTAGTACCGGAAAAGGGAGAATCACTGAAGAAAAACTTAGCGTTGTTCTAATTGGAGGGATGAAGTTGATAGAAATTTTAATAAATATAGGAAGACAGTTGAAAACGTGAATAGTTTCTTCATTGATTTCTTTGTTGGAAAACGAACAAATGTTTAAAAATTTGCGCGAAAACATTGCGCCAAAATGACATACACGCACGTTTATAACATGTGATTGAGAGTTGAACTTAACGATCCAATTTCCCGAAATTACATAAACTTTTACATTAACGTTTTTATAATTATTATAGAATGTTCTGCAGTACCGGAATTTTTCCACAAACTCTCCTTTTCAACTCTCGCACAAATATTACGCATTTGAATCCCCATTTGTTTATCATCACTTCATATCAGCTGTCAAAACGTACGGAACAAAAACAAAACATAAACATCGATAAATGGTGAAAATTTCGTTCGCATAATCAACACCAATTGCTGCAATCTGTCCGTGGTGCTTTGCTGCATCGAATTGCAGTACACGTTGCGGGTTTGGTAAGGCTAGTTCCACGATGAGGAAGGTAGTGGTGATACTAAAATCCGAAAGCGACAATGCGGACAACTACGGCACACTGCTGGAGAAGCACGGTTTCGTGCCCGTGTTCATTCCGACGCTAGATTTTTCCTTCAAAAACTTGGAAGTGTTGCGGGATCACTTACTGTCGCCTTACAAGTACTCAGGCCTTATCTTTACCAGCCCCCGAAGCATAACGGCCGTGCGCGATGCGGTACAGGGCCAGAAGCTGAAGGACGATTGGAAAACGCTGGAAAACTACAGCGTTGGTGAGACGTCACGGGAGCTAATCCAGCGGACGCTTGACCTCGACACGAAGGGCCACCATTCGGGGAATGCCAGCAATTTGGCCGACTTCATTAAAACCGATCTGTACAACAAAACCGTCACGATGCCCTTCCTCTTTCCGTGCGGCAATCTCAAACAGGACGTGCTCCAGAACAAACTGTCCGAGTACGGTTACTCGCTAGATTCGGTGGAAGTGTACGAAACGGTACCACATCGCGACCTAGAGCGAAATCTGGTCGCTTTGTTCCGGGATGAGCGGGAGGCGAAAAGCGATCGCACGATCGATAGTTTACTCTTTTTTAGCCCATCCGGTATTAACTACTGTGCACACGTGTTCGAAAAGCATCGGATCGACCTGACCGGCAAACGGATCATAGCAATCGGGCCCAGCACGAAAAAAGCGATCGAGAACAAAGGCATTACGGTGCATCGAACGGCGGAGAAACCGTCGCCCGATTACGTCGTTGGAGCCCTGCTTCAGGACACCTAAGGTGCGTTGCGGATGATGGAGGAGAAAACAGCGAACAGACAGTCCGCGAAACAGATTACCAGAGTGCAATAATCCGTCTTCGGTGTATATTTTTTCCTAAATGTTGGTGCATAGAAGACGAAGCTGTAGACAGACAGACAGACAGGACATTGTATTTGGGTACTTTTATCTCGTAACTCAGTAGCCAAGAAGTGCTGGAAACTTATAGAATTAAGCGATACAAAACCTAACTAAATGATCGTGAATATGATGTTATTGATATCTTGTTGTTATAAAGTGTATACTAGCCAGTTGGAATAATGGTGAAAAAGGAAGGAAGTTTTATTAGAAGCATGTCCTTCATGTTAAAATTTATCAGTTCTAGTTTTTCCCCCCAAAGCTGTTAGATCTTTTATTACAAACACATCTCTCAATTGGAAAGGAATGGAAAAATACGTCTGAGCGAAAGAAGTAGCGGAAAGTTGACTCTACACCGTACCTTCCTTGGCTCGAATTCATCCTACCATGAGGTTCCAATTCTTGATCCTGCATCAAGTTTCTTACGGATCTTTAGTTAAATATAGAGCCTACCGGCAAGACGGTTAATAGTGCCCATAGCAATAGAAGAAACAAACAAAAAAGACCGTGATGTCAATTTCTAGCGCTGTTTTAGTGATACGCGTGTACGCTCCCGACACTAGTTGTTACGGAAATATGGAATATGTATGCCAATAAGCCAAAACGAAGATACAATAATGAACATTAAGTTCCTCGGCTCACAGCACTGTGTGAGTATTCCGGCCTAGCCGCAAACGGGACACTAGTTACATTTAGAGGGCTTTTTTGATAATATTTTAAACAACAATATTACACCCTTTTATTGCGCACTGGTTTTGTTTACGCGATTTCCTTTCAGTAGTCACGATTAGATGTTATAGATTTTTCGTTGTTACATTTTGTTGTTTTGTTAGCGAGTAAAGGATTTTTTTTAGTTTAATAGCTTAGTATATCATCAAACCGTTCATGGATTAGCGAATGGGATCACACTTGATATAAAAAAAATGTTAATCTTTTTGATCTAGATTCTGGTTTAAATTACATTTCGGGCGCGTTTACAATAAAGCACTAGAGAATGCCAGCAATGGCGAAATGTTGATATACAGGCTGTGCCTTTCTTTTTGTAAGTAGTGAATTTTGAATGTAGTTTATAAATAGTAGATGTGTTTTGAGGTTGTTCGTCAGCACAAGCCGATAAAAGGGTAATCATATCGATCCTCTTATTGTACGATCCATAATAGATCAATTGCTAAACAATTTACTGGCTTCAAACCATCTAATTGTTGGTCTGCGATGAACATGCAGATAATTTTGTGCATTTGTGTGTGCATGCAAAACACACAAATTTATATAAATAATCAAAGCTTTAAATTAATAGTTTACCGTGATTTATAATCCTTCCGTAATCGGTATACCGATCGCCAGTTGATCATGATTTCATTTTCGATCAAAATGGTTCTCCCCCGTACAACCGCAGTAAGGCTACGCGAAATTAAGCAATGATAATCCTCCGTAATGTCTGCATGCAATATGCACCAGAGCTTAATTTTATGCTTGATAAAACTCAGCAAGAACTAAAAATATGCACCACTTGTATTGACACGGCCCAAAATCAACAGCTTTGGAACCGGCGAGTCCACACCACACTGCTGCTGCCTGCAGAAAATTATGATCATTTTCGTTTATTGTATATTAGTGTAATTATCGTTCGCGAGCCGCATGCGCTTGCGTGTAATTAACCGCAAGTGGCATCCGTCGCGGAAGAAAGAAAACACGAAAAGACAGAAATTAATAACCAAAATCTGCAACCGTGTCCCGTGACCGTATCGGAGTGGCTGAGACGGGTGGGGGTTTCATTATCACATCAAAGCAATGCCACTCGTTTTTTTTTTTTGTGGGGAGATTATGTTCCGCGCGGTTTCTTCTTTCAAACCTTTTCTTTTCCACAAATGTTTTGCTACCATGCCGTTGCCGGTATGGTTCGGCAAATGTTTCCACATGTGGCATTGCGTGGCAGAAGCTTAATTTGCGGAAAATTAAGAAATGAATGAAATCAATATTATTATTTTTATATCGTTTGGTACGGCCGGGAGTAAAAATGGTGAAGGCCATCGAGGTATCATTTCGAAGGCGGTTCTCTTTTTTTTCCCGCGGTTCAGCGGGAGAGTAGAGGGTTTCGGTGTTTTGATAACGATATAAAATGGAGCTGGCAGTATAACGAGCTTCTGATGAGAAAGGGTGAGGTGAAAAGAAATTAAACCATCCACCCGGTCGGACGCGGACAGGACACGCTTGATGGAAGGGGCTCGACAGGATTGGTTCCTCCTGTACCCATGTGCCACAGTGATCGAATAATTGAACAACCCGTCTAAATTGGTCCAGTATTGGCTACGGTCCTGTTAGGGGAGGTTCGCACGGTAGATTAACGTCATGAAATTAATTAATTGATTTCAACCCGAAAGCTGGGGTTCGCCCGGCTGTAACAACAACAACGACACAACTGCGAATGAAATGCATTTTTCATCAACCTTATGAAAATTGGCTCCCCATATGCTAATCTGCTGCTCGACAGGGTCGAAAGACAATCAGATCCTTCTTTCTGCAGATGTTGTTATCGTGGATGCAAAAACAAGACATTTTGAGTCCTTCTTGGTGTTGTACCTTTATTTTATGCTTCTCCTTTTCTCCCTTTTTTGTTCGTGCTCTAATTTCCACTCGGTTGTCTCCCGCTTGAAGCGTCGGGTTAATTCACATATTTTTAATTAACCGCGTTCCACAGTTTATTACCTTAAACCGGGCGGTGGTGGTGGTGGTGGCGGTTGATTTCCCCTGGACGTACGAAGTCCTCCTCCACGGGGTGATAAAAATGGATTATTTCTGCTCCCTGCCGAAGGACGTGCCGAACGGGGCGATACTGAACAGACGATCGGAATGGAATGAAACGAAACGAAAGAGAAAAAACAAAAACCGCGAGGCGCAATATTGAAGATCTCGAAATGTAAATGTTTCGGTAAAACAAACGGTTCAGCTGTGCTGTTTGTGTCAGGATAAAAGCGGCCTAGTAACACACCCAACACTGCAGCAGGACCACTTGTTGGCGGTTTTAAATTTGAGTTCCCCCGGTACGGTATTGGCTCCCGCGTTTTACATACCATTAAAATCAACCGGTGCGGGCGATAAGTCCATCGGTGAGACGGGTTCGTACGGGCGCGTTGGACCGGTTCGTTGATTGCCGTGCTGCGGATGACCGGTGCTGAACGATGTTTCAGGATACCGCGGATCGTTGAAGTCTTCCGGCCACTGGCTCATCGTCGCATTATCGTACGCTGACCAGAAAAGAAATGTCAACCCGAACCAGTTGAAGTGTTGGAAAAAGTTTTAAAATGTTATTTTTATCACCACGTCCATTCGACGAAAGTCGTCCGCGCCAGAAGCAAACAGAGGTAGAACTTGAATGGTGTGTAATTTGGGAAATTGGCTTCATCATTTAGCCGAGACGGTGAAGCTTTTTGTCTTGTTAATGTAATTGCTGCGCAATCGGTGTAACTTAACTTACCGTACTGTGCGTCGGATTCGGGTGCACCGTAAGGATCGCCGGTCGGGAAGAAGGTGGGAACGACCTGATGCGGTGACGGGAACATGGAAATATCAAACTCCTTCTTTTTCAGCTCATTTTTATCATCGTCCACCGGGGTGATGTGGCTTGAGCGAGAAATTCTTTAACGAAAGTGCAAAAACATTAGCGCGTGTTTCCGGAGCTGTCTAACAGACAGCTGTTTCTCACCTGCGATAGTCCTTGAAGATGTCAATCTTCCAAATCATGTACAGCACAAACAAGAATGTGCACACAATCGCGAGACTTATCCCGATCCACGTCAGCAGTATGCGACTACTTTCGGGCATGATGTACAACTCGTACCCTGCCCGTTGCAGCTCCATCTGGCCAAACTCTTCCCACATCTCGTTCAGCTTCTCCACATCCAGCTCGTACTGTGGTTCGGTGGCTTCGGTCGTGGAGATCGATATGAAACCCTTCTGCAGGAACTTGTTGCCAAAGCCAAAGGCCAACCTGTCATCATCATCCGTGGGCTCGTAGAAGATGGGACGCAACGGTACGGCATATTCCAGACTGACACAGTTCTGATGGTTCCTCCACGTATCGGGACACTTGCGGGCAAGCAGCCGCACATCGAACGAACTAAAAAGGGGAGTGATGAGGTTAAAAGGTTGCGCTTTTTTTTTTGCTTCATTCCACAACACCTACCGACTGGGCATGTACGTTAGGTTGTGACTTTCGATGTACATATTGCTTGCGTTTGAAAGAGCTTGCTTGATCTCGGTCCAGGTACTGGGCAGATCCATCATTTCCGGTGTCATAACAATCTCCTTCGTCGTCCACTGCAGCTCCTCCTGCGGTACGATCACCTCCGTCGTGGTTGGTGTCGTTGGAGAGTTTAGATTCCCGAACGATGCGTACGTTAGCTGAAACCCACGATGCTTCTGCTCCACTTCGGCGTCCTGCTGTGCGACGAAATGGATGGTGAACACGTTCGTCTGGGGAATCAAAAATCGAAGCGGTTCCTGGTACGTGCCAGTCAGAACGGGACCTTTTTCTTCGGTGTCTTCCAGATTACCGGCCCGAATGTACAGGAAGTCGGTGGTCGGATTGAGATCTAGATCGTGAATCGTGATCTGTACACCGCGTCCTCCGTCGACGGAGAAACTGAAGCGAAGGAGACGTTCGTGATGATAAGAACATAATTAGCTGTTTGTTTCCCGGTTACTTACTTTCGAAGATCATTAACTGCGTTCGGGTACGGGTTCGGATAGTTGGGCGATTCTAGAATGATTTCTTCGGGATGTTGTTCTAGAAACTTTTTCACACCTTGTGCTTTAGTTTCACCTTCTGCCAGATCGTACAAAGCTTCCGCTTTGAGGTGCTTCAGAAGTCCTTCTGCTTCGGTGTTTTCTACCACGGGATCAACCGTCTCATTCTTTGGAGCTGTAGGCAACCGTACTGGGACGTGGATCCGTTCTACGGTTTCTTGTTCCGGTCGCACTTCATCGTCTCCAGAACCATCAACTGATTCGGCAACATTTTCAAATACTTCTCCAATATCACCAACGGACAGGTTTTCCGTCATATCAAGCAGCTCGACATCCGCCTGATCATCAATGATCTTCACCTCATCAAAAGGGCCTCCTCGGGGACGCATTCCCGGTAGTCGAATCACTCGATCTTTTTCATCCTTTACTACTGGAGCGTAATCTTCAAACTTTCCATGACCAGCAGAAGGTTTCTGTGGTTCTGGCGAAGGTGCTGCGGACACTTCCAGTTGCTCCCCTGCAACCGGGTCTTCAGGAGGACAGTTTACGTAGTCATCCGTCAGGGTACTATCGAGCGTCTTATCTTCCGGAATTGACTGCAGATCGGTAAACTCATCTGCCTCATCCTGCGCAGTGACGAGAATGTTCGATGCTGCAACAAATACACAAACAAATATAAACCACTTGTGCGGTATCTTCACTAAGCACACGAATACATCACGCCAATTCACTTCAAACTTCGTCATTGAGCAATAACACTTTGATGTGCGATTCTGCTTATCTTATCGCTGTATGCTGGTTTGGTTATTTAGAATTTAGATCCGATTGTTTGAACTTGATGGCATTAAGCATTATGCAAAATTCTTTTACTATAATTCCTGTTCATTAACAAACCACTTCTAGGCAAAGCAAATTGGTGATGATCACATTTGTGTAGATGACACAACTTACCGAACAACAGGGTTAGCAACGTCGTGATACCAGCCACTGCTAGCACTCTTATTAATATAACCATCTTAAACACTTCTGATAATTGAGTAATACACTTTCTGTTTTTGTTTTACGTACGCTTCACAATATTAATCACAATTGAAGAAACCACAAAAGCATGTTGAGGGTTTGGAACCTCGAAGAGCGTAGAATTCACACTAAATTGCACACGACCGCGGGCCGGGGTTTGATTTACGTTGATGATGAACATTTTATCGCGACAAACAACTCTTCATTTTACACCCGATACCGTTGATGGGGCCCTTATCAATTGGAGCTGTTGATAAGATGCCAAAGGTGTACGTGTTGTAGGGTGCTGTTAGGGCTAGGAGAAGTGCTCTATTAGTTGTCTGGTGGATTTTCTCCCGGTGGTTCGTATTGTTTTAAGCGTGCTACATGTATTGGTTTATAATGATAAGATGGAGCTTTTCATCGATGAACTAAATCGCAAAAGATCTGCCTTTAAGATAGAGATTTTGTTATCAATCATTAACGCTTGAGAAAAGATTTGCGCTATTGGGAATTTACCTGTTAATTTCATGATAATAATGAATGGAGGATATATTTATCCTCAAGGATAAAAAGTGAAAGGAACGACTGAAATACGTAGTTCGTTGTATTCGAATGGTTTTTTCTCCACCCAGTCAAAAATAAAACACTAACGCCATATCAGGGGATGTAGCTCAGATGGTAGAGCGCTCGCTTAGCATGTGAGAGGCCGGGATCGATACCCGGCATCTCCAAACAAGAAACAAGTTTTTTAAAATCATCTTTTTGAATGTTTTATTCAATCCTAAGTATTGCACATTTTTAAACTTAATTCTAAATGTTTAAAATAACTACAAGGCTGTCTGTAGCAATTTTGTACGGTGATCGATTTGTAATTATAAATGTTTTCTTCATGTTAAGGTATTCGCTACGCCCTTTATGATGAAGTTTCTCAAAAGTTCTCCAAAGAACAAATCAATCAACCCTGTTTGGCACAACAAAAACCTTTCCATCATGATTGATATCACATAAGGTAACGTTGCATTGCTTCGGTGAGCATCTCAGCCGTTGTTTTTTTTTTGGCACCAGAGTTGTGTGAAGATGAAAAAAAAATCATTCTTCGCCTAAAAATAAGCTCAGCACCTCCTACCCGAGCTCATCAATCTTTTGCCCTGGTTGGGGCCACGGGCTGGTCGTTAATTGAACATATTCAACAATTTCATTAACAATGACCCAGTTGGTAGGGGGACGGACATTTTTCACCCTGCATCCCGTACACCCCAAAGGGTCACTCAGCCAAACACATGGTAGCATGTGGAGCATAAGCAATAATATAAAAATGAACGCTTGCGTCCGTGCTTCCTTATGGGTAACGCGGCGGGATCCACCCGGGAGATAATATCGGCAATTAGCGATTATTAATTACGGCGGGACCCCGATGGCGTCGGGCGGGAATAATTGAAAAGCAAGATCACTTCAAGCAACCCCTCCCGGGGTGGAATGACAACAGCGGGACACCAGCTGCCCGGAATGGAAGCATCTTCCGGCATGCTCCTGCAGGAGTCTTTCACACCGGAAAATTGTACACCACAGAAAGGCGTGTTCAGGGTGATCGTGGAACGCGGAGCACATTCCAACTTCCTCTCCCCCAAAAGCATATGTAATGTACAACTATATCCATCGGAGGGATGAAACCGATCGATGTTTGTGGCCGGATTGTGATTGCGGGTTGGAATTTGCACGACACGTCCAACGAATTCCTTCGGGTCCGTGTTCGGAGGCCTCGGGGAGCATACATTCCAACATCGACAAACTGTTGCATGTATGTCTTCGGGGTGATGAATAAAAAACTATCCTCATATCATCCATTCGCCACAAACATTAACGTTGTTATGGAGCATTTAATCGATCGGTTTTTTCTGTCATGTTGTGTTTCCTTTGCTTGCAAAAAAAAAAATATTATTAGTACGCACCCAATAGAGTTGCGTAAATGCATCGTTTGGGTGCGAATCGATTGAAACTGATCGCTAGGCTCAACCAACCACAGGGGAGACAGCTGTGAGTAGAATTTATGATTTTATGTATCAACTTTATCGCGATCGACATTCAAACAGTTGCTGCATAGTTGCGTGTTTGTCGTGTACAATGCATTTTCGAATTTGTAATAAATGGCTAGATATGATAGCAGAATAATCTAATTAATTATCTTGTAACCCCTACTGTCGCGATGAAATGAATAAAAATAGATATTAAATTATACAAAAAAATAACTAAAACACATTCGATAATTACACTGTAATTTACAAAACGAAATTATCGGTGTAACAATCGTATTCACCGTCAAAAGAAACAAGTAAAAATAAATAAAGCAAAGATGATAAAGCACCTAAATGCACGCAACACGCACAGCACGCTCGCACCGGCGATCGGTGTTGATTAGCTTGTTTATTTGTTTGTTTGTTTGTTCGTTCATTTGTTTTATGTATTTATCCACTCATTGCTGCGAACGTAACGTACTTACTCACCGTTAAATACCCATAATCATACGGTTTCTCGACGTCTCTCGCTGCTTTTCTTCCATGGATCTGTGAAGAAATAAAATTGCCAACGTTAACGCAATTAAAATTTTATCAGCACGATTCTTTTCTGGCAATTTAAGTTTAATTTTTTTTTGAGCAGTAAAAAATCACATCCAAAAAGGAGATCACTTTTCGGAACGGCACCTTCGGCGTTGAAACTTACCGAAAATCGAATCGTGTATGTGTCATAAAAATGGTATAGAATGAATTTTCGATGCACCATTGGGATGAAAATAATGTTGTCAAAATTATAACCACTCGGTTACGGTGCGGCTCGAAACTCACCTGCTTATGCGTGGGTTGATAATGGTCCGTAAATTATATTGTTTCTTCCCCCGGGCGAATCCATGCCCGTGCAAGCGATATTAAGGTGCATCGGTACGGGTTATAATAATGTCCCAGTCATGTTGAACTTCTGGATGGTTTCGTTCGTTTGTTGCTTATCTGTTTCTCCTGCAGTGCAAAAAAAATAAGTAACTCACGATCTTCCGACACTCCGGGAGCCTGAGAGGATTAAATTACGCACACACACGCGCGTGACGGTTCGTAAATCAAGCATTGGTCGCAAGAATCTGCAATCTGCGAATTGTCTCGGTTTTTTAAACACCCCGTCCGAGAACGACCACGGATATGTAATTGCATTTGTGCAGCATCCCCGTAAAGGGTGTGGACTATTGTGGCTGCGTTGTGTTTCTGCGGTGATTTGCAGTAAAACGTGCACCGTAATCGGCTTTGTTGATCAAACTGTGGCACAAGTGAAAAGAAAAACACAATTCCCACCAATGAGTGGGATGCAATGGACGGTAGGAATGTGACATTACCATCGCATTTAGCGATTCACAAACGCGATTGGAACGGGCTGCGGTGCAATTCTCGTTGAAAAAGTGGATCGAACGACATTTGATCGAACGTTGTGACATTCCCGACCATGGAGTGGGCCCCATTTCGCTTCCCAGCAGGGAAGGAGATGAACCGAATATTTGCGAAGGTGATCACAATCACGTCCGATAGTGTGCCTTGGGTTTTTGGTCGCGAAGAAAAGCCACGCTGTTAAGTTGTCGTAAAATGCGCGAATTCACATGTTCCAACGGGGTTATTTGATGGAGCAAAGCTTCGTTCCATTTTTGAAGGGTTTTTTGTAGTTAATATAAAATAACACTTTTTTGTGTGCGTGTGGAACAGTTGTACAACTGTGTCGGTGCGATACTCCAAATCTGCAACCTACCAACCCCACCGAAACCTTGGGAAATGGTCCATAAAAGCTGGCTTTAACGGCGCAATTAAACTGTGATAAGATTAAAGCAGCGTTCTTTACTTTCCTTTATGGCTGATCCAATCAGTGTGCGTTAAGTGCGCCGGTACGACCAGTGCCACTCCGGTGTACCCACATCCGGAGGGAGATGTATGTTGTTTTTTTTTTCACTCTCTTCTTTCCCGTCGTTACAGGGAGCCGCCAACGATAGTGTTTTACGAGTCAGGTTCACTTTGATCCCGGGCCCATTGGTGTATGCTGTGGTAAAATTAGAGCATGCTCGTTAAAACTTTCGATGGACGGTGAGATTGGTGTGTCGGATTGTAGTTTTAAGTTATCTGATCAGCAGCATCCATCTTGGCATGTGGCTTGCTTGGGATCTTCGTAAAGACGATCGCTATGTGACCAAAGACATGGCACGAGCTACAGCACGAGAACGATTTTTTTTTGCCACGTTAATTAACCTTACATTGTGCAAACAAACTTCAAGTGTCGTTGATGCTCTATAAAAAAAAATCGTATTGGTGTGTTTCAAGTGATTCTCCAACAAACTGCTTGCTTTATATAATACCTTATCTACAATTGAATCAACCTTATCGGTGCTTCCAAAACTAGATGTATTATAGCCAACTGTTGTCATAAAACTACACCCCATCGCTTTCACATCTAGCAAGTCAGGTAGTTTGTTTCCATTTTTATTGCACAGATTTAGCCTTCCGCAGAAAAAAAACCTTCCTCGAATGGTTTGTTATCTTCACACCACATCCTCCAGGGAGCAACAGAGTGAGAGGCAATTTGTTACAAAAAGATCTTCGCTCCGCGATTACGAACTCATCAACGATCGAGCTGTAAAGAACCAGTTCTGGTAACTCCACACAGGTAGCTGGGAAAAAGGATAGTAACGTGTCCTAAAACTGAGGTTTTAGGACGCACTGTTTTGTTCCCTCTGGATATAAAAAGGTTCCAAACGGCCAAGGTTTACGACACACGCACACGATGCTCTCTGTTGGCTGCGTTAGCATTTGGGCTTCTGTGCCGTTTTTGGACATGCGGATCGCGGATTCGAGCTGAACATATAATTTTACTATTTAGACCCCTTTTTATATTGATGTGTGGTGTTGCTGAACGTAAGCTTTTGTGGAATGCTTTAGCCACTGGTATTGTTTCAAATTGCACCAAATCGAATGGAACGGGTTCTTTTCCTCTGTTTGTTTGTATCCGTTTTGTATAGGGCAACCAAACAAACATCACACATAGAAAGACGATAGGAATCACCTTCGGTAAAGTTTAACTACTTAATGATCTGTCGCTTGCTTAAAGTGCACGAGATCAAAAGCTGCTTTTGCAGGTTTTGTGGATTTTATTGTTCTGTTCTTGATCATTTCGAATTCCAAACGTTGTGGAATATATTACGTACGAAACAGCCCAAACTACTCCTGCCAAAATCAAAGTATTAAAAAACCGAAACTCGAATACACTGCTCAGAATAAAATTAGAACCACCATGTTTTTCGTCAATATATTCAAAAATTGTTCACCAATTAGTTTTTAAAGCTTTACAATTTATCACAGTAAAATTGTTTATATTTATAACATTATATCGAAAAATTCGTTGAATCCGTGCGGAACAAACAAATCTAGATAAATTTGTTTTGCTCTTGAGTCAGTTGCAATTAAATCCTTCGAAGTTTCAATGAAAGCACACAGCGCAGCATCATGCCTTAGAAGAACAAAGCTGAAAGTAAACACTTATCGAATTATAGGCCTTTCTTCCAAGTGAATCGGCCACAAAACCTTCCGATCGTATATCACAATAGAACGGTTATTATCGAATGTCGATAATGACGACTAATCGTACAAACTTCGAGGAAAAATTTGTCAAGAATTTTCATTGCTGAAAATACGGAGAGCTGAAAACATATCCGATGTAACCACTGAAATATTAATTTTGTCCATAAGATCACCGCCGAAAATTGTATAATATTGAAGTAATTCAAAACAATGGCTCATACCCTGAACACTGAGATCTTGAAAATAAAAACAATATAAAATTGTTTAGGAATTACAAGCATTTTCAAATCAAAATCTGTGTGATCTGTTTCAACATAATAGACAAAATATTTTAAACTGAATTCAGAACAATTGGCATGGAAGTTCTCAAATATTGGAATGGTGGAGTTTTATTTATATTCCACACAGTGTATAATCAGTTATTATAATAAGATTATTTATTTCCCTCCTGAACGCGTAGCATAAAAAATTCGCATAATAGCATAGCGGGCATGAAATAATAACCATTATTGTGTTTTTAAATACCAAATGACACACTACAACCGCTTACGAGTCCGTGTGTGAGACGCGTAATTAAAATTCAATACAGTTTTCCTCTAAATAGCTGCTTAATTATAGAAGCACGAACCATAATTCAATAATTGTGCCCTATCGACAAATACAACCAGTGGGTTTGATTTATTAACACCCCAGGAACCCTTTGACCTTCGCCCTAGTAAACAAGTGGTTCGTGATGATGGGAAATAGGATTTGGAATTGAAAGAAGCAAAATAAAACAATATCCCCCCTCAGGACATAAAATAAATGTTCTGGCATGTGTGGAGCCAAACGACACATCGTAAAGAAGTAAGGAAAAAACAATACTACACTGTTGGTTATTAAATCAACTGCTTCATGTATGACATCCATTCATCGAACTTCAATGCGAACTAAACTCACGAGAGGATGGGTAACCTTCGATAGGAAGCGAGTAACACTACAACAAAACAATCAAACAATCGGTTGGTGTTAATAAGTACAACCAGAGGACACCCCAGGCGGGATGACCTTAGCCAGTGTGTGGCACCATCATTACTTCGCGCTAACCTCCGCTAAGCGTATAGGGATTAGCCTCCCGTGTTCCCGGCACAAAGTGTGAGCATGCAGGAAAGGGGTTCGTCGCTTGCGCGATTGTTTCAGTCTTTTGAGGCACAAAGCCGAAAAGTCGTATGAATGTTTCGCTGCTGCTTATTACCGCTTCATCAATCGGCACGCATAAACACCGCGCTAGCCAATTAGTGCATGATTTTCGGCTTTTTCGACTGTTGTACGAACAACTGTCGCGTAGCTGCTGAAGTCGCTCATCACGCTGACCTTTGCCAGGGGGTTTTCCCATCCTAATCCCCTCGACCCGAACGGGCATCGTCGCATGTGAGACGCTGTCGTCTTTGTGTCTTGGTGCTTGTGATTCACCGTCACCAGTGACCCTGATCTACCTTCGATCAGGTCCAATGATCAAACGATCGATCGGCTACCGTACTCGATGAAACGAGCTTGAACCGAATGCGATCAATGGGAGCAAAATTATTGATCATCTGCAACGTTCGTCACATTTTCTTCCGTTGCTGGGGTTTTGTTTTTTTATTCCCTTCACACAGACACACACATTTAGAGCGTAAAGTTTTTTGAAGAATACTTCCCATCACATGATTCGCGTTACCATCTCCGCGAGAACCGCGTGCCAATTAAATTGTTTCTCTGGTTCCACAGCCAGTCTGCCTCTTCATCAGTTCAGGTGCGATTTTTCTATCGTGTCTTTCATCGTGTTCATTGTCACATTGTCACGTAGAGACGGTTCGGTACGCGGTTCACTTCATTTCGCGACTCACCATTCATGTCGGCTGCCAACTTTTTCGACAGCAAGGTTCAAACCGTCGTCCTCACCACCTCACACTAATCCGTTCCCGATCGTTCAGGTTGTATGTACACGCGGTTGTAGTGCTTAGAATGTCACCAGGGTCGCGTTGTGTGATCAATCGCGATCAACATGAAACAAAACATGGGGTGGTAGTTCGTAGAGGTTGCGCGAGTTTTGCGTTATTAATAATGCACTTCATACACCAGCGACCACCGGAATCGATTATGGCGGTTCAGAGGTATCCAGGGGAAGGCTGAAAGGAAACTGCCCTCATCCACCCCCAGCAAGTTCCCCTTTCCAGTCACCGTTTTATGTCAACCAAATCGAAAGGAAAACGACTTGGTACTTGGCTCGCTCAGCGGCATCGAAAAGAGTCTTTATTAGAACCGACCTTACAGGCGGAATCAACTAAACATGGATCGGTAGTAAAACTAATAGCTCCAGGCCAGCTGTAAACGCACCACAGGTCCACGGTCAACGCTCCGTTCGACAATTGTTTTATAATAATCCCCAGCGGTGATAGATCGCGGTTTGTCGTTAAGTAAACACGAATTCAGCCAGCGGTTTTATGGCATTAGAATGTTAATCGTCTCTAAATGTTCTTTATGTCAATAGAGGTCTGGCCGGAGAACAAGTAGAATTTTGTAACTAAAGCGTATAATTAAATATGACATTTGTCCTGAAAGACTGTGAGGTTAGCTGCTTTTTTCAAGCAGCAAAATTAAAAGCTAATATTTGTTTATTTTATAAAATTATAAACAAATTAACTAAAGGTAATATTGTACACAAAGATGAAGTTGATAAGTCCCATCTCTTACCCCAACACAAATTTGAGAAGGACGGAATTATCTTTAAGATATTTGTGCTCAGAGAACAAATATAACCCAAACTATGAATCGTAAAAAGTGGTAAAGATTAGTGAACCACGAAAAAACTTAGTTAAGAAGACTTAGTTGCAATTAAGCATCATTATTCCTTGTCTAATTGAGAATTAGTTACTTTTAATTAATACACTAATACTACTATAGTAACATTTACTAACATATTACTGCATATTACCGGCTCCCGGATTATCTCTGCAAATAAAAAAAAAATGACAATTTAAAGGCGATTTGGCATATAAACTGGAAAAGCTATGACGATAAAAAATAAAGGATCGACTAATGAATGACACAATAAGCTCAAATTAAAGCAAAAGTGACAGATTTATTTTGTGACAATAAACCAAAAAGTAAAATAAAACTCTGCAGATAAAAAAAACACACTTATCATACATTATACACCAACTTTTATCTGTAATCCAGTGGCCGGGGCGATAGGGGAGCCCGTCATCACACGGCAGGAATGAGGATCAAATCCCATTCGAACCCTCCTTAGTGAAGACAAAACTATCTAACAACGTGGTGAAATAAAATATAGAAGGTCAGAAATGACAGGCATATATTATTATGCCCAAGTAGGTTGTTAAGCCAAGAAGAAAAATATGTATCTGCCGATAAAATATATAAATACATAAATAAATCAAGAAAACACTTAAGTGAAAATATCGTAGCTGTAATATCAATACAATAATCAATTGCAAAATGTACATCGATTGCATACAATTTGAACTTTCGGTGATATAAATGTTAAACAATTCTTTCCATTTTAACTACATAAAATCTAATATGCACTTATTATGATCTGAATACATTCATCCGCCTGGTGAACTCACAGCCAACGGCCAACGGTTGTGTCGTGCGGGAGCAATAAAACCCGTCCCAGTCGCGATCGCTCGAAGGCGCTGCTAGCTAATCGTATTGACGCACGGGTTATGTAATATCGCACCTTTACCCGGTGCAAGGCTCGAAGGAGACGACAGACACAAACCGTTCGGCCACCTGTCTCAACCGTCCGCAGACGGTATCGCCCACCATGGAGGGGACGACACAGCCGACGGTGGAGCCTCGTCGTACTGCCGTGACTCGCTCGATCGGTCAGTGATTTATTTACCAAACTGTCCAATCGCCGCCTCGCGACCAGACAAGATGCGTGCTCTCTACTACCCCAGTGTGCGTATCACGTGACAATGTGTGCAGCACGTGAAGGACATACGATGGTGCTCGTACACGTTCACTTGTTCACGGGCGGAGGGGGATCGTTCCTTACTGTGACTGTGCGGAACCCCGCCATCGCTGGTGAGCCGCGAGAGACCAACCCTCTTTTACGATCAAGTCACGAGTTCACTCACGGTTGCGATAAACACACCCCTTCCTTGCATGAGATGGACACGGACACGCACGAATGCACTCATTAGGTGCGTTGCATTGAGTGAGATGGATTCATTCACGTGAGCCACCGTAATCGGATTTTCCTGACTCCTTAAGTGGTAGATCAGAGGAATGACATTAGAGCTGGATTTGACGGAAGGATTTAATTACGGAAACAATTACTCCAATGTCACGGTGAGTGTTTCGCTTGCCGGGACAAGTCATTTCGGTCAGGTTGAGATGTCTCAGACGTGTCAGACACCAATAGGAAAATTTCCCGCAAACCACCATGCGTTTGAATGCGACGAGAGTTTGCGAGAAATTATGCTCCTGATTTACCTACAAAGCACCAGCCTCGGGGCATACGGCGGAAGAAGCAACCGTGTAGGTTCGTGCTTAATTTGATAGTACGCGCTTGTACCGATGGTCGGAGTTCGGATACCGTTCGACACGGGGGGAAATGATTCCCGTAGGCTACGCATTACTTGTCATTGATTTAATGCATACATGCTCCAATACCGAGCGTGCATGATTTCTGCCCCAACAGTGTGCGTCCAGCGATGGAAAGCGATCGTACACATTGACCCCACACCCAGCAACATTTTCCCGTTCCCGATCTCTTCGACCGGGGTGCCTTTGAATTAGCTTTGCCGAGGGGAAGGCACCTTGACCACGTCCCACGTACCAAGCGACAAAACCGATCCCATCACCGCCGGCAATGGACGGAACGCACCACCGGTCGTAGAACAAAATATCCCTTGGCACGCAATATGCACTGGCGTTCGGCTCGTTACACCAAGTGCACCGATGCATTTATGACGGTCGATACGATACTTTAACAGCAAAAAGCGGGGAAAAAAATGAAAGAAAACGTGCCACAAGTTTTTCCACAAGGGTGGCCCTGCGTGCCTGGGCGGTGTAGCTTATAGCTTACGCCGTACGCTGCAAGGGATAAAATAAATGAACCTATATTATCGACGCACTCGGTGCAATCGCTACCGAATGGTGCAACAGTCGCTGGGCCGTTTATGAACCCGGGCGCACTGGTACCGGTTACAGTGGTTTATGGCCCATTTTTCCTCGCTCTATCTTCCACCATACCGCAATGTTCGATCGTCAATTGGGCGTTCTTTTCAGACACTTCAGGAGGGTCTAATCTAATCACTAGAAGGGATAGCACTGACCGTGTGTGCACCTTGAGTTAGTATTAACAGCATCCAGCACCTGAATGAATGTCTTAATACAAGGTTCATTGAATTGAATGGCGTTAGCACGTGGTGTGGTGTGCAGTGCCTAATGGATGTATCTGTATGTCGTGACCATTTAAAATTTACCATTATTTTATACGATACTCATTTGGATTGGGAAAAACACAGGCTTCAGAGCGACGGTTAGTGTCAATATACAACGATCATGCGGTCGCTTTCACAATTTCTCGTCTGATGTACAATGTACATTCTCTTAAAAGCCCATCATTCCTAGTTAACTTCCGTTTTTATGGTTATGAGTTTTGGTGAGGATTATAACGGAACGGATGCTACTTTTAGTGACTACATCATGTTCGACATATGAGGAGTATTCAATAGCCAATATGCTAATGGAAGCGACTCGGTGGTCGGGGATCGAATACCTTTAGGAAACGCGTTTCTGAGTAATTTTAAATCATTTTTTATTATTGGAGTAAAAATCACTAACAGTTGTGGCAGCATTGGACCTACCAATGAATAAAGAGTTGGCAAGACTCCCTCCAACATTGGACATGCCGTTGCCTCCGTCAGAACTTTGTCCCGAAATAAGCTCATTAAACGAATCGGTTGAATATCTTCGAGGGGCTTTAAAGGGAGTGAAATTCTTCGGCAAAACACCTATTCCAACCGACACACGTCGGTGAGATATTGCATTGGGTCGAATGGGAGATATCGTTTTCGGGGTGCTAGTGGAAATGGAGCGATTGCTGCTACCAATACTACAATCCGATGAAGGCGTTATACCGATACCGGAATCGTTCGAATAGTTTGCTTGCGACATCTTCACACTATTGATCAAATTGTTCGAATCAACGGAAAATCTTCGCTGCGACTGTACGGGTGTTACTGATGGCCGAAAGAACGGTGTACTTGTGGATATTCTTCGTTGGGAAATTATCCCCGTTGCTACGGAACACAACGCATCCGCATCGACGTTTCGTCTGTCACTTGAAGTCACTGTTTTGCGCATGCTTTCCTGCAAATTGCGCCGAAACCGGCGCATATTTTCGTACCGTTTGTGTGTTTCCACTATCTGCTGACGGATTTGTGTTTCCAACTCATCGAGACGACGCAATGAGTCGCGTGCCTTCAGTATTGCCTGGACGAGATTCTTCCGATGCTTCTGCTGGAATGTGAGTGTTTGGCTGGCGATCTGGTAGAAGCTGATCGGTGCAGAATGGTAAAGGATTTTCTCTCTTCTGCTCATACTATCGCCCAACTCGGTAAAGTGGCGTATAGTAGCGTTGCACAATGGGCAGCTCGTTCCACGGTTTGTTTGCCCCATGCACGACCGGCATAGTACATCCGTACAGGACAGGTGATAGAATTTCGTTTCCTTGTTTGCCATCAGATTGTTGCAAAGTCCACAGTGGATCCAGCGCTGTACGGACATGATAATATTTTACTATTTTTTGTCACTTTTACACCGATAATAGAAATAACAGAAACACTCCAATTATTGAGGCGAAGTTTGCGTTTTATTGACATTTTGCTTATTTCAGCGCCTACTACTATCTGGGAATTATAAAAAAAAACATCTGACGTTTTAGAAAGGCAACTAGATTTGATTTTGCATTAAACTAAATTTCATTTTAAATCACGAATGCTAGGACTTGATGAAATACGGAACCATGAATATTGAAATGCGTTTCATTCAATGTTTAAATGTATATACCTATTGGATTATTGCTTTAATTATTTCGCTTTATTTATTTCGCTGGTAAAATATGGATTTATTACACAAAATTATCTTATCATTTTCAACAACAGAATTCTTAACACATTTTTAAAAAGTTCAATTTTTAAATTTGTTGCTAACGAACGACGTTAAAAATTTAAATGTTTGGACGGCGTCACAACAACAGCAGAGATGGAAAATGACTTTGTACATGTGTTTTCATAAAAATTATGTTGCAGAAAATGATAAGATAAATATATTTGATAATTTATTTTTGTGTGTGTAAAAATGTATGAGGCTCATCTCAAGATTTATGTGTCCGTCGTTCCATCTAATTCATGCACTTCTGGAGTGTAAATTTAAGTTGACCGTAGTAGTTTACTCCTCTACAATTTGGGCTTTTATTATTTTTGAATTGTTAAATTGAACAATGTACACTAACGATAAAATTTACTATAAAACGAAAATAAATTGGTAGCTCATTCAGAGGCTTTTCTCTTGTAGAAATAAATTTCGTGATTATTATTTTACACTAAACTTTTTCCTTGCTCCTTATTCTCATTCGCTCTGCTGCAGTTTTTTTGATTCGCTTCCCTAATTCACGCACCATGTGGCACCGATTAATACCGAACGATAATGGCCCCTTCCACGGCAACATCGTCTTCGTTGTTTATGCGGATTATTGACGTTTTACGACACGGAGCCATTTACGCGGTGGTGCAATATTTTGACATTCCCGTAATTCGATAATTGATTGAACGATCCGTTCGGTGGTACGATCACGTGCTTCTCGCACACGTTCAGACCACACCGCCGAAGGGATGGGTCGTTCGGGCCGGCTCGCTTGCTCGAGCGACCGAGAGCAGTGGCGGGACTCGATTGAAGATAAAATAAACAACCATTTCGCAAAGTGAACATTTTGTTCCCCGTTGCGATAGTACATCCGGGCACTGGACTGGGGTCGGGTGATGGGAAATTTATGAATAAAAGAATAAGAGCTTTTCCACAGCCACGGTCACAACAACACGATGACTAAACTATCACTCGGGCAGCGTAGATGCGCTTGTGCAAACAGATTGAATTTCACGCAAACTGATGAATGTGATAACGGACCAAAACCTATTCCAACTCGTGTTCGATTGGAATCCCATTTTGCGTAAAAGAAAAAATCATTTATTCATTTATGCAGCAGCAGCATGTACATTAAACTACTTCTACACTGTGGGTTGCCGGCCCAACGAATGATTAAATTCCGTGTTAATCGGATTCGTAGATGACTATTTGTCGGCCTGCTTGCTCACCGATCATCCGAAAGCCTTTGATCGGTGTTTGTCGCCGAAACGATACGAAATCTTAACCGTATGCACCGCGGAACGTTTATCTTCATCATTTGGTGACAAATGTAATGCGATAAAGTGCATTAAATTACAGTTTAGATTGAAGATTTAGATCGTTTCGGCAGATGCATTTAAATGTTAAACAAAATTATTAAATTACTTTTCAAATTGATCATGGAAGCATGATCAGTGAAAGAAAATAGGAACGTGGCAATGAAAAATAAATAATTCCCTCCATTCCCTATTGAAATCTAATGCAACCAGCGGGAAGGCTTTCCTTCGTTTTCATCATTCATCTGATGAGAAAAAAGGGAAGAAAAAGAAACCGAAGGTTCACCACTGAATAGATAGGCTCGCGTAGTAAAACAGCAGGCGACCAGGTGAATGCCAGATGAACGTACGTACACCGTTGCCATGGCAGAAAAAAAAGGTTGTTTGAGTTGCATTCTACGCGCGCGCATAATGTTGGCAAAAGCTAATTGCATGTTCAACGCGACAACGCGTTGTGCAAGCAAACGCAACCCTTGGAATGTTGGGAGTTAGTTTTGCGGTATCAATTTATCATTTTAATTTATGCCATAGCAGGGGTGTATCACTTTGCTCGGTGCCCCTCATCATCACGCGTTCGGTCCTCAATGTGCGCGATGCTTTCTTTGCTTGCGTTGCTATTTTGTTTCGCTTTCTAGCTGAACGCAGAGATAAAGGAGTGGACGTTTTATGAGCAATTTATATCATTCTATGAGTTATGAAACGATTTCTGCTAAGATGCTTGACCCCAGGGCGTAGGATGTGTTCGAATGATAAGGAATGAAATATTACTTGCTGGTACGAGTTGGGTGAAAATGCATCCCCATTCTTTCCAGGGAATGTAAAAGGTATTTAATTGCTTACCTCGCGCCATTCAAAAAGATAATCCACTACAGACAGTTCAATTTTCAAACTGCACGAACCGCAGCAGCAAACCGATCTGCGCGTTGACATGGAACAAACTTCTCGCCCTCGTTCGCAGGTGGTTTTGCAAAGCGACGATCCGATCATACGTATCCCCGCTCCCCCTGCCCCATCAGACCCCCCCTTTCCCATTTCCCCAGCGTCAGAGAACCTGGGTACGCACCAGTTTTGCGTATCATACTCCCGGCGACGTGTTCTTTGGCCGGGCCCCGGCCCGTAATGATAAATGAACGGGATGCCACCGTCGGCATCAACGCACACTTGCCACCAACGACCACCGGCAAACGGAATTTCAAACCGGATCAAACCAACAGTAGGCAGCATTTGTCTTCTGGGGCGCGGTTGTTGGAGGGCTCAGGGACAGTGGGGTTAATTATTAATTATCGGCATTGCCTTCGGGATATGAACAGATATGTGTATGGGGTGGAGGTTGAAATGCTGACCAGTAGGTCAACTTTTCAATTATCCGTATTTGTTAGCGTTAAAGTTAAAGCTGTTTCGGTTGGATATTAAGACATGTGAAAGATCAAGCTGTACATAATTCGTTTGACAACCTTTTTGGTTGACGTATAAAATAAAAATAAAAAGAAATGAAACAAATTAATAATAAAAATAGGATAATTTTATCAACAATTCTTTATCACAAGTAACAATAAAAACCTAGCACAATTTATTGCACAATTTGCAGCTTTCCCACAATATTATTCAACGAGAACGCACCAAGACAAAAAGTGATAAAATTTATATTCGCTTTTAATACAATCGAAACCGACTGTATATTTTTGCACAAAAAAAGTGTGCAATAAATATCTTCATCGAGCATTCCTTAGCGAGCAATAAAATTCTTCCCTTTTTTTATTTATTCTTCACATTTTTTAACATCAATTCGCTAACAGCGGGAACAATGGGATGCCGTTGTGAGGTTTGGGGATTTTAAACACCAAAAATAACCACCGCCACCGGAAAAATAGGTGCAACATTTAACTGGTTTCGGTGCGAAAAAATGCAGCAAAATTAAACATACCAACGCGCTTTGAATGTTGTATTGTTTGCCGGAACGTGCAAACGGTCGCGGAATGTCCACCTGCACATAAATTGACGCACACCAAGAAGTGTTTGGTTTGCCGGGGATGCAGTTTTCCGATCGTCATACATGATCTTCGTCCTCTTCCCAAGCAGTGTGAAAGAAAGGACACGTTGAAAATGCGCCTCGAGTGAAACAGTGACAAGAGGCGTAATTTTCCCTCCAATAATTACGATATTGTCTTTTGATCGAGCGATCGTGGTTGAATGTTTATCGAGTAAAACTAAATCGTGCGACACTTTAAGCAGGACGAAGGTTTGGGGAACTCGGTTCCTCTGGTCTGGCGAATGCCCTTGGGCAATTTGCTTCGTTTGCTTTGGTTGGATGTGACACAAGGGAAGTGGTCTGGGCTCCACGCGTTCGGTCGCTCGGAAAAGTGCTCTCGTTTTACTTCCAATTACCGAACAACAACAGGACTCGTTAACTAGCCGACCCTAATTGTGACACGTTTGCACCAGAATGAGGTAATTTTACTCGTCAACGCAGGAAAGCGAGCTTATTGAATAAATTTTGACAAAAAAAAAGTTTGTTTCCACCCTAAAACTATTTTTGTTTGACGGTATGGTTAAAATACGCTTAGTAGCCAAGAAACGATCGCATTTTTTCGCATAAAAATTATAACCATCAAACTAACAAAGAAAAAACGAAAGAAAAAAGCCAGGACCCGTAGGAAGGACGCCGTTTTCGGTGGTCCGAATTCCACCAATGTCGATATTATCTTAAAATCGATCGATTTAAGACAAACTAAAAGGAAGAAAACTAAAAAACCCACCGCATTCAACCAGGCGGGTGGGTACAGAGAACAACTAAATTGAAAGTTGGACAGGTTAACAAAAAAAAAACCCCAAGAAAAAGAAGAAAAAACAACAAACGACCAAACATCTCACTTTGTAGCGTTGCGATTAAAATGTTTACGCGTATGTGTTTGTGTGTGGCGTTTTATTTTAGTTTTGGAATTTTTTGGACCACCGCCTGTACTGTTGCTCCAACACGGACCCTATAATCAGTTTGCAGGGAAGTTTGTCAGCGGCCACTATCTGCCAAGTGATCGCATGTTTCACATTTCGGACCACATTTGATGCTGCTGACCCTGATGGTTTACGAGCACGGGCAAAATACTTTTAGGGTTTGGCACCTCACCGATCATTGCTGATGAGTGGCAAGGACGGGAAAGAGAGGGAAAAGCACCACCCTCCTCCCGAAGAAAAAAACATTCTAATCACGTGCAAAAAAATGCCGTGCTCTTAATCGGTTCAAAACATATTCGACAGCATAAACATCAGCCGGACCACTCCCTGTTGAGGAGTTCCTACTCGCCAACAGATTTTATCGTAACGCTGTTTTCTAACTAATGATATGCGTTACGAGTTCAAGCTTTTTTTTCTAATGGAAGGTAACAGCCGAAGAAAAAACTACTATGAACGAAAAAACGAGCGAGAGACTCATTATCATCCATAATGCTGACTTATTGTGTTAGCTAGTGAATTCTTTTAATACCTCTGAATCGTTGTTCCATTCGCGAACAACTTCCAAAGTGACCGTGATATTCTCACTGTCACAACAAATTTCATGGTAGAGAGATTAAAATGTTTGACTGTAGGGCAAGTGGTTTATTTCCAACCAGTTGGATTGGATTCGAATCATATGAAACTATCGATCGTTTGAAGTAGTTTTTAGTTATGGGAATGTAACGCTGGACCTGGTGGATCGGGCCAGATACATGAATGTAACGTGCCTAGCTAGGTTCTAAAGTAAAAAAAGCATTTGACTCTGTTCTAGGACCACATAATAGTTTGAAAGTATAAGGGGATTTTAATATTTATTATCATTATCCTACCAATTACTAACAGCATCTTGGAGTTTTCGTATAAATGTTACAAGAGCAACGTTTAGTAAGAGACTAGTTTATTCTATTTCTAACTTGCAATCTGTCCTTATTTCATTCAAATGTGAAGAATGTATAAGATGCGTAGGACAAAGTTCCAAAATCACTGTCAAGCTATATCTAAAAAAATCATCTTGCTCCTTATTAAGTAATAGTGTTATTATAAACTAAGTATAAAGGATTTTATAATTACAATAATAGCTTTCAAAAAATAGCAAAAGTATAGAATGGTTGCCCAAAATAAATCCTCTTTTCGGCCTCTTTCTATTTTGTCTAACTAAGAGTTATAGAGTTAGACATATTTTTTACATGTTCGAAATGAAGAACAATGAAAAGAATACTTTGCCAAGGTTTAGAGTCACTTCGTGTTTCTAAATGTTAAATATAAAAAATGTTAAATGACAAAAACAAGTATATTTTCCGATTCTATGTATAATGCTCCAACACTGGGAATTTTTTAATCTTCTTTTAGCATTTACTGATTGCAGATAAGTAGCAAGAGTCCTCCGATTTGAATTCGAGTCGCTACGTTGTTTAATAAAGTGACTAGCAAGCATCCAAAGTAGTGTTGCACTTGATGATTCTTATGAAAAGAATCATTCGTATGGTTCTTCAGTGTAGAGTCATTCCAATCATGAGTTTACTCGCAAACGGTTCATGAATCCTCATAGAATCAATAGAATCATGCAACAAAACTAGCTTAAGTTATGATCGACTCGTTATGGACCCGTTAGTCCTATTTCGATCTTTAAATTTATTCAACGAAATTGCAGCTATTTTTAAATAATCGTAAACATTTAATCGTTTGAGTTAATTTTCTACGAGCAGTTCCCGATCATCTACGATCTCCTTACGCTGTATGCAATTTAATTAAAGTCTCGTTTTCAATCCCCATGAACGGTAAAAACCAAGCACTTGCTAAGCAGAGTACGTGAAGCCGCCTGCTGTCGCACAATCTTAATCTACTGACAGTGGTACACCGCACTAATGCCGGTGGATATATTTATATGTGCATTCCTGCCTTCAATAAAATCGATCGAACTTTACTGCACCACATGTCCCCTAAAGTTACATCTTCATTAGCGCAACGTATCGAACGATCGTTCAGGGGTAGCGAGGTTCGTCGCTTCCCACCGGTGACGCTATACATCTTTCTAATCCTGTAATAGACCTGGGCGAAGGTAAAGCGTTTTCCATTAGCCCATGCACGGTGCATCGCCTCCACTGGGGACAGTTTGCTTTTAATTACATTTTCCGCAAGTTTCGCAATCGGTTCAACTTGCATTCGATCGAAAGAAGGAAGGAAAATAAAACAGCAACAACAAGATCCGATCCCGAACCGGAGTCATCGATGCCGCGGAGTGGGTTTCGATTGGAAATTAAAGCGGGAGGGTATTTAGCAGGAAAAAGGCAAACTTCGACGTGAACAACATCGAAACCCGTAAGCAGACCGACATCGGATTCACGCGTCCACCACCACTAGCTACGCGGGTGTATGTGCGATGTACGTGTGCACCGTTGGTACGGTTGAACTCTGTCGATCGAAGGAAATGCGTCCGGCCGGAAGATAATCATCGGCACTGCGCGTTCGCTTCCCGGGACGGTTTACAGGCACTCCACGTATCGGGCGTCCGTACCGTACAGCCCTTACTCGTAGAGAATAATTTATTGCAGTGCGCCGTTTCAGGACATGACATGTCTCGTGAGTGTCGTGCTTGTCGTCGGAAAGGAAGGAAAGGTAATTGCGACACTCTAGCCAGTCCCGACCGTAGGGATCGAACAGCGATCGGTCTTGGAAGGCTTGGATGAACGAACGGCTTGCCAGACGGAACGGCGAATTTCAGCAGTAGCTTTACATCGATGCCGTCTAATGGTGGCCAGAATCATGCCGGTGGCAATCGGGCTAGCTCCCGTGCTTGCCGAACCGCAGAACACACACCCTTCGGGGGACGCAAAGGGGAATGGGGATGACTTCTGGGCGAGCGGAAGCCCTTCCGAGACGGTACAACGTCTAGCACTTAGCGTCGATGTAATTAATATGTTAATTGAATTGTTAGGCGGCAAAGATAAATCGACGGCAGGAGATATGTGTACGGTTGCGTCAAGTGGAGCTGTGGAGGTTGAACGTGTAGGAACGGTCCCATACGCACCTTTTGCCGAAGCCTTGACACTTTGGAGCGAATGGGCGATTATGAAGTAACTGAACTTTTTTTTTCTAGAGTAGGTCTAGTTTGACGCTAACACTCAAAACACACAATGAGCAGTTCTGCTGAATAATGCGTGCGTGTGCAATTCTTCATGCTGTCAAATGATGCGACGACGAGCAGTACATCGAACCATACATCAGTGACATCAGCAAAGTATGACGAGGAAGATGAATGGTCCTATCTAACTCTTCCTCACTAATAACATCCATTCCAAACCCGTTTGCACCGTGTGCGCAAGGTCCAATTTCAATTACCGAGCAATTTGGAATGTTTCTGTCCACCTTCTTGCGTTGGCCTCTAAGCTCTGGAAACGCATAAACCTGCCCAAGGGCCTCGGACGTGGATGAATTCGAAGCGATTTGTCATCGTATTACGGGAGGCGGGAGTTTTCTGTCCGAATGAATAGATCTGCTGCATCCGTAAGCGCACATCAATATTCATCTGCGGAAGCGGTTTCGGTTACGTCCAGCTACCCGCCTGATGCTGACGACTGATGCTAATCTCCTGTCGAATGGCCAGCAGATCCTCTGCTACATGGTGGTTCACATTAAACGCCAGTTATAGCTATCAGTTTCGCTTCATCTGGAACTCCTGCAAGCAATTGCGTTGACTGCAATGTATCAATAAGGGTTCGCTTTCTCATGTTTAGGATTCAGTTTGCAGATTAATGGTGGTAAAGTACACGGAGTCTCAAAAGGCCCAGAACGGCTTGCATTCATTAATACATAAGTGACGAGTAAGATTGATTTGCTGATACATTTCGTTAGTTGTTTCGTTGGAGATCCAAGATGTGTGTTTGTTCTTTAAGCGATTGATTTAAACAGTCATCGTTCATAACAAGGGATAAAGATTCAATCGCATTGATGCATTGCATTGAGTTGGAAGTTTAGCGTAAAGTAGAAAATGTATTGATATCTTCATTTCAAGCTCCCGAAACAGTGGTCAAGACCGGTTTCGGGGATAACATCTATTAATTTATCCCTAGTGCATCTGATATCGGATCAATAAAACATTGTATATGAACCGGCTTAGATGAAGTACACTGATAGGAAATTGCATTTTAATTAATTTCTTCTCAATCCTGTTCTCCCGTCTGTCAACCGCTCTCTGATCCGGCACGGTAAGTGGGTCCTCATTTGCCACCCGAGCCTCGATTATGATTCGATCAATCATTTTGCCATTCGTGGTGGTCTGCCCGTGATAGTGAGGCAGATCATTGCAATTTTGCGTTAGAGAGTTCACAAACTGGTTCCGTACAAAGTTAACGCACGGGAAAAGGTATCATTGGAAAGATATTTTAATGTAGAGAGGCATGAACTTTTGCATATAATAAAACGAATGAAGAACTTTTGAAGTGATTCATGAATACTTTGTGCTGTTTATGTAATGTCACATAAAATAGTGACTCTCTCCCCTTGCTGGAATCATGCTTCTGATGCCTTTTTTATGTTTATAGTGCCTTCAAGCAATTCCAACTAAAATACGGATCTACTTTACGGAACGGATGTGATGGCATCTACCTTTAACTTTTGAACTCCAGAATTACTTTTGGGTGGTTTATGCTCTTCAACAGCATGGAAAAGCCGTTACCAACCCACCACCAACGAATGAATCGCTTTAACGAGGGTTTAATGAAATTTGCACTTGTGACACGAGATTCGTTTTTCCACGACACATGCCCCAGAGGCAGCTAGGCCAATTCCGTGCGGAGGTTAAAATGTTTAACTTTAATTGCTGAATCGTGAAATAATGCTTTTATCTTCGTATGGAAATCGGTTAGGGGGCTTGCAATGATTATACCGCATCAAATTGAAAGTATTGCTGTCGTGTAGGTGACTTTTGTGACTTTGGAACCCGAATATGATCAAAAAGTTACAGAAGGAGTCGAGGGAATTATGACTTTCCTTTTTCTTTTACGATAATGAGGTAATTGTTCAGGTGAAACAATGTGTAGTTTAAATTTTTATTTGTTTTCAAAGGAAACACAGTTAATGGAAAAGGTTTTGTAATTGGTGGATAGTTTGAGAGTAGAGTTATAAAACATTTTGGAGAAATTCCAAGGGAGACCATAAGAGCCAGCTGTTTGGCAGTCTGTAAGTCGATAAGTTGCCAACAAGAACACATGCTCCAAACATGGTGCGAACATGCGTCCATACCTTTCTGCAGCCAGTCAACACTGACATAAAGGTGAACACACCGACATTGAATCTACGCTAGCGCCACATTTTGCAATATTGTGACGACGGGACGATCGCTACTGCTGACGTCAATGGTCCGCGGTGTTTGGCGCACCGAAAAAGTGAGTTAGAGTCACTGTTGATGTGCAGAAATGAAAATAATATCGAATGGTGTCCGACGGGCTATCTCAAAACGAACCCCAAATCGCTTACCTGCCCCCATACCACCCCTCCCTTCACTAGCTAAGCTTCGGGGGGGTAAGCTTCGGGGGTGGAAAAAAATAATTAAAACAAATCAACACTACCCAACCTCCGCTGGGAGCACCGTTTTTGGAGCAACACAACTTGACGACAGCGGATTTGCGAAGATTAAAGCGCGTTTCTGTTACTGCTTCTGCTCCCGCACAGCGTTGCGGTTGGGCCTTCGCAAATGGTCACAAAAATGGCACGGCCTGTTGTTTGGATAGCCATTTACTTGGGTGCCGGAAAAAAAAAGAAACAAGATCAAATCACATACATCCCCGTGGCCTTCTCGTTCGCGGTGGTACATGGTACCAGCCAGGTCCAGCTTCAACCTTTGGCCACGTTTCGGCTTTCTTTTCCCCTCCTGGCCCTGTGCGTGCGTGTGTGTGTGTGTTGCGTACCGGGAGGTAGATCCATAATGCCGTGCGCTTCGAGGCACCGTTGTTGATTCCATTTATTAGACCCCAAGTCGGTTGCGGGCGTGCAGGGAGGTCGTGCCATACGCAGGATTAGTTTTACGGCCGGCGGCCGCACAGCGCGAAAGAAGCTCGAATAAAAAGGTGAAGAAGAAAGGGAGGTGAAGGAGGGGGCGATCCGATAGAGCATATCTAATTATTACATTTTCAACGAAACCATCAATCATGCACGGTTTTGTCTTTCGCTCACAGGGAATGTTTTTGCGAACGGAATCCCTCCCGCGTCTACACCTCAGGAGGGATGGAAGCAGGATCTATGCGATCATGTGTGGTTGTGCTTATTGAGTATTTGTTGGTAGCTTGACTATTGTTGAAAGGAAAGATCAGCTTCCCGCGGACCAAACGGCGAGTAGGAATTATTATTGAGGCTGTGAGCTATAGCCCCAATGTTTTGATCTTTGGAAGCCCTTGAACACAGGAAAAGACAAGAATAATTCAATTATTCGATCAAAACAACGCATTACTTCATACTAGAGATGTGAATAACAACTAACAATGGTGATTTGATTCAGAGTGTTTGAGAAATAACAGAGAGTTACCCCCTTCAAATAATTCTTTCAATGTTTATTCTTGCGATAAAAAATGGTGGGGTTAAAGTAAATAGTATTATAATTATTAAACTGGAACGCATGCAGAAGTGTTTGGTTTTCAACGCCTTCTGGGCTCCGGTCGCGTAGATTTTCCTTCTTACGCAGAGCTATTCCAATTGCTTGGCTTGGAATCATTGCATTTCCTAGCATAATTCTTAGGAACATAGTAACTTTGATTAAGTTACCTGTTATTAATTCTTATTGGTGAACAATTAATAAATTAAAATTGAAATTATTATTTTTAGAAGAAAATAATATCACCTTTATATTTTTTGGTTCATTACATTTCCAGAACGAGTCTGTATTATTTTATCGAGAAGGAAATGATTCCAAAACCATTGTGTATTACATGATAGTTTAAGTTTAAATTGAAGTTATTTTTTGCCTACTGAATAGTCACCAGAAAGAGTCATGAACCACGAGTAAAATCACGCTTTCATAGGTCAAATAATTCACTAATTAGGAAAACTTAATTCATTCTTTCATTCTCACTCCGTACACCCATCCTTAGCTTCATACATCAAGTGTTTGAGATATAGCATTGACCTTAAGTATCATTATGCTTATAAAATCCTTTCTTAAAGTGAGCAAATATTGGAACAATGTAATGTAATGGTTATTTATGAACCTCATCGAGTCTTATATTTATAAATGTTTTATGAGCTTAAGCGAACGCAGAAAAAAAAAACTCCCCAACCATTCACAGCAACAGTGGCCGGGAGATGTAATTTGGTAACCATAATTCAGGGCTCAGTCGTTGCGAGGGTTTTTTTTCGTACTTTGGTTCGCCCCTTCATACCATACCTTTGGTGCGATTTAAAAACAGTTCATCGTAAAATAATTTTGCAATAAACCGTAATCATCCCGATTGGAAGCTACACCGGGCTTATTACCGAGTCTTGCTCTACTTTTTTAAAACACACGCACACACAAAATGGTCTTATGTTTCAGAAAATGCACCACTATCTACGCCCTTTTAACGACGAAAATATCATGCTTTAGCTCAGTTCCGTGCGCGAATTATGCACCTTCAGCTTCGCGGCAGGTTTGAGTCGTAGTGTCCACGAGCGCACCCGATATAAAACAACAGCATCCGTTACGCGCCTTTGTCCTTCGGAAAGGATTCTCATGGACGCACAATGAAATTATCGCTCCGGTTGTTGGTTCGCCCGCGAAAATGGTAGCGTTATGCCGTGGCTTTACGCCCTTGCAATCTGTTGCTGCTCTTTTATGACCTTTGGCATGAGTTAGTGGTGTCGAGAAACGACATGGTTCGTGGTCAGATTACGATGTTTCGGTGTAGCGTTGGGGTGTGGAATTATGTATTTTACAGAATAATGTGGAAAGTGTGCTCTTTAGTATCCGTTCGGAGTGTAAAACTCTTTTGTCGATTAATTTATGTTTTTCAAGAGATTGTTGTACATTTCTTACTAGATGTATAATATTTCCGAGTGAACTGTTGCCTCCAGGAACACCTTCTCTTTGTTCCCAAATGGAAAATCTGTAAAGCTAATAAAGAACTCAATATATTCGTTGCTAAATACAACACCACAAAAGGTCAATTCTACCTTATGGTTGGTGGAAAGTTCCCATCATCTCATCCATCTCGCGTCATCGCCTCAAGTTGCCACGACGCGCAAGAAGCCGAACATGGGACGAAAACGAGATCAGCATAAAACGATCATTATAAACCGTGCGGTTTATAGAATCATAAAATTTCATTGTAATCGTAATTCAGACCGCTACAGACTTCTCCGAATGTTGGAGAATTGCGGGAGATTCGAATTTCCTTGAAACAGTGACGCTTTCAGAGCGAAATTGACCCGCACGGATGGGTGTGACTTTGTATGGGCGTAATGTAGCGGAAGAGATCTTTTCCGAATGCGTATCATTGAAAGCAACTGTTAAGATGATAAATAGAACACGAAGGAGATACAGCAATTTGTTGGCACGGCTTATAATCTGGCATGTAAGACGGAACTCAAGCGGATGGGATATAATTCTGGCAGCTCTATCCAATCCCTAAGTAGTGGCTAATAAAACTCATTAAAGCATAATGAGAATTAGCTCAAAGGCGGCACCATTTTGTCGGCAGGTGGTTATGGTGTGGAGAGCTCCATTGTCGGTGTCATTGTTGCCGAACAAATGGGTCTGCCTGAAGCGCTTTTCAAGTTCAGGTGTTGAACGTGACCTTTTTTTTTGGCTTTGTTGTACTTTTGCTCCCGCAGTGGAATTTGCTTTTATGGATCCCTCATAGACCAGCGAAGATCCCATAGATCACGGTTGAGCGATGCTGACCACATCGTTGCCAGACAATTGGGCTTGCTGTCAAGATTTTATCCATCCAATATCGGAGGGTACCAACCGAAACACGAGAAACAAGATGTTCCAATCCACTCCACACCGGTTCCAAAAGTGGCGAGCTTTGAAGCCCGACATGAAGAGCTGACGCGTTTCTCATTACTTATGCTGCAAACGGAGTATACGATCGTAATGATGTTTGGTGGATGCTGCCCGATGATGATGAACATGCACGGTGTGCGTTTTCGCACGGTGTGCTTTTTTGATAAATTGCTGATGCTGAAGCATCACACCACGCTCCGGTAAAACGTTGCTGATCCTTCGCCAACGATTATCGATCCGTCCGTAATGAATGAACTAATCATCGTTAACGAAACAAAGTGGTACTAATTTCCTTCATCCGACGGGAAAATCCACAGACACACAGGCACACAATTGGATTGGCACACGCGCGCTGGAGTTTGGAGTTTATTTTGATTTCTTCTGCTGTTTGTGTGTTTCATTTCACCATGCTGGGAAGAGGTTTTTTGGCCGGAAGATGAGAACGGAGGTTGTTTTTTTTTCTTCTTCGGGTGGTACAACAGAGATTAGCTGAAACAGATTAACTCTGACCCGTTGCCGTTGGGGTTGCCCTTGTTGCGTACTCCGCAATTTAAGGCGCGCGGCGCTTGCTGAAGATTTCGACGTTTAATTGGATTGGAAAGGCCGACATGTGATGACGCATGAATGGTACCCGTTGGTTGAAGTTGGATTTTCGATTCAAACGCCGTTGTCTGGCAGAATGATACATGAGAAATTAGTAGCAAATGAAGCAAAACTGCACACCCAAGATCGATTGATTTCGGTATCGGTAATTAAATGTGATTACTTTCAACCTCCACCGTGTAGTACAATCAATTTATTAGCTATCCACCCCGTGTGCAACAACGGTGTGGGATTTTAATTTGGCCAAGAAGGAGAAAAAATACCTCCATCAGTGCTGCTGACGGCCAAAAAAGGCCGGGCGCAAATATCACAATATCCCCCAAGCGAAAACCCATTAACGTCCGAGTAATGGGATCACCGATAACATCCTTCGCGGTAAGGCACACACACCGTGTGCCTGCTTGGAAAGCCTTTCCAGCATCAAAAACATAAAAATAACCCTCCCAAGGCAAGAAAGGGCATAACGAAAAAACAAAAAAAAAGAATGTCACACTGCCGGGTATGACGATGCACTCGTACCGGATCGGATCCTGCGATCTTGCTCGATCGTAATTGAAGTGATTGATATAATGATGTAAATTTGAGCCAAAATAAACTACACATCGTTGGCGGCGCGAACTTTGCCGTCCAACGCGCGCCGCCAATGATTGTACGGTGCACAACTTTATGACGCTTCACTGGAGCTCGGGAAAAGTTTGCCCCGGTGGACCACCTTTTATTTTTTTCGAGAGAGAAAAAAAAGACCACTTCGCAACTTCATACCTTTCGGGATACACGGGGTTTTTGTGGTTGTACCTGGCGTTTCTTCCTTCGCGATTCGAACCAGCTACGGGCAAACTGAAGGCGCCATGGAGCAGCTTTATTTTAACACTGGGAAGCAATGGATCTGGTAGTTGGGGTTGTTTTGTTGCGAAATTCAATAATCCGTACGCGGTGGATGAAGGATGCTTGATAGGGAATTTCATAACATGCTACTGAGGCCCGCTACTGAATATTCGAAGAGATCTTCTTTGCGATGGGTACAATAAATCTTTTAATGCTCATGAGTTTGAGAAAAAAAATCTCTTCGTCGTCTTTTATTTTCCAACGATATTTTTGTTTGCTTGTACAACGATGAATCATTCTTATAGCCCTGAACAAACAGAAGCGTCTAGAACGTAACATTCACTTCCGGTAAATAGTCACACGGTTCAGCATTGCCTGGGTGAATCTGAAGGCTTTTTAGGGTCGTAAACAACAACATCTGGCTTAACCAGTCTCGTTTTCTGGATAGTTCTGGTCCGGTTAGGAGGACAGCTAGTTAAAGGATTTTCAGTTTTTCACATTCGCAACCAAGTTGTCCGATTGCTATCGCAAACAGTTGATTTACACGCTTTTATTGAAACGACACAACGGTGTAGCGAGCAAATATGTTTATTCAAAATCAGCTACCGTTGCTTATTAATTGACTGGGTACAACATTACCAGCATGAAATAATTGTTGATGCGTAATTGAAATCTATTTTCAAAACCATTCTGGGGTTGATCATGTTTTAAACTAGTTTTTGCGTGTTGACTTTTGGTAGTTGAACCACTGCTACAATATTTTCATAATAAAAGTTTTAAACAGCTGCTCGACGAATGGAAAATAGTCACCAATCAATTTTTTCTTGATTTTTTTATGGATGCCGTATAAATATTTAAGATATCTAAATTAAGATATGATCGATCATTCTAATAGGAACCAATATACTGCAAAAATAAAACCAGCTCTGTTATATAATTACATTAAAAAACACGTGCTATCCATTGCAAAACCAGCCCCAAAACCCGTCAATGTCATTGCAAAAATCAACATCAATTTATCTTAATGTTCGCATAAACGCATCCTTAACGGAAGGACACCATCTTTTTTTCCGAACGGAACGAATCTCCCAGATTCGTCGCGTTACGATCGATTGGAAAGATACCGGATACCTTCCGCCGAAGGTGACGAATCTTTATGCGATGGTGAAAAATTACACTGCCCACGGGTTCAAACGGGTTTGTCCCATTTTGGCATACGGCTCCGTACAGCCAAACGACGACGGTCGGTTCTTTGCTTCGTCACAAAAATTCATCGCCACGGGTGATGCAAATTTATTGTGCCCCAGATACGCAATGAAAAATGGCGTCAAATCAACAGGAACACATTACAAAGACGGAACGATCGCGTAAAACAAATCAATCCGGCAAGAAAGCTGTTGGTGAAGGTTTCGGCATTGAATGGGTTGGTTGCTTGTTTGTGAGGTAGAATTTACGATCGTGTTTAGTAGATTGTGCGATTTGTTGAAATAGATAGAGCTGTGGAAATGTTTGTAAAAAATCTACTTAAGGCAATTTAACAACAATAATTTTGATAGCGAGATTATCAGAAGCTCAATTATGTTATTAGCTAACATTGAGAAATAAGGTCAAAAAGATTGCAGAATTTTGTTCGACAAGTAATGAATACAAAACCAACAATGACGTTCCATCCAAATCAATGCATGCCTAATGTACAGCATAAAAAAGCACAGCATTCCTCAAACAGTTTTCAATCATCTCGGTGTAAATTCCAATCCACCGCAAAATTGGCCATCTTAATCATCGCATCGTTACATCCCTCTCATTGGTTCCATGCAATTTGCCCAAGGTTACGGTCCCGTTCATTGCTCCGTTCGATTCCAAAAAAAAAAATCAATCGATCGGTTTTTCGTCACAAAAGGAGGTCGTCTTTTGAACTGATTACTAGAACCTTAATGCGGCGCATCCGTTCCCAGGGTTGATGCTACCGCGACTCACAGTTCATCGCAGCTCGTTGGTAGCTTCCAGTGATCTTGAAAGGGTCACAACCTTCGCCGGAGGTTGATGAAGCCGGAGCTGGATAATGAAGTCATCGAAGCTGAAGGTTGGCCCGGGTTGGGCCATATGTTGCGCTTTTCTTGGCCAAAATCGAAATGAAAATTATTCCCACTGACAATCGCACCGTCATTCTGATCGCACGCGCGCCACGGCGGTCAACCGTTCCAGTCTTCGTACAGCTGGATCCGTTGGGGTACAGAAGCGACGAAATAAATGCGGCTTAAGTCGAGCTTCTCGCGCTGGGCGAAGGATTTAATAAAGGGGTTTGACTGAAGGCGCCGTGTTCGAGTTGCGGTCCACACTGTTGCGCTCCTGGTGGAGAGATAATTGGATTCAATTTATAATTATCACTTACACCGTCTCTAAGCCCTGGTTCAAGCTGTTTAATATTATGCAAACATTCAGTGCAGTTTGGCTTACGATTTATTATGAAGATTACGGTCAATGTCCCGTGGAATGGTTATATTAACTTCAATTTATAGTTATCAGCGTGTGACACTTATTTTTGGTTGAAAAAAAAATATTTTTCTCAGAAATAAAAAAAACATCCATTTCATCTCATTCATCAGCTGGTTCAAAGTCTTGTGCTAATCAAGTCAAATGTGATCCATTCAGAGGTCTGAACCGTTCCACCTGGCACACAACGAACGCAACAACCGCTTCGGGTGAATTGGATCAGCATCAGAGTATGCTCGCGAGCCAAGACACCGAACGATCCTCAGTCGTATCGCGGGAACTCACTGGCGTTTCACTGTAGCGCCACGACTTGCAATACGTTCATCCGCTGCTCCACCGGAAAATGAAGAAGCGAAAAAGAGACCAAAACAGCGATCGAAGCACTGCCCGAGTTCATGCGCCGGTTGGGGCCCGTCTGCACGCAAGGGCAGACTCGTGCGATTGGCTGCGTACGGGGCTGAGTTCCATTCGGTGCCACAGTTCAGTTTCAGCTCGATCCGGCGTGCGTTCGTTTCGTTTCGCGTCCTGACCGCGCTAGTGTCCGCGAGTGTCCGAAGACAGGCCGTGCTTCCGACGGCCCGAATCCACTGTACCTGGGTTCGGTATTATTAGCGTTCCCGTTCGTGTCCCAGTTTTGTGTGTCGCGCTTGGTTTTATCGGTATTTTAAGTGTTTTAGTGGATTGTTTTGTTTTGCGAGCTCTTTTTTTGTAATTGTGCAATATTTTATACCTTATTTTTGGATGATACAATAACATAATGCAACTTGCGATGCTTCCATAAAGGTTCGTCGCCTTAAACGTGCACAACACTCGTTGAAGTCTTTTGAATTAAATAAGCTCTACTACTCCGTTTTATCGCTGAAAACCAATGCTAACGAATATTTTTACATAAAAAAGAAAGTGGTATATTCTTCTATAGTGTTTAATTTACGAAAAAATATCTATAAAGTTCTTTATTACCAACTTGTATTAATTGATTTTTTCCACTAAGTATCCAGAAAAATCAAATTCATTAGGAAAAAAAGTGCTCAATTTCTCAGCCCTTATCCGCCATGGAAGGGTCCCTTCCCAATTCTCGTAGCCGTCCCACTTCTCCAGTGGCCACCGGTGAAAGCGAAAGTGATCCGACGGGAGCCAGCAACTCCCGTTCGCCCTCGCCCCAACACGGGCAGAAGCAACCGAAAAAAGTGTCCTTTTCCGACGAGCTACCGCAACAATCCAGCACGTCCGTGATGGCGGAAAAGAGTGTACCGAATGAAAGTGAAAGTGGTCGTGCGCATGAGGAAAATCCGTTCATATTCGTTCTCCGTCAGAACGACAGCTATCTGCAGGATATGCACAGTTCTGCCCATTCCCCGTCGGATGGTGGTGTGTTTCCGAACGTGCGCCGCACTTCGTTGCACTCGAACGAAAGTGAAACTGCTTCATCGACGGGTAGCCGCGCAAGTACAGTGACGGCCGATACCGGTGGCGACCACGGTGGTTCGCAGCAGAAGAAACGCTCCTCCACCGAGCTTGTTCCGTTCGATCCGATAGCAGCCGGGTTGGTGAATGGATTGGGTGACGGCGGTGGTGCCATTACACCCGCCGAGCCCAGAAAACCGTCCGTCAGTGCGATGGAACTGGAGGTGCGACGTGATAAGCGCCGCTGGTTGCTGATTTCCGAGCTCAGTGCGATCCTCGGCGAAGACAAACACACGATCGATGGTTTCAAGCGCATCTTCAGAGAACAGGTGAGTGAACAAGAACGGAATGGGAGAGTGGATGGAAAGGGACGCGGTGTTCGAAGTTCGCTGATGGGGTTGACCTGCAACGAGCCACGGGTTCGTCGCTTGTAGTCTTCTGTCGTTTACATAATCGCATCCCATCGGCGACGGAATGCCGTACGATTACCCGTTTGTCCTGTGCAGGAATTTGTGCTAGTGGTTATCGGTTATCTGTATGTGTGACACGCTGGTGGTGTGATATCCAAGTGTTTTTTTTTCTTCTGCTGCATCTACGAAGAAGATGACCCCCTGATGACATGACAAGTTTGCGTGATCTTCGGGCGCACGGCGATTCGAACAAAACTTGATCCTCGTGTAGGAAAAAAAAACACAGTGTAAAAAGTGCAAGTGCAATGTTTGTGAGGGGTGTTGTTGATGGTGATGATGCATCGGTACAGAAATGTCTTTGTGTGCCCATTTTGGCGAAGAAACCCTTTTTGCATCCTCCAATGAACGTGTGAATAAAAAATATACGTAATCGTCTTCTTTCCAGCACCTTGATCAAACCATCAATAATAATCGTGAGCAAAACAAGGAATGAATGAAAGTGAGAGTAACCGAGTGATACATCTTCGTGTCGTCGGAATGCAACCGGCGCTTTAAAGACGTTGTTTTTTGTGGATTTGTGCATGGGTTATGGAAGATATTCATTGTGCATGAATTTTATACTTTTATTTTTGGAAAAAAAAGAAGATTTGATTTTGTCTAATTTTTTGCATTAATTTGTGTGATATTTTGTTTTGCAATGTAAGCTCATCAAGCGTGATTCTCAGTGAAAACGAAGTGAATTGCAAAGCTGATCTTAAGCCTGACGGCTTCTCTCATTGTTGGCCTTCTCGTGCTGCTTTTTCAAAGCAACACGCACAGCGTACGTTGCCTTCGACTGCAGTTACGGTTGCATTCTTCCATGCGATCGACTGCATTCAACCTCCGTTAGTATCAGGGTGAAAAATAAAATAAAGAGAAAACCACTTCCAACCGCCACTACTGCTAGTTTGCAGTGCGAAAGTTCACATATGCATTGTTTAATGGATGCGTTAGACCTTTACAGCTGGTGTGGAATAAATGAAGATGTAAATTTAAAAGATGATGAGATGGAAAGTGCACCCAGGGTGGTGCGCTTTATGGAGTTTTATTTTATTACCATGCACTCACACCTTTTCGATGACGTGAGTGCAGTTGCAATCGTAATGAGCAATTCTCGTGATTTATACTACTTGTAGCAATGAGCAAATAAACAACAGAAATAGTAAGGTAGTGTTGTAATGGCTACATTCGTTATTGATGAGGACATTTTAACGATTTTCAACTGCTTCGTGTCATGTTTTAATAATTTATTTGACAACGAATCGAATTCCGGTTACAGATCATTAAATTTATTTTATTGCAATTAGGATAACTTTTTTATTACGGAAAGTAATGTAAAATGTGTTTCCGATGCCGACGATTGTCACAAAATTGAAGCAACAAATATAACAAACAATTTTTACACATCCATTTCTTAAAATCTTGGAGTATGAATGGTTATTGCTAAGCCTCTTCAATGTATCAATTGTAGTACTAATCCAATATTAGTGTTAGGATCGATTACACTCCAACAAAAGGACACAGAAAGACAGCTAAATGTTTATAGAAACTTTGAATAATTAATATCTCCCAAACATGTGAAAGGAAATTACATTCCTCAAAATTCAAATTGAATCTTGGACTGTTTATTTTTGCATTTCAAACTGGCAGCATGAAAATTCAAACCACAGCAACAGCAATCGCCTATCGGTTTCTCTTGCACCAATTATGACGTTGTTGATTATGACTCGATACAATAATTATTCAACATCGTTTAACGGACAAAACTTGATTTGTTTTTGTTTAAGTGCATCATAGACCTATGTTTACAATCATTTAATATCAATTTAATGTTCTAGTTTAATAAAAAAAAATCGTTTGTAAGCAAATCGATATGGAATTGATGATTTTTGACAGCAAAAGTAAAAAGGCTATTTTTTTTCAAAAAAAAACCAGCGCTTTATAATTTGTGAAACTGTTTGCACAATTAAAAAAGGATAATCCCTGCAAGAAACTAATTTAGAACTGCCAAACATTATTTTTTATTTTTTATTTTTCTACGGACAGCAACCCAATTTCTGGTTCCGAATACAAATTTTCCTCGAATCATACAATCATTTATTACCAATTATTTCCCTGATTAGTAAGGTAATGTTCCTGCTCTACCAAGAATGGTGAAGAATTTTCATTTACGACCAAACACAATCCTTCACCGATCACAACAAAGTAAAATATTTACCAAACATTCGCATTGCAATGCGGTTGCATTCCATTTTTCCTTCCGAAGCGACATCGACGCATGTGCAACCCAGTCCGAATGTTCGGGAAACAAATCATTTCGACGCTGCTGTCAATGTTTTGCTGCAAAAGGTGTCTCCTGCACCGTCGCACTTATGTCCCAAATAATAGCAACAAAAACAACCACACACAACCAGAATAAATGACCATATTAAAGGGCATTCGGGCTGTCGGCGTTGGCAATGCATTTCAGAAACCACCAATTGCACCGCACAACCAGACCTTATTTATGTCTTCCGTCCCGATCGCCCAAGACCGACTGCTGGGTGAAAGAATTCCGACGGCGCCCGAAGCGGCCACCGGCCTGGCACGGTGCGTCATTAATCTTTTGCCGAGCATTTCGTGGGCTCCACTTTCCAACCCGTACGCTGACACCGCTGACAGCCAAACGCGGGGCACAAAAGGAAGCAACCCGTCATGATGGCGAAGGACACGATTCCGGAGACCCAGAAGAAGCAGCATATTCGCTGACAGCCAACATATGCCGCTGGGCGAAAAAACAAAACAAAAGCAACGTTTCCATCCGTTTCCCGATACCGGACCGGACTCTTAGGGAACACACAAAACAACCACCGAAAAGATGATGGAATTAATGTTGGGGAGCTCCCTCCTCCCCACTGTGCGGTGGACAAAAAGCTTGACAAAAATTTTGCCGCCCGATGACAAATTGACGCCTGTAACAAGGTTGCTCGATTTGGTTCTTTTTCCCTCTTGGGTGCCAGGAACCCAGCACCTGTGAAGCATTGGGGGGAAAAAATCTTGAGGAGAATTTTGTAAGGGAATAAAAAGTTAATCATTTTTATTTGTCATTGCCATTGCTGTTGGATATCGTTCGCATTTGCGGTATTACTCAATAAAAGGAATATTATCAACTAAACGTAGAAAAAATACTTCTTGATTAAAGGAAAAACGGAGACTGTATTTTTCAAGTAAGATCTCTACCGAGGATCGCTCCGAATCCGACGGTTATTCGCGTTTCAACCGTGGCATTTTGATTTGTCACTGAAAATAAAGCAATTGCCCAAATTTGGATACCAGAAAGGACAAATCAATTTGTCAATCATGTACGACGTGATGACAGCCGAACCATTGTTTCTCGCCTGGGTTTTTCCACTCCAACTCGCAAGCTTGTAATACAGCACATTGTAACAAAACCGTCGTTCGTTCGGTGTCGGTTACGATTTAAGTTGAACAATCAGTTTTTACTTCTTCGTCCTACGACTGCTAATCGCACATTACTATTCTCGTCTAATGTACGGTTCAGATATTTTAATAACCCACCACAACCCGGGGCCACTAACTGGAACAAATATACGACCGCCCACCCTTGCACACGGGGCTTAGAAAAGTGATTTATGAGCTAGGGAAAACGATTTGCAAACGCCATTCGGTTGTGCGAAATAAAGCGCAGTAAAGGAGCCTATTAGCGGGAGCCCTCGGCACGCTGCTAAACAAACAAACGTGCCACAATCGTTGAGGTTTCCTTTTACGATGACGAAGTCTCCTTCGGCCGGTTTGCCCCGTAGCCGGCAAGGTCCCGCCGGCAATAAATTCATTTCACCCATCGCCTAGGAGTTTGCATTACAACGGGCCGCGCGATAGCCATATCTAACAGGCGATCTAGTTCAGTCCACCCGCCACGATCGCTCAACAAGCTTTTCGCGGTTCATCCCTCCGAATTCCTCCGCACTCGTGTCTTCCTGGCGTTTTTACGGTCGGGGTTTTCTGGCTGCCTCACATGGAAATCAATAAATCATTCCTGTTTGCGAAAACGTCCCTTCTTTTTGCTTGTTTGCCCCATCTTAGACGAAGACACGGGGAGGTTTGATGGGGGGGAAAGAAGGAACAACAACGGAAAAAAATGATACACGCTCTACTTTAACACCAGTGTTTTCTTCATCCCTTTCAAAGCTAGCCTGCTCCGAAATTGCCTCGCTAGGGGGGGCTTCAATAATCCTACAACCTCTTTTCGAGAAGAGAAGCTGCTGGAGTAATGTAGGAGGGCGCAATCTCATTCTGCCAATGTGGCCACAAGACATCTCATACCCGTCGCTCGGGTAAGGGCTGCAAAATTGAATTTACCAAACGCAAAGCTGCCCCGGATTGGCAGATGGGACGGAAAGGAGGGAACGGGTGGAAGGGGGCTCGATGGCCCGAGCGTCGTTTTCTCCATATTTATATATATGGTCTAATTGAGCATAAACAACATCATAAATAATAAAACGGTTCAATGGATCGGACCATTAAAATATATTACATTTCAACAAATTAAGAAATGTATCAGACCGTTCAGGCGCAGCGCACAAAACCGGGTCGCCCTTCACAATTCACGAGACGAGTCCACCGACGGAGTGGGCAGCCCCGAACGCCCTTCTTGGCCGTTGTTCATCAACACTCGACTTTTTTTTTCGAATGCGTGAAGTACACATTTCGGTGCTTGCTTATGCTCGTTTCGGGTGGCTCACGTGGCGATCTTCTTTCCAGCTCTTCTGTTTTTTTGTTTGGTTGTACTGTGCTACAAAACTGCCGACACTTGATCATGTTCCTGAGGTTGGGTGAAACGGCTCCAACGTCAAGTTGAATGGCGAACGCATGAATGGGAAGTCACGGGATGACATGCTTAAAAGGTACCAGAAGATATTAAATAACCAGTGCGGTGGGAGAAAGATACGGAGGCACAGGCAAGCCTAGCGAAAGCATAGGCAAGATAAAAAGAGCAAAACATTCTCGAAAGCTTGCCCGTGCGCATCTCACCGTGTGGACTCGATGAGTTGTGCGGCGTAAGTTATTACCATGCGATGAAATTGTACACGCGTCGCGCACGGAAACGACCGGACGCAATTTCCGTGATGTTTTACAGGAGGTTTTACAATAATTCAACCAGCGCAACCTGCTGTCGGGATGGGTCCCTTCCTGCCCAGGCGAGAAAGGTTTCAGTTTCATCGGGAAATAATTTATTTGCCTCAGTTCTCACGTATAGGAAATGCGCCTAGACATAATTTTGTTTTTTTTCGATTTCTTGCATTAGTCTTCAAAACTCAAAAAGTAGGAGATCAAGCTCAAAAAATTATTGAAAATTTTTAAAATATTAGTTCTTTATCTTTTCCTAAACATAATGTTTGGTAAATTGAACATGCACTAAAATTTGGTTCTTCAAGAAATCGTTATGACATTTAATCCTATTGATATTCGGATTGATGACGCCAGTAAACGAAACAGCAAGATGTTGCTGATATGATTTACGAGTAGGCGATCTTTTCCCAGCAGAAAAAAACATATTCATTTGCTCCCCACCGTTGCTAAGCTATCATTTATAAGCTCCGGATTACTTATCGCTCCCTCCGTTCCTCGCAAACCAGAAACAAGCACATTTTAATGAATATGCATCGATGCGCCGTAAACGAGTTGGCTTGTGACCCCGTGAAAGAACGCCAATTTTTATGAACGATAAAACCCGTCCAAAAACTTTCCACGAGCCAGGGCGAACCGACGGTTTTTGGGGGATGCAAGAAGCGCGAAAGACGGATTTGCGGCTGGATGATGTGACAATAACGGATGAAACTTTTTACGATGCCCGCACACCACCACTACCTACCCGACCGGTGTGTGTCGTACGTGTGCGCACGGGGCCACTTATGTTCTGGCTCGCAAATATTGAATAACCTCCCAAAAAAACAAAAACCTCTCGCTCGAAAACCGAAGGCTCCTAAGTGCCTCTCGTTTGAAGCGTTGAAGAAGCTGGAACGATCGCTTTAGTGACGACTTTTGCACTTTTTATGAAATGCGCAACGATAGCCAGCCAGTACCGGGGTACGGCAGAAAATATTCCTCTGGTTGGAAGGTGATAGTTTTGCTTTTGCTTTATGCTGCACGGCAGAAGACTTACCGGTTCGGGGCCGTTTGGTCATTAACCATATTGCGTAGAATAGTGACCATTTGTTAGCTTTACGATATACAACGCGCTGTTAACACCCGGCATCGATGAAAGGAATGATGGCGATAATCGTGAATATTTTTAATTTATAGCTACGGGTGTGACATAAATTGAGTTTTATTTTTGTGATCATCCTGAAGCTCTTTTTTGTTTTATTTTTGTTTATAGTTTGGATACACTAATAAGTAACAATTTTATGTATGTGTGCTTATTCGCGAAAACACGAGCTGCGTTGGTTTGAAATCAATGCACTAAAGAGACAAGTATGCTTGCAACAAGCTCTGTTGCATGAACATCGACGATCTTCAGTGTACGATGTTGCATGAACTTAAAATCAGCATCCAAGCAAACGTGTGACATGTTTCATTTTGTGATTGTGCTCTGATTGATTAAGCGAAAATAATTAATAAAAAAATATTTGATTGACAGTTACAATTATACATCAGTTACGAATAATTGAATTAATCCAATTATACTTCAAATATTTCAAATTTGAACAAAATTGTCATGTCATGAATATAAAGCTTCTTATTCAGTTTATTCATTGAATTCAATTTTCCTTACACAAAATGTATTTTTATTTGCCCTCTAGCAACAAGCATAGTTATTCATTTTCTTTTAATTTCTCATGTGTTCTTCTTAACCTGTTTCATGATCATTTGATCTGCTTTACATTGGATTCCCATGGAAAAAGAAACCCGAGTAGGCAGTCTCTCACCCGTCCCGATCGAACATGAGGCTAGAGATTTGTGGCTTCGATTGGGAATTTATCAGATGTAAATTTAATTAGATCTTTTTTCACCTGTTAGAAGCCTCACCAGCATTCCTTTAAACGAACACAACATCGGTTGATGATAGATATTCGAGGTTGCTTGTTAATCAAAACGTAGCGAAGGGTAACTGAATTTAGATGGCATCATGAATAAGGAATGTTTCATACCATTGCTGATCGAATGTTTCTCCCCGAATGTAGAAGCCGTTGAGGTGCTCTACTTTTAGTTAATTATTTGTCACACTAAAGCTCGGATGCTGCTGCTTTTACTGCGCTATCGCTTTTGTCACTTCCATCGCACACAGGTGGTTTTTCATAATACAACATCACAGAGTGCGATCGCAAGAAAACCGATCCAAAATCAAACCAACAATTCCGACCCGACACTGGCATCGATCGGGGCAATTTTTGCGTCTAATTTACGAGCCCGAAATGCAAATTTTCTTGCGCTTTCTCGTAATTGGCTACGTGCGGTGCGGCCGACAGTGCGTTACGACGTCAGGACGAGGTCGCCTGAAGGTGACATAAGCACGTCGAATTGGCGCACAAACGATGCATACGCCGGTTTATTCGAGCTCGAATCAATTCTGCTTTGCAACGACACTCGGCGGCGGGTGCCTTATGCGCGAACCAGTGCCTTTCATGCGAACCTCCTTTAGGGTTGGAGGGAACAAGAAGAAACCGAAGACAAAACGTTACATACAGATGGTGTATGGAGTTTTCACACACGCACACACACACACACACACCCGGTCCCTTCAGACACCGATCGTAAATGCTCTTCACAAGCCACTCTCGCACTCGATTCCGATAGACTCATTCCAAGGCGTAATTTATTCGAGAGTTAATAAGCTGCGACTAATAATCGATAAAAATCGCCAATCGTTAGTATCGGAGAGCAGTGGACAACGAGGCAAGCGTCGAGTAGGACACTGGCTGGCGGATCTAAAGCTCAAGCTGGAAGTGTACAGAAGAAAAGTGGCCTAAAGGTTTCGCGCTTCAAAGCCTAGAGTGTTCAGCCATTTCGTACGAATAATGAGTCGGGGGTTTTTCCCAGCACCGAGATGTGCTTTTTGCTTTTCTTCTCGATTGGAAGCGATCGTGTGTGTGTGTGTGTGCGATCAGGATGGGAAGTAGCGGCAGTGAACGTGATGATTGCCCGAGGTGGTTGAGGAAACCCGGCGGCCAAAAACATTGGCCAGCGCGCAGGGTCGCTTGTTTCACCCCCTTCGGGAAGAAAAAAGAGATATTGAGTGCAAGATAAACTTATTGAATTTATTAGTTTCCAGCGGCCCTCGCGCTTCGACGGAGTGTGCTGGGAACCACCAACGTCTGCACAGACCTGGGACATTGCCAAACGAGCGCAAACGCGTTGTTGTACGAAAATTCGGTTGTTCATTATAAACAAAACAGCCGTTGTCGTTGATCAACGGGACAGCAGACATTCTTCGGCTGCTTCGCTAGAAATTGTGAACATTGCTGCTGTCGAGGTAGTGTGGCCTTGTTTGTTGTGACAAGGATGCACAACGCTACCATATTATATGCTGGGACAGGTGTTTCATTCTTTTGTCCCCTTGACATTGACATCCCTCTAAAGAGCTCTTGGTACATCGAGTGGTGTTTGTCTTTGTGTTACGAGCATTGTTCGTTCAAATAATGTACAATGTATATTGGTTTTAAATCAAGTGAAAAATGTTACTAATTTTACAATGATAGACGAAAGCCATTTACATCGAATACTAAAATAAATCTTATTGGCATTAATGTTTAACACTAATAAATTAAATAATATTTAATAGCTGAAGAAGAGTTTAATAGCTAAGAAGAGATCTATCATCCGTCGTGCGATAGATCGACACCGATACAACTATCCCACCCGGCCGCTCATAATATTCATGTTTAAAAGCATATTTTAGGCAAATTAATTCCCCTTTTTTCTGCTAAATATTTACACTACAACTTTTTCTTCTGTTCAAACCGAACTGTTTTGTATATTGACAATGCTGTTCCATTAGATCTTGCTTCTAGTAACATGCTGTGCACGATCAAACAAAACAGATATACGACATCCGGCAGTGTTCATTTTCGGTGTCACGAACGACGCTGTACAAACGAAATGTCCGTTGTTTGCCAATCTTCCGAACCAACCACCGTTACCGGTGACTTTGTTTGCCCGAAGTAAATCTCCCGGCGTGCCGAATATGCGTAAAAGCATCGCTGGCCTTTTCTATGGGATTTTGATGCCCGCACCAGGTGGTGACGGTAGCCAGACGATCCTGCTAATGAATTCGCTCATTTGGACAGTGCCGAAGACGTAACCGAGGATTTGAATCCGGCCAATGTGCCAAATGGTGTGTGTCAAACAAACTGCCACCGATCGTAAAATACTAATTAGTTCACCGTCAGCTTGCACTGCAAAACTCGAAACACAACCGCTTACGCGCGAGGTTCGTCGCTTTTACCTTCGTGCAATTCCAATGTTCCGGATGGATAGAAATTGGCACGATTGATGAAGGCTTTCGTGTGAAACCTTTTTGCAGGTGATCCCTCTTTTCTGCACATTAGCACAGTATCACTTTCTCCAACAGGTAACTTTCGCCGGGATTATTCAATGAGTGATACATTTCGAACAAAACAGCCAAATGCGTGTCATTCAAATGATATGTAAATTATCGTAAAACGACATAAAAGATTATGATTTTTTTGTGTGTGAAATAAACACGCAACGGAGACTGTAACTCATTTTTTTTGTTGGGGGTTATTCAAACCACTCCAAAAAATACACAAGCGGAAACACTAGATGTGTTTCTTTTGGAACGCGCTTTTTTTCTGAGGCCCCCTTGATGTGCTTGAACAGGTTGTGAAGGCTCCACATGCTTAGACGCATGAGAATCGTAACTCCGGCAAGTAGTTATCGATCATGTCAGGTCAACACCGTTGCTGTTTTCATTCTTGCTATTTCACCGTTTTCACTTCTTCTTTCCTTTGCCTTTGAAGCATTAGATTATTTTTCGTTTGGTTTTTTTTGTGAGGAACAGTGCCGTTTGCTTCTTTTTGTTCACCTTCAATCCCCATCTGCCTATTGGAACATTTCATCTAGACAATCAAAGAAATGAGATCAACTCCACTTGACTGATGGGGCACGGTGTGCGGTGGGGAACCTCGAAGATCAGGTGCTTCATGTCATCGACCAGTTTGAAACCTTTCTGGAGCCTTTGTAGGCTGCAGCACCGATAAAAGAAAAAATAAAACAGTAATCCGAGTACGACAGGTTTTCGTCACACTGTACCCGTCCATCACACGAACACACACACACACACAAATGTTGGGGCTTGCGACCGCGACCTGTCTAATGCGACAGTAAAAGGCAGGCTTTACTGTCACCTGCCGCTATGCGTTTGGCCCGATTGGAAATCGTTCCCCGTTGTTTTCGTGCCTTTTCGTGAAACCGTTTGCGCTTGCGTCGCATTAATTCAATCTAACGATCAAACGTTTTCGTAGCTCGTTACAATAAAACCTACGCCTTGTCACTACATTTGCTGTGTGTACTGGGGAGTACCCGGGGGTCTGAAACAAACCCTTCCGTCGCGGCTCACATTGTCTTGCTCATCAGGGTGCACACGTACATTACAACTCGCCGGTGTGCGAATTTATTCTTTCGGCTTAAGCAACGGGGCCATTAGACGATTATTAATGACACGTCTCAAATCCCCTGGTGCAGCATATATTCTCAATCGTACGCCCGCGAACAACCGGTGCCTTCCGATTGTGACGTGCGCGATGTCGTTAAATGTCAAAATCGTTACACCCCCTTTACGCCCGCAGGGAATTCAACAAACCACTCAGCAGTAGTGACAGAATCGTAACAGAGGAGGCTGCTGTGTGTGTGTCTCTGCCGCCTGGGTGTGGCAAACTCCGATGGATGCCTCCGTGGTAATTCTGACGTGGTACGATTAGCGCAAACCCTACCATAACATCTCGTGACCGATGTGCAAAAATATTATTCCCTCGTCGATTCGTATCAGCTACAACCGTAGGGTAACGCTACAACGAGACAAGAGGAGTACGTTGCATGAATGTATGAAATTTGTTTGCAAGTGTTTTGAAGTGCGCTGTCTGTTGGGCTGTCGAAAGCTTGGGCGGCGTTAAAGTCAACCAAATCGACAGCTCAACCTGGCGGCAGCTTTTGCAACGTGAGTCTATGCGGCCCAATACATAATGCATAACCGATCAACCTTCCAACCCCGTGTTAGCCATTCCCCCTTCTAATGCCATGCAACGGGCCCAAACATTCGAAAGGCACACCGGGTCGGTTTTGAATTCGTTGCGGCTTTTGTACCGGATAATGGGCGATGCAGCAGCGGCTCCATCATCATCATCATCCGGCTGCTCCGGCCACGGTATCGGAATGGAGGGAAAAGTCAACGATCCGATCGCGCCTAATTAGTGTCAACCCGTAGCCGTCAAGCTAATGAAATGGTAAACTGACATTCCCGACATCCGCCCAACCCGACGATGATGCTCGCGCACCGCAGCCCTGCCAAACGCGCAAGGCCCTGCGATTTTGTACTTGTGGCGATCGCGCGATGAAAGATCTACACTGGCAGTTAAAATTTATGCGGGAAATAAATGCCCAATGTCGTTGGGAAGGTGTGCAGTTTTTTTTTCTCTTCTCTCTCGGGTGCGATATCTGACCGATCGTATCAAAATCCATAAATCTTTCTGTGGAGAGCTTTCGTGGAAAGGTACAGCTTGAATGTTTGGAGAGTGTTTAATTTGAATTTTTTGTTCGGGTTCTCTGTACTTTCAGAAATTCCAACCAAGGTTAGTAGTGCTGAACGCTATTTCCTCTTCTTTCCCTTTTTGCCGTACAATCGTTGTCAATCTTGATTTAACTTACCTAATGGTTTTTTTCAAGATCTGTTAGAGAAATACACAGTTCAATGAAGATTTGAACCTTGTCCAAGTGTGTTGTTGAATTGTGACTTACCAAATATTAATAGCGATCGATTCAAACATGTGACGTACCTAAAAGTAAATGGGAAATAGAAATTCATTCATTATATTTAACAATTTTCGTTGTCAAATTTTCAAATAAAATAACTAAATAATATTACAGGTGCGATTAGTTGCGTGCGATTGGATACACGTGTTCCTGTAACGATTTCCTAAAGAAACACGTTAATTTGCGTTAATTAAAGTGCAAATGAGCCGCTCACTCCATCCCTTTTGCTTACTTAGCTTCGTTCTTAATCTTGATCGTTAAGGATAAGATAAGCAACTCTGCTTCAACTACCAGCCTGTGGAGGTGTAGCGAACATCTTATTATGATAAGAATTCGTGTTATACATTCTCCATCGTACGTGAAAGATCACTTTTAAAGATCTTTCTCCGAAGACCTTCTAGTCCCCCGGCCGTACCAATTGCGTGCTTGCGCACTTTCGGCAACACGCAACAAGCTTTAATGATGACTGGAAGAATGTTGCAACGCCCTTCAACATGTCAGCGAACAAGAGCGTTTTCTTCCTCCCCTCCCAATGTTCGACGTTCGACAAGATCTGTTATATCTGTATTATGGCAGCGCAAAAACCCGACGGTAATGAAGAGAAGTCAATCTTTAGATGGGAAAGATATCAAAAGAACACGACAACCCTCAACCGAAATGGTTGCAGAAAATCGTTCCCCGAGCCAAACTGCACGAAACAAGACGCCCGTTGCACCAAAAAAAAAAACCATTCGCAATTCCAAACCATCGCTAAAGTTCGCATTTTTTATGGCTTTTACTGCGCCTGTTCGGTTTCGGCCCTAAATAGTCCATTTTTCCGAACCGTGTACATCGCATCACCGGTGCGGGTAGCTTTCGGGAGTGGACCACCGGCGAAGTAATTGCCACCTGAAGAATGGCTACCCTGGTCAGCTGCCAGTAGTACCCTGGTCGGATACTGGGAGGGTGAAAATTTGTGGGTGGCCCGTACAAAACACATTAACCGCTTCAGCATGTCTGACAAGCGGGAAGGCTTTAAGCTGAAGGGCAAGCATTTAAGGTGCCGAAACGCCACAGCCTTCCAAACACGTCCAACCGTGCGGTAGAAGGGAATGTGGGAATGTGAAGAATGAAAAATATGTAACACAAATAAAAAAAAAACAGCCTTTGGTCGAATGAAAAATAAACCTTTTAAAACAAAAAAAAAGGAATCATTAAGGTCCTCCTGTTTAACGACATGTAGCTGTTTGGAGGAATTACTCAAGATGTTGGAATCCTGGGGTAATACTGGTGGGAAGTGATAGATATGGAACTCCTTAGGCTGTTCAACGAAGATCACACAAAATAAAGAATAACTGTTGGTAGAAAGGAAGAACAAAGTCTCCATTGATCAGGGCAATAATACACTTTAAACTTTAGTTTCAATTATGGATATTGCTTTTAAATATTTTATATAATGAATAAAAGAAGTAAAACTGGGAGGTGTGACTGAAAAATGATCGGTTAATTTGAATTAATTGTAGCCTACTTTAAAATTAGAATAATGTTCTGGAGCTTTAGAATTTACATGGGTCACTTTAGACTATTCAAAGCGGTTCATCAAAAAAGAAGAATTATTGCTGAAAAGATAGACAAGAGTAATCGTCGACAGCGAATGAACGCTTGAAACGATCATCTTACACATTACACTTACAAGTAAATTGTTCCCAGCACAATTTTTTTTCATACTATAATTTAAAATGATAAATTATGAAAGCTTGACTAAGGAGTATATACAATAGCAAGATTGAGGCGCTACTAGAAAAGTAAGTTGACGTTCTTGAGCTTTGAAATTGTCCAGAATTAGTGAGACACTCCTATCGCCAATTCGAGAAGGCCACTATCAACTGCTATCTTTCATGTTATGTTAATTAAGATAGTTTCGTCATGTTTTGACGAGAGAAAGTAACAATTTAATCTCTGAAAAGGGATCAGTCTGTCTGGCCCAAGTGGACAAAACATTTAAATAAATGGTTCCAGTCATAAATGGCCCAAGTTTTGATGAAATATTCACGATTTAAGCAAATTTAAGATGTTAAAAAAATATTTCAAGCTAAAATGAACAATAGATCAATTATTTTCTGCTCACTCAATCTTCAAAAGGTCCAAATTCAAATATCAAAATGAAACAGAATATTTAAATGAATACAACGCTTGTATTCCTACGTCCACAACGACAGTAAAGGGATATGATAAATTCTTGTCTGCTCAACAGCAATGAGCGTAAATGAAGATGATGATGAGGATCTACACTTGATGCTCCGGAGGCCCGCGCAACTGTACCCACTCGCGTGAAGGTTGCGGTGTTAATTTTTGCTCTTTATTCACCGGCATGCCTGCTGCCGATGCAAACCTTGGCATCGGACAGGTTGGCCTGGGTTGCTGTGCAAACCTTGCTACCAATTCCACCATCACCAAATCTGTTGGCAGTTGATACGATTTTACTTTTCGCTGCAGCTGTTCTACCCCTTTTGGGGTGAAGTTTTCCCTAAACGCGTCATACGGTGAGTTGATCTTAATTTTTTTTTTTGTTGGTGCCTGCTGTTGTTCTCTTTTTCGTCCTCCATCTTTTGCACACATGTGCCAACTCTCACGGTCTTGCCAACCTTACACACACATACGGTTTTGGCTTGTCAATTTTGCAAGCACTCCTACCAGCTTCTTCCCATCTTATGCCACCGCACGCCACCAAAGAGTTACGCGCCCAAATGAGGCAGAAAATTAGCCCCGGCCGTCTTTCACTCGTGCGCACCAATGCTCAGCTCCACAGTCTTCCCTTCCGCCAAACCGTCGGCTTCCGCTTGCCAAAAACCCCCTTTGCACTCTACGCACCCTTTCCAGTGCGAACCGGCGTTTCGATTCGGGTTTTCGTCGCTGAAGATTAAGAGGTTCAATCAACGCTTCCTTTTAAGGTAGCGCCACTGCTTGCGCATAAACCAATTCCGAAGGCCCTTCCCTTCGTAACCGCGTTTCACATCCAGTCCGTCTCACACCTCACCGCCGCCCCTCCCAGGATGCCCGGTGCAAACGAGATCACGTCCGACCAATTGGCCGGTGCTGGAACCGATCGATTGAGAAGCTTCAATATCAACCTCATCATCTAATTTTGCTTGCCCGTGCTTGTCTGCAATAGCTCTCCGCGGTCGTTTTATTTATTTTTTCGGTTGTTGATTAGTGTGTGCCTTCTTGGGGCGGATTTTCCACCCGTTCGATTGCCGATTAAGACTTCAGACGAACACACCTCGTGAAGTGCATTGTTCGGTACGATGCACGAACGATTTGCATGCAACAAACTCCACAGCGATCCTTGGCAATTCTCGAGAGTCTCCTTTCGTGGCACTGTACAAAGTGTGGTTTGGATCAGTTCAAACCCCAGCCAAATTGATTTCTATGCAATTCGCTCACATTTCCAGACAAGGTCGTCACAATATTGGACAAACTATGCGTGTGATATACGATGCAATGCGGTGGTTAGATTCGCTACAAACGAACTCAAAATTCATGTCGTTTTCTGCACAAAAAAAAAAACACATATTCAGCTCTTTCTCCACAAACTGGCACTAGATTCTCCAATGTCCAAACCTTCCCACCTTCCTAATTGGCAAAAGTGAGAAACGAAACGAAGGTCTACGCAATTATCTACGGCCGAAATCAAATATTTAAATCATGCACCGGGGAGGAGAAAAAAAAGGAATGGCAGCTCGCGTTCTGACTGTGGAGTTATTTTAATGGAGCCTTCGGAGAGCAGTTGCATGTGAGTTGGTCGCGAGGTTAATCGGAAATCGATCAAATTAAGCGACCGAACCATGAATTTCACATTAAATTGGCGACATCGTTTGCATGCATTACAATGCATTCACCTGTTTTGGATTGAGAAATTAAAAGTTGCATACACAGTTGCGTTCATTAAATTATCCATTGCATCGCTCTTTCTTTCCCCGTTTGCTAGTATTACACGCGAAAGGTTAAGGCTCGTCAGGGAACCTTCTTTTTACGCTGTGGCTCATGGAACAAAGCCTAATAAATAAGCTCGCATTCGTTCATTTTGAGTGCCCAACCCCAAAACATTATCATTTCCTGCATCTCTCCATCCAATCAGCCAATGATGGAAACTCCATTTCCATTGATCCTAAATCCTTCTTCGCACAAGGTTCGATGTCAAACCAATCATCCGAAGAGGTCATTGCTGAAGTCTTTCCCCCCCAACAGAACCGAGAACCCCTTTCCGGTCCAAACCAATTCCGCAGATTGAATGGTTGTGGGAAATGGTTCCTTTTTTCCCAATCGGTGCAAGAGACACGATACCAACTGCCAGCAGATACAATCAAGCCAATTTATTTATTACGGCTTTGTTTTGCAATGCAGGGGCGTGCGCGAATTTGCCCGTATTTGCGTGACGTGATTCCTTTCGGTGGATGGTCCCACAAGCAATCCATCTCGTCGCCCGCACGGCGACTTTTATTCGTTTTGCCCTCGGAACCGCAACAATTCATTTAATTCTGTATATTCCTACGGCTCGTCCAAGGATCCTTCTTCGCGTATGTTGATGTAAAGTTCAAACCGCACATCCGTGTACCTATCATCCTTGCGATCCTGTGGGAAATGCAATTTATTCTTCTGCACAACAGGCGAAAAAGGGCATCCCTCGAACATGGTGTGCCCTCGCGCATGGCGCACCATCAGCGAAGTAAAACAACCAATTTTACGACTCGGGCACCCATGATTTAATGATTATTGGATTTTCAACTCGAGCTTCCTTTCTGAACAGGCCAAAGAATCTGCTCAATCAATGGTAAAAAGTGTACCATGAATCGTTTTCTTTCACTCTCTACTGCTGCTGCCAGCCTTTTTAAATCCACTTTTCGAAGCGAAAGATTATAAAACGATCAACAGCTTTCGAACGGTTGGTTTTTTTGTATGCATTTGGTCCTCGGATGTTCCATGAATTTGCAAAATCTGTTTCATTCTTTCGTTTTGAATTAAGTCTGAAAATGTCAAGCTGGGAGCTACTGTTCTGAATTGCTTGCATTATTATATCCACCCAATAGCAGATGTATTTCAATTTTAAGAAATATGTTAACCGTTTCGCGTTGCTTGAATAATTTCCCTCAAGAAGTGTTTAATTATTCATACTTTAAAGGGAATGTTGTGTGCGCAAAAATAAACCAGCACAATGACATTTGCATAACCGAAATCTCAACCATCTCAACTACTCGACAGCTGTAACTTCATGTTACGAGTTAATTAAAATGATGGAGCGATCCGATAGCTTACCGAGTCCCACCGAAGAAAGGCAACGCCACAGGACGTCAGCTTTCGGAAGCTTGGAAGCGGTGGTTGGAAAATGTCCGCCGAAAGATCTGTCAGCCGAACCGGTTAAGCCAGCGGTTCGTGCCAAAAATTGAGCGTGCCCCAGCGGACGCTTAATGCCGATCAAAAATAAAACCATGGTGGATCCAAAGTGTCCAGCTTTAACGTTTGCGAAAAGCGGTTCGATACATTCGATTGATGTGTTAATTGTGGCGGGTTTGGAATGTTGCACCTGTACTGCAGAATTTTGCCACCATGTTTTGGTTTTTTTGTTTTAAAATGTTATAGCTACGAAAATTTATCATGTCTTATATCAAATTCTTAGTTTTTTTTGCAATATTTAATCACTTTCTCTTCCCGAATGTGATACGATCCTCGGGCCTCGGTCAGGTTAGGTTATGTTTTCAAGATTTTGTGATTGCTAATTAACTTTTCCTTAGATTTTATTAAAAATGGTAATTTATATTGAATTCAATGAAAATAGTTTAATTTTGCATGGTATTAAACCAGGTATTCATAGCAATTCTTCACGCAATTATCTACGGATTTTTACCGTGAAAAGTTTTGTATAAAACCAAATAAATCCGTGCAACATAAAACAACCTAGTTTCTCGATCTTAAGTCTTAAGCTTTCTAACCTAAGGTATCAAAGACTCCAATATCAATATTGTCTATTTGTTTGATTCGTAACGCTCAAGTCTTGTGTGTATGAAAATCTAACCTCACTTTTCTATTTTACCGCTTATCATGCTCATCGGACATGACGTTCAACATCATGGTTCATTATCACGCGATCGAAATTATTTGCCGCATGCCATCGCTCCATTCCACTTTCAATGTTTCCTTCCTGTGCCCTCGTTTAGGGCCCTTGGCAAAGTCACCTGTCGCATCGTTCGATCGTCCGTACCCGACGGTGAGGAAAAATTATTCCAGTTTTCCCTCTCATTTGTTTTCCTGTTGCATGCTTACCTCCCCCTTTTCCGACAACGAACGACTTCCCGTTCGCTTTACCCGTACACCCGATACCGAAAAGGGAAAAAGCTTCTTTTCTCTCACCGACCAAACCCGACCATGCCTTATATGGGGTTCGTTGCTTATCGTACCGTTTGTGTCGTTCGTTCGTTCGATCGTCCTAAACGGTTTGCGCGTCTTTGCTTTGATCGTCTTGATGCCGGTTGCGACCCTTCCTTTTCCTCTAGCACTGGCAGCGACATTCGCGTAAGGGAAGCCACCGACTCTCCAAAAATCCCAGCTCACAGCATCGGCCGGTAATTTATCACCGCTTCGGCCCAAAATGCTCTAAAAAAGGTGCGAAAATTAGCACTTGATCGTTACGCATGAACGAGCAGCAATTGCTCTGTGGCAGCATGTCGGAAGAAACCACTTAAAGAACGGTCACTAAAAGAAACAAAAACACTGCCAAACGCCCGAAAGGAGAAAAAAAGTGTCTGAATGAAAAGTGCCACCAACGGGTTCCGCGATTGATGTGCTAATTCATATTTTTGGGAATTCATTTTGCCTCTCGTGGCCTGTCCAAACTTCGTGGTAGGACATAAATTTATTGCTCGATTAATTTTGACCTTTTTCCCACACCAGACCGACAGATGTATTGAAAACGGTGTCATCTGCCCGTCTCACGAAGCAATTTATCACATGCCTCTTTTTTAGCTGGCCAATATTTAGAATGTTATTATGTTTGTATGCGCAAAATCGTTTGTACCATAATCAATTCATTAGCCATAAATAGAATGAAAGAATGCTGACCGTTGGCGTTGACTTTTCCGGAATGGAAATAACACGTAATGGACCCCCTTGAAGAAGATTGATTTATGACACGTTATATTATAATAATTACACCAATCTGTTGGCAATTTTTGTACAGCAATGGACACTGATCATACCACCTTTGGCAGTAAATTATTTTTCACCATAAATATCTGATAAGATACCGCTAAAGGATGCACATTAGCATAGATCTGCTCATTGCATTGTGAGTTGCATGCGGTGGAAGAAAAGGTTATATTTCACTCACGAACGATACATGATCTTCTGCCCCTTTGTTGGTGGCCAACATACGCGGCTTCTTGCTCTTTTTCAACAAAACCCACAACAGAGCAGTGTCACGATAAAAGATTTATAGCGCACCTTTGGCAACAGAAGCCTTTCCTTTTCGGTGTATACAAAGTAGCAACAGCATGACTCTCGCGTATTAATCATAAATAATATTTTTCCTCTACCATGACTCACATCTCGCCAATAGCAAGCTACACGTTCTGCGACCTGGTGTTTAAATTGTAATAAAAAAACAACATCTGCAAAATGCTGTAAATGGCGGCTAATTAGCGTTTTATTACGTTCGATCGTTGTAATGAAACAATTAATAGCAGCAACTTGGTAATAACTTTTCCGGTCCCCGGTTGGATTTAGTTTTTGTTTGATGTTTTCTGTTCCTTTCCATTTTAATGTCGTACCTCACAAACTCTTTAGACCACAACAATTTTCTACAGCTGGAGAGAAAACGAGTCTGTTTCCTCGCCGTTCCAGGGTGCTAGTTATTCGTCCGGTTTCCGCTATCAATCATTATCGTGGACTCGGCTGCAGGCAGCATTCCAATCGCGCCAGAAGCCCGAGATGACTACTAACTGGAACTTTGGCCGTCGTGTTTAGCTTGTACCAATCGTGAAGGCAAAATATTTGAGCAACAGAATTCCACTATACGGTTGCAGATTTGACCATCACAGAGAGAACATTCCAATAAGATCTGGCTTGTGTCAGAGGTGCTGACCAACTCGTTCGAACTGAGGTGAACGTGGGAACACACAAATCACCCTGTTTTCTTCACCCGGTTCAACCACCTTAAAGAAATGTTATCGAACAGCGAACAGGTGGACCCCTGCGGGATACATCTTAATCCCTGCAAACGTCCGGACGCACCCTCGAGCAACATTTATCGAACAGTTCAGTTACTGCTTCCCTCCAATGGCAGCCGTTGGGGTTTGGAGCCGAAGGCATTATCGTCTAATTATGTGCCTCCTAAGTTGCCAAATCAGATTAAGAAGAGCCAATTATGTTTCCAACCAGTTGTCAGAGTGTCCCCCTTCGAACAAAGTCGATGTTCTCCCTCGGGGAGGAACTATTATCAGGAGCTGAGGTCTCAATGCACCGCTTTTTTCTTCGCTCTCAGGTGCAACAGTATTTATCTGCTCATCGATCCTACCACCTGTTGTCATTCCTGAGGAATTTCCGTTCCGACTTCCAGATGTCTACACAAATGTTCCATTAAAAAAAATGGAAGCAATATCGTGAGGTCTCCGTGTGACCTCTTTGGCAGCTAGTTGGGCAGCGCGTTTACCAACCCAGGTCAAATGCTATGGCATTAAAAACAGATTATCTGGTGCACATTTGGCAGTGCATATCTTCGATCCAACCAAACGCGCTCCGCTCCGAAGTTTAGCGTGAAATTGAAATATAAGCCATTTCGGGGTGGTTAAAGATAAATTAGCTACGATTTCGACAGTTTACTGATTAATGGTGCGGCACACGATGGGAGACGAAAATTATGGCCCCTCTATCATCAGGTGAAGGAAAAACAAATGGCAACAGACAAAGCAAACGCTGCGTACCGGGAAGTAACCCGTCCAAAACCAAAGCTGTGGCCACACAAAATAAACAAAATTATACCCATCGGTCGGGTGGGTCGTACCGGGTCGCGCAGAGAAGCATATGCCGCCGGTTCGGTTTGGTGGCACTCGCGCACGCACGCACGCACGCAAAAGCTCTTGGCAGGTGATTAATCGTGACGGGATACCCGCGATCGGGCCGAGCTTCCTCGCTCGCGTGTTGGTACTATTATTTTAGAAACTTTTTCCAACGACCGGGCACCGGGTGCGGTATAATTAGTCCCGATAGACGTCCTTTCTGCTTGGTTTCGGCAGGGGGTTGCAGGGAATCAATTTTGTCCTTTTACGATGGGGTTGGTGCTGGGCGGTGGTCGCACTGCGTTTGGCAGCATAGACATTAACCTCTAACCGTCGGCACAATAATGAAGGCCTACCGTTTTTGGTTTGTAAATTGATATTTTCATTTCGATTTCACCTTGTTTGTAGAATTTCGTGTGATCGTTTTTTTTTTTTTTGGGTTTGTTTGGCTGGTTAGTTAACTGCGCATCACGCGAAGAACGCTCTCCTATATTTAAACGGTGTAGTAAGGCTCGGTTTAATTACTATTTAACTAGAAGGGAATTTTTTGGAGACCCCCTTATTCGCCTAATAGGAAAAGGTTCTCCATCAATTCTTATTGCCCAACATCACAAAAATGTCCTAAACTGTTCCGTCTTTTCCTTCGCCTCTGCTCATACATATATCGTGAACTTTAGTCCACACTTCTTCGCACGCGTTTCCAAAAATGGTAGCATCTTGAACCAGTTCTCCTCCGATGTGTGCAAGGCCCTGCCGAAGAGAGCCTTCGTACGAACTGATTCTCCTGTACCACATCAGCCGTGTAAAAGCCGTATAGCTTTCAGCAAACGATCTGTAAATTTACGTAGAGTGTTATTGTGTTTGTCTTGTTTCCGAATGCCTCCACGAACCACACTGGTGTTCTGCTGCACGGTCCCCAAGCCGAAGATTAACCATAATTACAACCATCGTGATCCATCGCTTCGAAACCGTTGCCGTTAGCGAAAAAAAAAGGGAGGCACCGTGGGTGCTGGTGGTCCATTAAATTTGTAGCAAAAACCGAGCAATTTGCTGTTCGTTCGGGACCACGCCGGAACGTCCCCTCCTGGGCGGACGTACAAGGAAAACACATTTCGGTCACACATAAAACTACGCCGTCGAGTAAACAGATCGCCCATAAAGAGGGAAACCGCCGACACTTGAAGACATTGGTACTTCGACTGTTGCCGGCTGTTGTGGTCGGTGTCCTCCATCAGGGCAAGCAAGAAAGTCGAATATGCAAAATCTGGTCACCTCTTCCCCTTCACCACTGGACGGGAGGACCGTTTTTGGATTGATCTCGTTCCACAATTCTCGATTGCCGCTCGCAGGTTGAGTGTTATGCAAATTCAAATCTGTTTCGAGTGGCGATTTCATGTACGACCTAAAAAGAAAAAGTAAAGAAACCGATAAGAAGCTTGCACTGGAGGAATGTCGATCGATATTAGGTCAGAAAGGAAGTAATGCACGGTCAGTGTGGTCTGGATGAATAAAACACATCATAACCAAGCCACTGTCCGCGGGTGAAAATATTGGAAAACAAAATAGATACTGACACACTTTGGCTATTGCCTCTACCCAACGTTATCAGACGGTTTAGCAGTTGCTCGTGCGGTAATAAATAATCAAACCGTCATAAACACACTTTCCTTGACCGACATATTTATGACGATCGGACGATCGCGTAATAGTCAAGATCAGGGTCAAACGCTTTAAGGGATGGAGGTAGAGCCGGTGACAACAGGCGAGTGACACCAACCTACGCCTGCATCCCAATGAAGGTGTTTCAAACACCCGTCCCCTCCGTGAAGGTCTGTCACATTTGGCACAATTAAAAAGGCTTCACAACACACCAGGCTTCCGTCACCTGCCGCCATCATGTCTAGAACAACGTGGTACACTCCCACCTCTGTAACAACTGCCATTCGAGGGAGGTGTTCCTCATCGACAGGCGATCTAGCGTGAGTCACATGCACAGAGCGACGTCTCATGACGCTCATAAATTTACGCATTTTCAAACCTCATTAGTGAGCGAGTTGCTAAAACATTATCCGATACGATCTCGCACTGTAAATGGTACTAACTCTGGTTCAACTTTTTTTTTTGAAATATCTAAACAATAGTGTAGAAGGTGGTTTAAAAGCTTGAATCGACGGTGGACGATATGAACGAGCGGTTAAATTATTTAAATTAGTTTCATGTTTGCAAAATAACAACAAAAAAACGTTTCACTTAACCTTCCCTGGACCGTGGTCACCCACATCCCTTTTGGTTTGGTACCACCACCACAACGAGGATCTACGCGCGATCGCGATCGTGCACCATTCGCTCTCGACCTTTGCCAATCAACGCGGGGCGATTTCGCGCGAACTAGGCTACGGTGAACCTTCTCGTGTTGTGTAAAGTATGTGCGAGCACCTGTTTCCGCCGGTTCCGCCAGCCGAGCAAGACGCAAGTGCGTGCGCGAAGGTGTTAGGGGCTCATGCCGCACGCTTACGTAGCCACCTTATGTAATCGACACATGATCGGTGTGCAGCAGTCCTGCTTTCGGCCGGTTCACCTGTTTGACGTTCACCATTTTTTATTTCCCAACCGCTACTAGAACTGCAATGTTTTGGGGCCGAAGCTTGGAATCCATCTAGAAGCAATCTTGTCACTGCGGCACGGTTCTGGCCCGGTGGCCAGTTTCGCTGTGCGGCAGTCGGTTGAATGTCAATCCGAACATTTAGCTCCACCCCGTGAGTGGAGGATTTGTTTCAAGGATTTTTCGAATATATCGGTGCGTTCACTGGCGGTAGGGATTTACGGTTGCCGTGGTGGGGTACTATAAGTCCAAGTGGATACTACATACCGTCGACTGCTGCGGGCGATAAAGAAAATGGAGTACAATCTCACGTGGCAAAGAAGTAGTAGCGTCATGCATCATGTGATGCTTCTTTTTGCACTTCTGTCGAGTAGGACATCCATTGCAGGACATTGCGAAATAGATTCCGTTCTGTAAACAATTTTTGTAGCAAAAGTTATTCAAAATAAATGTGAAGAAAAGCAGTAAAATACAAAACAGTATTGTAGCACAAAAAAGAGCAACTGTGTGTACAAACAGTAACACTCTGAAAATTAAACAGATCATTAACCATCTCGCTTGCCGTAAACAAAATAAAATCAGAACGGAACACCAAAAACAGAATAATACAAACCCTTCACTCCGTAATCAGCAACCATCTTGCGGAAACATTAAGCATCTTTTTTTTTGTTATTCTGCAACTCCAAAATCATCGTAAAACCACTTGCAAGCGATGTCCGTATCAGCCTAGCGCATTCGTTTTTCCCAAAAAAAAAACTTATCGGGTGGCTTTTTATCTCGTACACCGAAACATACCGTCGGGTTCGCTCGTACCGAATGGAAGGGTGCATATAAGAGATAAAGATAAGCTTGTGCATCCATTTATCGGCTGTTGGCATTGCAAAGTGCTTCGATTTGTATTTGCACCGTAATTAAGCGCCGCCAGCCGTGAACGGAGAAAAATCGTTTGCCGTGCCGATCGACCGCCGAAGATAGGGATAGCGAAACGATCGCATGACCCTGATCGCGATGCAGTCCAGTGTGGGTGAAGGAAAGGAAAATTTTACTCATGTCCTACCCGGTTCCCTGTCGCACCATTGCGATCGGTTCGAACAAAACGATCCACTAGGTCAGATTATTATTTGAAGGTGAAAAAGTTCATTTACGACCCTTAGCGGTCTCTATCGGTGAAGTTCTACACCGTCGAGCGAAAGAGAACGGTCCATTTCGAGGAACGTTTCACCTGGTGTACAAGAAACACAAGCCTGCCGAGTTCTGCCAGTACCGAAGCAGCAGGTGTTGATCCACTCTTCGCGTTAATGCAAACCTTCCTTCGGTTGGTGTTCTCACCCTCGGCCGAATGTCCAGAACTGGTGCAACGAGTTTTTGCAATTAAAAACACTACGATTTTAATCTTGCATTATTAGTTGTTCTGGATTGTTGCAGAACTGGTGCCGCTGTAAAAGTGGCGTGAGGAAAAGGAAGATGTTATGTTACTTTCAGAATTTGACTCACTGATATGCCACGATAAAAGCAGAATGCAATGTATAAAACAACGAAGCGAGTTGTAGAATCTGTATCTCTCGTTTTGTTTTTTTTATTCTCAAACGATATTGAAGAGAACGTGTTGGAATCATTCGTATGCTCTCTTATTTATCTTCTATTACATTGACGCTAAGGCGGAAAAATAGTAAAGTCGGTAATACGCTATTCTGCTACACTAGGGCGATCCTGAGATAAAATCTAACTGGATCTGAGAGGAATAATAGCCACAACAGGTTTTTACAATTGAGAAGGATATTGAGGAAAAATAAAAGACGAGGCATTTTATGGTATTTATTTCCATATTCAGCATTTTTAGAGTGCTGTCTCATATATCACGTGGATATCATTATATTATTCGCCTTACCGAGGCTTTGAATAGGCCACAAATTCAACACCCAATCATATATTGGCTAAAATAGATCCAAAAAATGGAAATTTCTGCGGCGATTGTGTGAGAGATGGTTCGGCATCTATCTTCTTGCCGACCGACTGCATAGGGCTGGAGAACGAATGAAGAAAATACGGACTGTTAGGTATGGGAATTGATGATATTCTATCAAACAATGAAAAAAAAAAAAAGAAAATCTATCAAACAATGAAAAAAAAAAAAAGAAAAGAACTTTATATTTTTTCTAATACAAAGCGGTATTTACGGATAAATCTAAAACTACACTAAATAATAAACATCAAAACAAAACAAAAATCAGAGAGGAAAAAATTGTAAAATGAATCACTAATTGTACCAAAATGACAGTATCGAAATGTAGTACCAAAACTAAATGTGAAGAGATGTATGTAGCCATAGTGGCTCAAAAACTATGTAATAAAAAAAAAATTATTATCGGCACACATCTAAAGTTGTAAATATTTTTATTATTTTATAACTTTTTCCAAAACATGAAAAATGCTTTTCATGAAAGCTTCTGAAAATCAAACCTCGTCATAGTTTGGATTCACTAAAGATCACTCTGGGAGAGAGTCGACGGTTGGTGTGAGATGATCAATTATACCGTTTTGTTGCACTTGGGTTGATCGATTTATCTAACGAGCCCTCAATTAAATCGATTAGACGCCAGGAATATGCATGAACTGCCGGACAATGGCCGTACGCCAACGAACCTTGGGCAGTTGCAATTCTTCGCTATCCCGACCAGAAGATTGCCTTAATCATACGCGTCATTATGTGCTTATCGCTTTGCATGTCTCGCCCGTTGTATTGTGGGGTTCGCAACTTCACGCACAGGGGCCACACACCGGACGAGAGGCCCATTTGCTGCAGCCACAGGAAGGCGTACACCACGGGACCTGTTTTCGCTGGGCTTTTATTTCCTCTCGCGACAGCACCTAATGCAACGCGTCTAGGCGTACCGGCGCGTTATCTCCGCCCGAGATACTTCCAACGGGGCGATAGGGTAATTTGAATAAGAGCACCATAATTGAAATAAATTGACAACGAACAAAATCCCATTAACGTAACCAGAGGAGAAAGTGCGTGATAGCAGCAGGATAAGGTGTCTTTTGCACGGCGGAAGTGAATGATGAGAATGACATAGCTGTCAGGGGGTTGAAAAAAAAGTGCATCCGTATTATACGTACCCACCTGTGCAAAGCTTTCAAATAGACGTGTTAAAATAAATTTCAAATATTTATATAAAACCAATTCGATAAGTTCCCACCATTAACCATTGTCTTGATGCGTGGTACTCCGAATGCCATGGTCGGTGGTCCAACCAGATCGTAAACCCCGTTGACAAGTGTGGGTCGTTCGGTCGCCGTTTTCGCACACAGTTGACACTCGCGATCGTACCAAACCGCAAAATGCAGATCGACAAATCAGACCTCAATCCAGACCTCGCACGCTAATGCAAAGTTAATTGAAAACCGTCGCCATCAATTTGGCTAATAGATGACACAGTTTTTCTGCCTGCTGTTTCTTCTTCTGCCCCATCACGGGTCTGGTTCGCCCGCAGTCCGAAGCTCCCGTGTGTTGGACGTGGAAACGATTTTATCGTAATTGAATTGAACCCCCACGGGGTGGAAAAAGTGTCGCTTGCGGAGGCCGTCGACCAATTGAGCTTCATTATTCTTGCGTGCTTTTTTCTACTCGCAGAAAAAGCTCGTCCCTTGAGAGCCACGATTGAAACTGTGTTGTTTATGTGACAATGCGATGAGATAAACGCCTGAAAGACGCCAAGCATCCGTGTCCAGTGGCTTCGGCGAAACGAGACCGTAGTTTATGGTTACCAGCGCTACACTGCGCTAATCTAATTTATTCGAACTGTTCTCTGTCTCTTTAAGATTCCGGTGGTTACGATTAGTACAATGCGGGAAATTATCGCTCCGCCGGTGACAAATCGAACCCGCTACTCTGCGGCGGTGGGGCCCATGTAAGCACTACCGCATACAATTAATTTGCTTCCACCCGACGGGTCAAAGGGTCGACCCGGCTTATCGGTCGGAAACTTTAAAAGCGTTTGGATGCCAGATGGTAATGCTTAAGCATTCGCGCTGGCATTTTGCAGTTGCAAATAAAACAACCAAACAGATGGCTGGTAATTAAATGTGACGCGATCAAGTTTCGGGCTGATTTTGCTGGATGGCTTTTAAGGCCTTATAAAGCGCTGCCCCGCTTCGTACGAAAATGGCGCCCTCCCCCCGAACATCAAAACGTGCGAAGGGCAGAGGGAAAGGGTGATTGGTCGTTAATTAATTATCACAGAATTCGAATCGTTTAACGGCGTGTAGGCATGCATTAAATATTCCCGCCTTGCTAGGGAGCAGCACATTAATTTCGTGCAGTTTGTCTTGGTTTTATTCTTTTTGCACTAATTTTAGCGGACATGCAACATAAACAAATGTCGCCATCGGTTGCGCGAATTTGCTCTCATTAAGGTCAGGGATAAGCTGGAATTCATCAAACGGTGCTGGTTGTTGTATGCCATTCATTAACCTGATTTGTTGTAAGCTTTGAATGTTAAAATTTTTATGCTTATTCATTAGAGTTTATGCACACAAGTTGGAGAAAAGAAAGAAAAAAAGAGAGTCACCATTTTTTGTCTGCCTCCTGTGAGGATTGAACTCACGACCGCTGGTTTACGAGACCAGCGCTCTACCACTGAGCTAAAGAGGCGCGTTGAAGAGGGAGCGCTTAGGAAGGTCCAGCTTCTGTTGTACGTTCTAAACGATCTTATCGTTCAGAATGGAGTTCTACATTGCAAACAATATTTTTTTCAATTCACATATTGTCTTATCATGTTTTCGGTTGAATCGTAAACATATACCCGCAAAGCCCTCTAATCTTCACTAACGGTTGGAATATGATAAGGTTGTGTACACAAGTGGTTCGAACATTTGTTTTTGTTTGATATGGCTACTACATCGTTCCGTTGATCCAATGCGATGTTACTATGAATCTACGGGGCAATTCGAGTCTGTCTCTAAATGTTTTCCATTTGTTGGATAATATCTCTCCAGGGCTAAAAATAACTCAAGCTGTCGATCGAAAGGTAGAACCATTTTTAAGTAAATGGAGTGAGAAGAATCAATTTGATTTAGAAACGTGAGTTTATCTTCTGTTCTGAACGTGGAAGTGAGATATTTTATTTTTAGCTTTGTTCCCGATCATAAAACGGCGCCGTGGCTTAGTTGGTTAAAGCGCCTGTCTAGTAAACAGGAGATCGTGAGTTCGAATCTCGCCGGAGCCTTCCATTACCACACGAATGTGTGTGTGAATTGTGTAAATGGAGATATTTTTGCCAAACAGTTATCTTTAAAAGTGAAACATGTTGTGCTGATGATTATTCCAATCACCCACCCACCTCCAGTACACCTCATTTTACACTGTTAATCCTATTAATCCTGACACCGTTACTAAGTTAATATCTTCATCTCCACATATTTTAAATCTCTGGATCTGTGGTTTAATTACACGAACAAAAAAAAAACAGTCCATTCCACACGCGAAACCCGTTTGTGCTCATGATTTTACACTCATTACCACTGCACGGTTGATTAACTCATTTCAAGCTCCAATTTAATCCCTTTAGCGGGATTCCTGGCGCGTGTTTGGGATTTCATGCCGGGATGGGATTTGCACCCATCCTTTCCTGGTTCCCTCCCCTCCCGAAGTAATAAACCTTTCGGATTGCGAATTTTATCCTTCGCGGTCGTTGACTTGGCACTGAAACCGCACAGTTATCCCAACCCGTCGATGGAAGATAAATAAGTGCAATTAAGCTGAAGCATAATTAACACTCCGCCACCGCTTGTTGGGGGAAAAGCGTTCCCGATCGGAAACATTCCGTGTGCGAAATTCCCTCCCCACGTCGGACGTTTGTTCCTGCGCGGAAATTATCTTCCCGGCGTCGGGGTCTAAGGACCGAGCCGAGGGCAATTAAATAAAGTTGTTAACATGGGCCGATGAATGCTGTTTGTTGCATTCTCCCGCACGAACACACCTGGAGCTGTAGCTCTTGTAGCTGATGATGTTTCAGCTTCTGTATATTGTGCACGATTAGCTACCGCCTAGGGTAGGTTATTCTCCAAGGGATTCGGAGGGCATGATGCCTTCCTTGGATCTTCCAACCGACGATAATTAACCACCAGCTTGGCTTGCGTGATTTACCCATACTTAGTGCGACGGTCCAACACAAAAAGGAAATGCTCCGGATGCCCGGGAAGCTATTCTAGTGCAGCGCTTTCATCGTACTTTGCTGTCCGATCTCTTTCGCACCAAGAAATCGCTCCATTCCGAACGCACTTGGAAAGCCCATAGCGCTCATAGGAGCCAAACGATCAACACACTGGTTCGAAGTTCTTTATGGTGGTGATCGCCAACGCGAACGGCGTAATTGAGCCACCACCTTGGCATGGTGGGCGCGCTCGTCCGAAGGGCCTTTAAGGAAAAGCCGCTACACACCACCATCCACTAATGATTGGTAGGAAATTCGAGGAAACGGTGCTGCGGTGTTGTATCGAACCATTTTCGTTGCTGGTAGGCGACGACGTGCTTGCGGCCCTATCTTTGGTGTTGGCGTGCTGCTGACCACCGCGAGCGTTCAATCACGAACCATGTGACAATTCTAATAAAGACATGGCCCTCCCAGGCTACGCGACATCTTCATCAGGCCGCGCGTAATGGTGTGCTGTTATTAACGTTCTCTCTCTCTCTTGCATTGCCTTCTCGTTACAGACGTTTCTGCAGAATCTGTTCCGGCTGTTTGACATGGACAACGAGAACTTCTTGGTGCAGGATAAATGGATCGAACACCTCAAAGGGCGTCTGACGTAAGTGCTACCCCGCTTCTCAAAAACCACAAATTTAAATCAATTTTCTCACTGCGTATATTAACTCTCGATTTTACGAAATTATAACTGCATCTGTAATCCTGTGACCTTTCTGCCGTCGTACTCTCGAAACGCAACACACCATACAACGCAAATCAATTCACATTAACCTTATTTCGGGTTTTCGAAAATCAATTCCCGTACACTCCCCGGTCTACCTTTTTTGCACGTTCGAACACTGCGCCGGTAGCGCATCGGTGGATAAGAAATGAATAAATGATGCAGCAAAACGGTTATGAATTATCTGCCACACAAAATCACCCGCGTTCCGAGGCTCGTTTTTCATCTTGCCCCTTGTTTTTTTTGGCTTCTTCTTTACCGATCGATCGATCTCGGGTGTGGCCCCCTCGAGTTTGTGGGATATATCCCATTTGTGCCGTACCACAAACTCTGCCCCCCGGCACACCATTGTGTAGATTAAATTGTATGATAGCATATACACCGGCCAGTAGTAACACGAGTAGTTTCACCAAATTGAATCCCAAACCGTACGGCTCATGTATACAACAAGTTGCTGTTCATATCTTCAGCCGAGCAACGAGAGTGTCGTGGAACGCATGTTTTGTTCCTTCCTTACACCGTATCCATTGGCCACACTGGGAAGGAGCTTTAAACGAGGAAGAAAAAAGGCACAATTTCGGGTGCACGCAATTCAATTTGTCAGCATTGATTGTACACCGTCCTCTTGGGATCCTTTCGCCGGTAGGTTGCTCCCACTCTCAGACAGTTTGGGCACGATCGGCAGCCCGCGTGTGTGAGGTAATATTAAAATTAATACACGACATTTAACCCATGCGTAGAGGAGTTCCCTCTCGGGGGGCACATACGTGACGCATTCGATCCAAGGCGTGCCGTGGGTCAGTTTGTACTTATTTCGCCTTTCGTACCGGTGCCTTACCATACGTGTCCGACCGGATGGGAATGAAGGGTGTGTATGCACACTTATGATTTATGGTGATGTGTTCTGTTTCATGTTTAATTTGATCTTGAGGATTACTACACTCCACCATAATTCGCTCGCGTTAGTGTATCGATCGATCGATTTTTACTTTACTGCACTCCTTTATCCCTGTGGATTGTATGCGTATTAAAGGCACATTTTTCTTCCGAAGGACTTTCTGTGTGTGTGTGTGTGTAGTGCGGGGGCGCCCACAAGCACATTGCCGGTAGAGGGTTGCAAAAGGGAGGGGAATGTTTTAAAACGAGATTAATCACGCCGCTGCTCCCATTTGCGGCGAGAGAGAAGATTTATCACCTTCACACGCAGATTAGTGTTATTTGGGACTGCTTTCGGCTTTTGGGCCGGCGTGCCGGACCGCCAACAAGGTAACATGGGAAACAGTCGTGTAATCCGTGTTCGGACCCTTGCACCTCTTCACGCAGCATATCCGCGTAACCACTCTTCATTGTTGGAACCTGGCACAAAGCCGCAAGGTAACGCGACACTGTACAATGTCATATCTTTATGTAGCTGAACCGCGATGCAGTTTCGTTGTGCAGTAATGCTTGCACACGCCCCAAACAGCCGGGTTGCGTGGGTGAAGTCAAAAAATGTAGAAAACGCTTGGCATTCGGTTTGACAAATGCGCACCGATTGCACTCTATTGAACGGTCCATTTGTAACGCACAGCACGTAGCCTGGCCTGGGGGACAGATAAATGCGCTACATTTACTGGACATACGCTGTAAAACAGCGCTCCTAATAAATACGTCCATTTTTCATTGCACCAGACAACCGAAACAATCGTTCCCTTCGTCAGTGTTTGTTGTTTTTAACCTTCAATCTATACTTTAAAATAAAATTCATTAGTGGAAATCTGGCATCTTTTAAATTTACATTTAACATCGATAGGCAGCTTCAATATTCTTCAAATCATACACTTGTTGCTTGGAATCGTATCTAGTGATCATCCCCACTATCATGCGCTCATTATGTGGATGAAACCGAAGCAGATCTTATAAGAACCTGCTTCCAACCAGCTACTGCAGTTCGACAAGTAATATGGTACTCTGTGCAAAAAAAAACATTCAAACCATGCTACAAGGCAAACGAAATCGATCGTCTGCGATCTCGTGATTTCCATTCTGGAACAGATCACAATCTGCTGATAAAGGTGCTCTTTTGCGCACAGAAGCGCACGGCCGTCTTGTGTTGTGGCATTCCAGCAACGGCCGTACACAGCAATCCCGTTTACCCGGTGGTCCCAATCAAGTCATCGAAACCCCTTGGAAACAACTACAGCCCCACACCTCCAGTGTGAGGTGGATGATAAGAAAAAAAATGCGTGTGCTCTCCCATACACCGAAACCATACCCGACGATGAGTCGACGATGGTAAGGAATATATGGGGAGGAAGAGAATATGCCCACCATCAATCTATCGATCGTGTCGATCTGCGGAACTGCGGGAACCCGTTAACGCCAGATTCGATCAGAAGCACCAGCACCGGCGAGACCTGTCTTGTAACTGCCTCCGGGACAAGACGTCCAACGGACACCTTCTGTCTGATGGAAAGGGTTTGCTCGCACACCATTCCTCACGGTGCTTTCTGAAAACTGTCAAGGGACAAAAGCCTTTACAGACCGGCTGCGAACAGCATGTGTTTAGGGTGTGCGCCAATCTATCAGGGTCCGGGCAAGATGAAGCCATTTTCACAATGAAACCCGTTGAGCCGTTGGAAAATCTTCCAACCCAACTTGCCTTTAGGGTACATACCCCCGAAGGGAGAAAGAACCTACGGCACACGCACTCCCGCAGCTCAACCGCGTCCACGGCCCTTTCGGGTGTCGATGAAGTAATAATAAATTTACAAAGACACCCTACAATGCTCGCGGGTCGTAACAGTTGATAATTCATTTAACCACCATCCCCCGGGCACTCCACAGCCGTTCGACGTTAATGGTCAATGAGCGAAGACACGTCCGAAACTATTGAGGCTTAATTGTTGAAATATGTTTGAGCTGTTCGCTTGAAGAACTCTTGGAGGTATCACTGGCAGTGGGGCGTCTTTTCTGTCTGCCAGTGATTCCAAAACGATCATTCGCAATGATCCTCACTAGTGCTCTCATAGACGCACTTCCAACAGAGGGGATCAATAATCAAAGGTGGGTCTGTCCGTTTTGATTGATTGCCCACTGTCGCGGTTGTTGCGTGACTTGAGAGTGCGTAGAAACTTGCATTTGACACAAAACAGAACTAACTACAAAACGGTTCATTGTGCATTTGTCAAGCTTCCAATATGAATGGACGATCAATACGCACCTTTTGTGGGAAAGGAGTCTTTCGTCGAGTTTATGACACTTGATAGAAATCTGTAAATATTGGTACAGATTAAGATATTGGCCTGTTTTTAATGATGTCGTTTGTAAGAGTCACCTTCTCTCCGAGCACCATCTCTTATGCACCTTCCGGTCGATCATATAAACCGCTTAAAATAACTACCCTGTATTATTTCTTCATCCCGATCATTCCACTCCAAATTCTGGTTTTTTAACCAAATATTTTCGCAACAAAACACAATTCCACAATCGAGCATGACCACCCGTGGCCTTGCCCGTGGTTGCAATGCATATTTCATATTTTCGTACAGAACCCGTCCGTTCCCGGGAACGGGCAAGTACTTGGAACTAAGTGTTTATGGGTATCGAAATCGGCGTTAATTAGTGCTTCGATCTTCGGGTTGTGGAAATTGATTGAAGCGTCAAGAGCCAAGGCTCCGCTTTTTCGGGAGTTAACAGTTAATGCACACGCTTAAGTATCTGCCCTAACATGGGCAAAGGAGTCGCGCTGATATTGAGCGATGCTGGCGAACCGATATCCACTGCCGAGTCGATTTGTGTCGATCAAATTCGATCACGATTCGCATTTATCGCACATTCGAAATCTTGCTAAACTAAAAGCATAATCCACTCCAGAGTGGACGGGGGATCTTGATCCCCGTGCCACGGCCGCACGTGCGCTCATTTCTCGATTCTCGGTGGGCAGGAAACGACCGAAAAATCAAGAAGTGCTCCAGAGGAATGAAAAAAAAAACCTACGTTTGACTGCGATAAATCTCAAATTTCAATCTTCTGGATCGCATGAAGAAAACCAGAAGAAAAAGAAAAGGAAAAGCATCAGATCGTCCGATTTCTCGTTGGTTGGAACAGTTACTTTAAGAAAAAATCTTAAATTGAATTAAATTATTATAAAAATCCATTTACAGCTTCACGGTTTTCGGACCAAATATGGTAGAACTGGTTCAAACAGTGCTCAAGCTGGTGACGGTTGGAACAGTCCGCGTCGGTGCGGACATCACGAGCAAACGAATGCGAAAATAAAAACCGCTCGATATTTCCACAGGCAGTCTTCATCGATCGAGGAAAGATCGCCATACGAAAACTCATCGCCTTCATCCCTCTGTCGCGAAGAACTCGCAATGCTCGAAATTCACTTTGCTTGAGTCAGCCTCAAGACATCGCCTTTAAAACATTGAGCCGCGGTACGAAAATTGATACATTTCTTCAAACCCTCTCGCCCGAGGTCACTTTACGCACAACCGAGCCAACGAAAGCACACGGAACTGTCGCAGACATGAGCACCCGGTAAGCATTGACTCAATCATTCGCTAACTTGCGTGCGCCGTCCGGAAAGACACCTGACACCGCGTACGGTGGGGAGAGGTTATCAAATTTATCGTTACCCCTGTTGGGGCTGAACTATTTTATGTGCGTTTTGACTGTTTTGACTGTTTCCCTCCAGGTTACAGCTGTACAGGCGAATGCGACCGCTGGTTAAAGATTTGCAATGCGCCCAGAGTTCGGGAGGGAATTTGATCCCTTGAACGATTTCGACGACAGCGGCTCGATGGGCTCGATGAACGGCCAACGGGGTCTTGGACCGATCTCGGGAGATTTCTGATCGTACCTTCAGATGCTTCTCCGGACAGGTTGATCCGCCGCCGGGCATTTGTCAGGAACGGGGGATTCTATTCGGTGTGCACGCCTACCGAAGAAGGACCCCGAATGCGGCTTCCAGCTTTGATCGTGGAGCGCACTAAAATAGGATTATTTATGCGTGCGCTTCAACACGACGTCAAGTGTACTTTCTCACGCTAGCGAGTGTGGCCCTTTTGCTGACAGCATGATGAATATTCCATCTTACATCTCGCGGAGATGGTGCACATCCTGCAGTATCCGGCATATCTTTCCTGTAAATAAGTACAATAAAAAAACACCAAATATATAATGAACTTTTTTTTAAATATTAAAAATTATCTTATAAATCGTGAATTCCAACAGCGACGTAAAAGCTCCCGGAAAGTCAAAGGAATACTTTGTAGCTCGGAATTTCAAGATTTCAAGCAACTCTCGGTTGATTCTTTCCGTACATACCGGCACTGAAATATGACTTCATGTTTATTAAATTCACTCACCTCAACACTTCATTAACATTGCGCACGATTCGGTTGGAACGAACAACAGAAAAACAGCAATGATCACGTTTCAACACGGTTTGGAAAGCGCACCGTGTCTCTCGTTAACGGCTACCCCTTTCGACAATTAAAATTCGCTCGTTCTCGTTAAAGCGCTCTGGCTGTGGAATGCTAAAATGTTGTTTTCCGTTGATTAAAAATGAGAATCTTTTAAGCAGAAAAAAAGCAAACCAGATTACAATCCACCGAACCATGTAATTGTTGCGAGGTGAAAATAACAACACAGCTCACCTTCGACATGTATGCGTGCGACTAATGGATGAGTTAATTGTTCGAAATTTGATACCACACATGGCACATTCATGGCAGGAGAAACAAAAAACCAAACACGGATCTACAATCACTTTTTCGTTTTGGAAGTTTACTGTTTGTCTGGATGTCTGGGTGTCCCTGGTTCGGTGTTGATGTTTTATGGATTTATTCAATCTCCAAACATGTCCGTAGTAATGGGAAGGAGGAAACACACCCGAAGGTGTAGACATCCGCAAGGCATTCTGTTTTATCTACCGAGCAGAGTTCACACGATTCCCAAATGGTTCAACGATGCTCATCTGATCTGGTCATCTGGTGGAAGAAATATGTTCACATTATTTCCATCCAAACAAGACCCGACGGAACGATTTAGAGTCACCGCAACGCGTATCTTGTGTGGTTGGTTTTGAATGGTAGTTTAAAAAAAAACAGTGTTCCATTGACCACCGTTCACCATTTAAATCGGAACCTGCAAACAAACACCCGAGAGCCATTGCTCATAATCGCTGCTCATAAATTGTGTCTCCAGTAACACATAAGGGGAAGTATACCTTTCTTCGTACTTTTGCAGAAATTGATCTCAAACACACTGGCTTCCGAATTGAAGGTATTCAACGGGGAATTCTGACCATACCTTTCTCCACAGGTTGTTGTTATCGTATACTCCACTTCCGTACCAACTATGTTTATGCCACATTCGTCCACACTGGCAGTCCGACACCCGGTAGCACCAAAACTCGATGCTGATCAGCGAACGCACAGATGCGAATTTATGAATCCAGCGTTCCATTCCATCGTGCCCTTCTTCCGAGATGCCCGAAATGGCACACCATACACCCGGGGACTTCATTGCCGGTAGCTTTTACCTTATCGGGACGTACTTCCCGTTCCACGGCTCCTTCGTTTGCGATAATATGCCTCCAACTCGTTTGGAAACATATTTATAATGCAACGTACAGCTTCTTTCGGAAGAAGATGTGGACACCTTATACCAAAACATGACACCAAGCGGGTGAACCCTCTGCTTCTGTGGCCCCACAGACACTATGCAGATCAACCCATGCTGGGGATGATGTAGTTGATAGCTTCCTACCAACGACAACCACGTCGATTATGATAATAATGCTCAGCACGTCAGAGGACACGGACCGCGGACGGTTCCCAATCGACGGATGATGGAAGGCGACAGGCAGATCCGGACCTTCCTCAACTGGAAAAATTTACCGTAGCCGGGTCTGTACGTACGTTGCTTTGCCTGGACGTTAATTATCACCGGTTTCGCCGTCCCGTACCGTCGTGTGGCAATAAAACTAATCGTCATGGCGCGACCACGCGCGCTGCTCGCGATGGAAGTAGCACTGTCTTTCTCTCTGTTGGGATTCGTCGCACCCCGTACGGTCGACTCGGCCGGAGAATAGCACGCCGTTTGCAATTCCTTTCGGAACACACCAACAGCGGCCACAGACCGTGCCCCGTGCGATTTTGCTTTATATGTGGAAAACTAACGAGCACACCGGAGCTGGAGGTTTGCTTTGCCTTGTTTTCGATTCTTTAAATCAATTACTACTATTTAACACCTTTTATATTTGAATTAATAAGTTTGCCCGATCCAGGCGTTGATTAGGCGCGGAGCATTAGCGACCTGTCTGCGGCATGTCTGGACGTGAGTGGTTGCGAGTACGCTTTCCATCTTCGTGGTTCCCCCATTGGTACGCTGTCGGTTGACGCATTATGGCGTTTGAGTGGAGGTTTTTTTTCTCGAAAAGGATTTTCATTCTACTTGGCATTTGGAGCTTCCACGTGGCAAGGCTCACGTTTATGGTGATGCCGCCAGATGGGGTGGAAAATTGCGCTTCGGTGTCTCGCGAACAAATGAGCATCGCACGGTGATCGCGAGTGTTAATGATTATCGCGTTTTGGGTGGTCCCGGTGGCTGCCTCTCAGGTGGCCGTTTATGGAGTCGAGGAGCTCAGGGCGAGGCATGAAATTTGTTACGAACGATCGCAATTGGTGTCGTGTTTTGTGTGTTGTAAATGAGTGCAACACAAGCTAGCGATACCTTGGGAAAGGAACGGATAAATGTCCATGTGGAGATATCTGATGCGCTGATAATCTTCTAGGACAGGACTTATCTTTTCGCTCGGATGTCTAAATGAGTCACACATCTGCCATTAGGTTCCCACGTTGCCGTTTTACTTTGTAAAAACACTCATATCAGGTTGCGTCGTCCCAATTTGGATGCTTCCTCATCAGTAACTGTAACCGTTTGTTGTTCCATCGCACAGTGATTCCACCCTACTAGGCGTTTAATTTACGGTCCGAATCCCAACCTTTTCGCGCAACTTGTCCGATAAAGTGGAACAAAATGTTTAATCGGACCAATTTGTGCAGTCACTTGCTGCAATGGCGTAATGGCGCAATGTCGACTGCACAACTCAGACTTACTCACGGGACACACCCGGCGGGACCCAAATCGGTCACAAAATAATGTGTTAATCTTACGTCGGGCGGGTGGAAGGTTTGCACCGTCGCTGCACACAAATTGAGTTCTTATTCACCTGTGTTGTCCGATGGGTGAGGTCAGTTCGACTTTCGAACCACCAGCAGCGTTCGCTTCCACCGGCTGACCCCAGACAAGACGTGTCATAAGCTTACGACTTAACACCAAAAATTATGAACCATTTGCCGCAAAACGAAGCAATCAGTAATCGCTCGTTTTTGGTGGCCCAATCTGATACCCCCGGGGCTGGTGTACTGCCGATCCGGGACAAATGTGTAGGCGTATGGGTGATCACAGGAAACCACGCCGATTGCCTCAGCAGCGGCTGTTAAGATCGTGAAGCGGATCCGCTTAATTAGCATCCTTCGTAATTGGGTGTGTTTGTTGAAAGCTTCACAATATGTTTTCTGCTTGCTGTTGTCGCTGTAATTAAGCAAACGGGACCGTGGTCTAATTAGGTGCAGAAACTTATGATCCAAACCGGAGAAAACAGATCGTCTGTGGATGCTGCATATGTCTTCCGCACGTATTCTTTTTGCTCACTCTCTCCTTTCGTTGCCTTGTGTGTGTTACGAGGCGGAAAATATCGATTGGAAAGGAATGTGAACCGATTAATTCTTCCCTCGAAGGGTGTCCCTGTGCGTGGTTGGATGTGATCGAACGTGTCAATGGACACCGTACTGGGCAGCAGGCGCCTGTGCCTGACTCGAGCAATCAAGATACACCTGACCAGGTTGGAGTGGACTCTAATTCACACAGGTTCGATCCGCACAATATCACGCTTCATTCCCATGGATCCGCGGGCAGTTGTTTGTGTACCTACGAATGGAATTTCGCATTCCCTAGAGATGATAGACCGCACGAATGTTGCAGCGTTTGTTTGTAAATAAAAGGTAGATTTTAATTGGATGTAATTTGTGAAAAGGTACATTGGTGACGTAATTCCATTATCGGTATTGTAATACAAAATTCTCACATTTACAGTATCACACTAAGCTCTTATTCTATTCTCAAGTGCAGATTCGTGTTTAATATTTTAAATTTTGTAACGTCTGTTTGGTGACATCACTGATGTAAATCTGATCAGTTTTTTAGTTTTCAATACTTAAGATCAGGAGACTTTGCTCCACAATTGGAGAATATAATATTTTTGTCAAGGGCCACTTTCAATTATTGAATATTCATATTTAACCATCTCTCACGCGGGTTTCACAAACCTTAATTGTATTGTTCATTTTTTAATCTAGTTATTTGAATATCATCAATAAAAATAAAAATATTAACATCATCATCTAAGTGTCTAAGTATCTAATTAGATACCATATGCTTAATGTTGGTTATCTATCTGGAAAATCTAGTTAAATTATAAATTCCCTTGAAGAATATGGAATGGCTAGAGTTACTGGAAGTGCAGTACCGATGAACCTCCGAAACCCCTTGCAACAACAAGGGGATCCCGAACAAGTTTATTCCACTGACATTCAGTTCACTAACTCTATTCTCTTCAATATAGCACATATTACTCGTCAATACCAAGTGGAACTTGTGCGCAAAATTAAAAACAGGCACCACAGTTGAAATTCAATTCATTCTGAATACATAACATTTTCATAAAATATCAATTACCGTGAACAAATATTTTACAAACAATCGATACATTCAATTAATGTTTTACAAGCGTAGTTCCTATATCATTAGCCCATATAAAAGCATTCTGCAAATAAAAGGTTCATTTAAATCTATGTTTATTTATATTCGTTAACAACGACCAGGCTGACCTTGGTGTCTCAGTTGCGATAATGATTTCGAAACTGTTTCCTTTGGGAGCTTTCTTACTCACATTAACGACTATAGCCTGTGGATCAAATACAACATTTATTGGAAATTACACCAAACTAAAGGTGAAATCTGGGTAAGTGCGCTTTTAAGTTCTTCGGTGTAAACAGTGCACATTGATTGCCTTTATGAATCGCTTCGTTTTAGTTTAAGAGCCCAAGATGTTGACGACTTCAATCCCTTGGATTTTTTCTTAACCTTCGATGAAACCAGCAAATGGCTAGAGGCACTTGTTGCTAAGTACCCCGAAAAGTGTCTGATTGAAACGATGGGAAAATCGTACGAGGGTCGCAACATCATCACCGTCACCATCAACCCTTCCCAGGCTCGGAAGGTCATATTGGTAGCGAACTTGCGGGCACGCGAGTGGGCCGCTATGTCCTCGGCCATCTACATCATCCATGAGCTAGTCCGCAACTCTAACACCTACCCACAGGCAGCCAATTTTCGGTGGATCATTGTTCCGATACCGAATCCCGATGGGTACGAGTACACCACAACTAAAGATCGCAACTGGTGCAAGAACCGTGTTCCACAAAGCGAAAACGACTATGGGGTTGATCTGAACCGCAACTTTGGGTACAAGTGGGAGGAATTGATAAAGCTGGAAGATGCTTATCCCTGGGAGGAATCGTTCCGTGGTACGGACCCATTTTCCGAACTTGAAAGTCAGGTTATAGGTGATATGCTGCGGTTCCATTCGGATGCATACCTGTACGTTGATATGCAGACTTTCGGGCAGCTTATACTCATTCCCTGGAGCTACACAGTAGAACCGGCACCGAACGTGAATTTCCTACAATCTATTGGAGAAGTTGGAGCCTCGGCCATATTTTCACAGACAAACCAAGTCTTCGAGGTGGGCGCATCCGCAGAACTTGATCAGAGGGTGTCCGGTTCGAGCATGGACTATTGCTACTCGATCGGGATTAAGGCGTGCGTTATAATGAAGCTATCCAGTAAGAGTTATTACATTCCGACAGAAAATATAATCCCCCATGGGAAGGAGGCTCTTATCGGAGTGATAGCAATGGCTGAGATGGCAAGTGAATCCTAATGGCAAGATTTACACGAATCTTATTAATGCTTTACCATTGTATTAGATGCTTTATGAGTATTTGAAATTTTAATGAATCACTAATAAAGTATGTTGAAAACGCTTGACAAAAAGTAAAAAACTTCTTATTCTAATTATTTGTATATTTTCAGCAATTGAATTATATCAAAGGTTTAAATAAATTAAACTTGTTAAATATCAAAATACTTGAATTTCTAGTAAGTTCTCAGTGATGTTGACAAAATGAACTATTTTTGATAAACACATGCTATCTGTAACTTGGATTGTTCAAAGATCTACATTGGGGAAAATTGTTTCAAGCTTAATTGAAAAGCCGTAGGACATTAAACAATCGTTTTAATGAGCTCATATCGAATTTTAAAAACACTTTTAGAACGCCTGTAGCTATTAATTTTTTTCTATGTTTTTTTCTATGACATTAAACAACTGCTTAATTACTATTTTAATTAATTATATTGATTGTTTATAGTTGAACGCAATTAGTTCAATTACCAATGCGCCACTACGATTCGATCTCAATAATTTGCAAGAAATTGAGAAACAGATTTTACGATATAAAAACCCAGTTTGCAAAACATTCCCTACGTTTGTAGTTTGTGTGGTCACAACCTCAAAAATGATCCTGTACATTACTTCACGTTCCGCTTCCACATTCATGTCAGTGTTGGGCTTGCTAGCCGTAGCCATTTGTTTGCCGGCATTGGAAGCTAAGCAGGCCGAGATTCCGATCGAGTAAGATTCGCCTGTTCGAGGTGCTAAGCGTCCTATTAATCTTTTTAACCGATCGTCAACTCAACAGGTGTCTGAATGAGACGAAAACGTCGAAAGACTACAATGTTTTCGATTTCATCCTATCGTACAACGAAACGCAGGAATGGTTAACCGCCCTGGCGACCGAATATCCCGAAAAGTGTCAACTTCAAACCTTGGGACAATCGACCGACGGTCGCGATATTAGCGCCATCTCCATCTACTACGATAAACCGAAAACGATCATTCTGCTCGGCAACTTAAAGGCTCGGGAATGGGTCGGAATGACCTCCGCCATCTACATCATCCACGAGCTTATCTTCAACACCGTGAGCTACCCGAATGCGCAAGAATTTCAATGGATAATAGTTCCGATAACGAACCCGGATGGGTACGAGTACTCCCGAGAACACGAACGCAAATGGGGAAAGACGCGTTCGGTTCAGCAAGATGGAAACATTGGTGTTAGCATGGAGAGTAACTTCGACGTTCAGTGGCAAACTGGTCTATCTAATTCGTTCTTAACACCGTCGGGCTTCTTGTACCGTGGACCGCACCCGTTCTCCGAGCCAGAAACGAGAGCAATTAAGGAGCTGTTGGAAAGTCACACAGACGCTAAGCTGATGGTCGATATGCAAGCGTTCGGACCGAACATCTATATGCCGTGGTCATACACGGACGAACCGATTCCGGACATAGACCTGGTGCGTGCGGTTGCGAATGCCGGACGAACTGCAATGCTCGAACAATCGCAACAGGAGTTTGATGTCGCAATCGTTTCCGACTATGCGCCGTTTGACCACGGAACCTGTGCTGACTATTGCTACTTGATTGGAATCAAGGTGTGCATAATCTTGAGGCAACAAGTGGCGACGAACGATATACGGACGGATCAAATCATTTCGCTAGGTCAAGAAGCTTTTGCGGGCATTCAGGCTATGGCTATAGAATCCGATTGGCAACAATGGACGTAAAATGGGTGCAACCTGTAGCACAATGTAGACAACGTTTGATAAACTATCAACTAAAGACTATTAGTCTATCGTTTTATGGACTAATCAGTTTGATTTCGGAAAATAAAACTTCAAGTGTCAATAAAGATTTACTGTTGCAGTTAACCTTGTTCCTTTTTTTCATTAGCTTTAAACAAAACTATTTAAAGTATTGGAATGAACTGTAAACGTTTAACATTAGAATTCATGTGCCAGTTGTCGGAATCAAATTGGGTAAATACCCTGATTGGATTTATAAACCGTTCTTATCTTCTCATTACGTTGAATTTATAAATAAGAAAACAACATTAAAATGCTTCGTTTTGAGTTGGCTCTACCACCTGGTGTTATAAATACTGCTACTACGAACATATGAAGGGCAGTTTTAGTAAGAACGGTTTCACATAAACTTAGACATGATTATTCGCAGTGTTTTCAACCTACATACATGTGTCATCTTGTGGATACTGTGTGTTTGCGTCACTATCCCATTTGTGAAGAGGTACGAATGTACATAATAGCGTTATTGAGATTTATATCTCCATCACTGTCTAAGAAAGTCATTAATACTTTAATCTCATTTCACTTTGTAGCTATCATGAGATTCCCGATCCAACTGCTGCTATCACCTATTTCATGACCTACAACGAGACTAATGATTTTATGAGCACCTTAGCACAAATGTTTCCAGAAAGAGTGAAAGTTGAACAAATTGGATCTACAGCAGAGGGACGAGACATCAACATGGTCAGCGTGGACTATTTATTGACTAAAAACATCACGATAGTGGCGAACCTCTGCGCACGTGAATGGGTTGCTATGACGTCGGTTATATACTTCATTCTAGAACTCGTTTACTGGCCTCAAAAACATCCCGATCTTACCCAATTCCGATGGAACATTGTACCGATCGGTAATCCGGATGGGTATGAGTACACGATGAATCACGAGCGCTACTGGAGCAAAAATCGATCTCCACAACCAGGTGGAACGTTTGGCGTTAGTCTGAACGCGAATTTTGGATATCTGTGGGGAAATTCCAAACCCAACAGTCCA